>CM077289.1:5512347-5842347 GCA_039654925.1 Anguilla pacifica
TCGTAGTCCAAATGCATGCTTCTGGAAAAAAATGGCAGTAATTTGACGTTTCACGGAAGCATCAAAACACCTTCACAGATGTAAGTGGAAGTGTAGCAAAGGGGAAAAGGGGAAAGCAAAAAATATTCAAAGAATGTTCCGGAAGTTTGCAGCTTGCTGCTCCGGACACGGACCGTGCGTGGCGTGTGACCGAGGGCATGGCGTGTCCAACAGCAGCGTCAGGAAGGGCGAAGGAATGGCGTGATTGGACAACAGGAAGGGCGAAGGAATGGCGTGACTGGACAACAGGAAGGGTGAAGGGATGGCGTGACTGGACAACAGGAAGGGTGAAGGAATGGCATGATTGGACAAAAGGAAGGGTGAAGGAACAGTGATTGGATGATTGGGAGGGTTAAGGAACAGTGATTGGATGATGGGGGGTGAAGGAACAGTGACTGGATGATAGGCAGGGTGGAGGAGCAGTGACTGGGCGATAGGCAGGTTGGAGGAACAGTGATTGGACGATAGGGAGGGCGGGGTAAGGTGCAACTCACTCCTTTGACGCCTTTCTTCAGCTTGTCGTCGATGAAGAGGGAGAGGTACTCTGGCGAGCGCGAGTTGAGGTTGAGGAAGTACTCAAAGTCCCCGGCGATGGTCTGCTTGAAGAGCCGGTCGTTATTGAAGGAGTCCTGCAGGAAACGGTCGAAGCGCGTCTTCAGATCCAGCAGCCCCTGAGAGAGAGGGGGGAGAGAGACAGAGAGAGAGAAAGACAGAGAGAGGGGGGAGAGAGAGAGGGGGAGGGAGGGGCAGAGACCAAGTATGAGAGAGAGCGAGAGTGAGAGATCAAGGGGAGAGGGTGAGGGCGGGAGAGAGAGAGAGAGACAGAAAGCTGTTGAACAGCTACACTAACACCCCTGCATACAGTGACAGTCAGACGCATCAATTCTGTGTGTCAAAACACAACTTCGTAAACTCGAAGAATGCCAAACACGCCATGTATATCTCACTCCAACAACCACCGCTAATACAAGCAAGGACCACGTGCATCCAGCCATTCAACTTTAACCTTCGCTTTGCATTCTGAGGGCCTAGCGGTCAACTGCCCAATGGCGACAACCGAAGAGCTGGTAGATCTCTGCACTGAAGCCGAGCCCAGTGATCTCACAGCGATCGCTCGTTAAATGAGTTTTTTTTTTTACAGAACTTGGTCATACGCTAGACAAGCAATACGTTACAACGGCACAGACAAGGACACAACGTGGACTACGTGGACACAGCGACACCACAGCGACACCGGGGATCCAGCAAGCGAGCCGCCCCAGCTGAAGGGAGAGCGAGGTCCCGTCCCGTGGAGCTTACCTGGATGTAGTCGACGGGGTTCTTGCCCTCGCCCTCCTCGGACACCAGGGCCTTGCCCTGCTCGCGCAGGTAGGCGCTCATGCACTCGCACATGGTCTTCAGCCCGTTGGGCACCCGGCTGAACAGCTTGTACATGCAGGCCAGGTCTGGGGGGTGGGGGGGGGGGGGGGGAGAGGGGGGGAGAGAGAGAGAGAGAGAGAGAGAGAGAGAGAGAGAGAGAGAGAGAGAGAGAGAGAGAGAGAGAGAGGGGATGGGCGTGTGAGACGGACACGAGGGAACCTTCGAGGGAACTTTCCGCGCCGTGTGTGCAAAGAGAGAGAGACGGCGCTCGGCGGGCACGATCCCGCCAAGTATCCCAAATGCGATGATGCTCGCTCGCACAGGGACTCACGTGCCTGAACGTGAAAGACCAAGAGTCTAAAATCCGACAAATTTAGAAATTGGGTTTGATACGTTGCTCAATATCACCGTGTCAGACGACATTGTTGGTTGCCCCCCCCCCCAAACCCCCCCAAAAAAAAAAAACTGCTGGACTGTCTTCTAAGAAGAACAGGCACTCCATGTGCTCCCAGTAATGGATTCCTTTTGAATGGATCGCTGGCATTCCATGAGTGAAAATGAACTTTTTTCTGACAACCGGTCACCACAGACGTCGCCAAATCCAACAAAACTGAAAAACGAAAGACAGCCTCCTTTCAGACGGACGCAACGAAACGGGGAGAGAGAAAGAGAGAAAGCGAGGAACGTACCTTCCGCCTTGCCGTTCTTGAGCATGTGCACGAGGCCGGAGTTCTCCATCTCCACGATGGTCTTCATGTGCTTGGAGATGAGCTCCCTCTCCACCACCTTCACGATGGGCTCCTCCGTCGACTTGTCCAGGCAGTGCATCACGCGCTCGATCTCCTCGTTAATCCTGGCCTCCACCTTTTTAATGTACACGCTGGCGCTGTTCTCCGCCAGGAACTTCTGGCTTTCCATCTGGAGACCAAACAGATCAGTGCTGCTCTTTAAAATAAGCATTCGCTATTTTTTAAAAAATCATCCAACATCACCGCACGTGCCAATTTCAAACGCTATTACAACAATGAAAACAAAACGGTCTCTTCATACAATGCCATAGAGCAGTGGTCTCTAACCCTGGTCCTGGAGAGCTACAGGGTCTACTGGTTTCTGTTTTCATCTTAAAACGGTGTAATCAACTGCTCCAATTGATTCATGAAGTGCAGAGTCACTATGAAAACCAGCAGACCCTGTAGCTCTCCAGGACCAGGGTTGAAGACCACTGCCATAGAGTGTATACACGTAATAAAATCACTACGACAGCTGGCAAATTTAGGGGTTTTATCCTGAACAAACCTGGAAAAATTCCGCGGACATTTCTAGAAAGGGGGCCTCGAAGTCCTCTTCGTAAACGGACCGCCCCTCCAGCCCCAGGATCATCAGCATCTGGCAGGCGTTGCGAATGGCGCCCCTGAAAGGACAGAGCTCAAATTCGTTCTTTTTCGCTCCAACGAGTGAAAGCCGTGTCCTGTTCCATGGACCAATCAGGGGACAGGATACTGCCGCCTCAGCGTCGTGATGGAAACGCCGCCGAGGGGATTCACCCGTGCCGTTCCGCTGGAAACGCACCAGCATCGGCAGTGCCACCAATCGCCATCAATCAATCAATCAATCAATCAACCAGCGGTCCAATCAAAAATGAATCCAACCAGATTCATCAACAGCAATCACTTAATAGAGGGAAAGGCTTTATTGGCAAACTCCTTTAATCAAAGTTAAAAGGCTTACTAGCCCATAACTTCACGGCGAGTAACACGTAAGCGTGTGAAAAAACCTGTTACTGAACGCAGAGCTCTCAGTTACCCGGGAACACTGCACAAGTGAGTTCACGCAAAATACAACTATGCTCACGAAATGGCCACACGTCACCTTTTTACTCCAGATTTAATTCGAGCACAGCCGAGTGAGCAGGTAATACTTTCCTGTAAAATCAATACAGTGGGCCACCGCAGGCCACCAAAACGCCGGCACAGAGAAACGTCAGGTTTTAGGGCTGTATTCCAGGGCCTCGCGTTACTGCTTTTATGATTCATACTCACTCACACTCAAATCCACGGGGAGTATCTGTGAAACCTCAGCAATGGCCACATACATTGTCTACGAAACCGTCAAACTACTCAGAATGACGACGTTCTGAAGACTTAACCACATTTAAAAAAATCCCCCACTTCCTGTGATGACAAAATGGGTGACATTGTGCAAGCAGTGACACTTCTATTTACAATGGTATTTTCACCCTTTAACGCGTAGGGCCACAAATATCCAATTAGAATGCTCTTAGCTGAACATTCTAATGCTGATGTCACAATCACTGCTGGCGGCAGCGACGGGAGTTCTAGAACACTGACTTGAGGACGGAAAAAAAAAAAGACATTCAAATTCTACTCTTCAGAGGGCCAATGAAGAAACAGGCAAGTAGAGAGGGCAGGGAGTGCAGAACAGTGCCGTTTCATTTTTGATTTTCGTATTTTTGTTTTTACCTGTCGACCACCTCGCCCTTGCGCTCCCGCGCGATCATGTCCAGGAGCGTCTGTCGGAGGTGGTCTCGGATGCAGCCGTAGCGGACCACTTGGTCCCTGAAGATGATCAGGCCCAGGTTGTACACGTTCTCCACGTTGTTCTGCTGCACATACACGCGGTCCTGCGGGCCACCCGAGGAAGAGGAAGAGGACGGTGATCAGACACGGTTATCACACCTCTCTGAAGGGAAGTTTCCCCAGACCAAGGGGCGAACACCATCTTTTCTGTTAACACACATTTAAACTGAAATATTTCACACAACAAGCAGAGCAAACTTGAAAATATTTACCAAAAAAGCCATGAAAACTTATATCAGACCAATGCCTCCTTATATATACATGCACGCACACACAAACACACACAGACACAGACAATCACACACACACACACACACACACACACACACACACACATGAATGTTTGAGTTTGTGGAGAAGATGAGCAAATTGGAAGGGGGGGGGGGTCATTAGGAGTTTAAAACCCCCCAACCCCGTTAGGCAAGGCTCTCTTTAGTTGGCATTCTACTCCCAAAGTCCAGTCACACTGTGGCACTTAGGCACTACAAGCCAGTGACCACACCCCAAGGTCACATGACCACACCCCTTTAAGGTTAATGGTGGGGATTTGGAGGAAACACTCAGCGGCTTACGTTAAATCCACTCCAGTCTTCCCGCTGTTCATTCTCACAATGACAGCCAGGCCGCTTTCGCAACTCTGGACCGGTTACAACGTTACGCAAAGGAGCCCGCGGTTTGACCGGGCGATGACGCGGTTTTGACCGAGCGATGGCACATCTCGCCGTGACCCCGGCTCTGGGCGGGATCGCGTCCCAAAAAACGCCCCAGAGCCCTTTTGGGCCAAGGCTGCACCATCTTCAACAGGCCAATATTAACAGCGATTGCTGTTAGGTAGCATTACATTAACTGGGCTTCTAACCTAAAGGTTGCAGGTTCGATTCCCAAGTAGGACGCTGCCGTTGTACCCACGAGCAAGGTGCTTAACCTGCACTGCTTCAGTATATCCAACCGTATAAACGGTTAATACGTAAAAAAAATACTAAAACTCTTGATGGGAGTGTCTGCTAAACGCCTGTAATGTAATTATGTAACGTGGTACAATATGTGCTGATGTTCTGATTAAGCTTGGAAAGGCCACCACAGATCATCGCCTACATGCTGTCTAAAAAATCGCCAATATCGGAACATTTAGCTCAAGTCAGAACAATCGTCTGTATACAGGGGTCTGCAACCCTGGTCCTCAGCATAAAAATCTGCAATCAATTCTGACCCAAGGACTCAGGCGGGGTAACTGTGTAACCAGCTGCTTTAAGTGGCCTATTAAACACCGAGTAAACTTGAAAACCAGCGCCCCCTGCAGTTCAGTAGCACCCGGGTATCAGTGAAAACCAGCGCCCCCTGCAGTTCAGTAGCACCAGGGTATCAGTGAAAACCAGCGCCCCCTGCAGTTCAGTAGGACCAGGGATGCAGAGCCATGTTTATTCACAAAAATTTAAAAAGCATTCAGCAACTATCGGACAACAATTAAATGACAGTCCTACAAATATTACAAGAGGAAATAAAAATCACACAATCTCACACACACATACACACACACACAGACACACAGACACACACACAGGGAGGGAGGAACGGAGACAGACACACATACCATGTACATTAAGATGTCTCTGATCATGACCATGGCCGTCTGGTGGTCGTTCCAGGCTTGGTTCAGGGTCTGCAGAAAGTTATTATTTAACGAATTGAGGACATCTTCTCGTACCTGCACAGAGAGGGGAAAGAGAAGCCCTGATTATAGGCTGGGGGGGGGTCTCCGCGCACCGCGAATCATCACCAACCGTACAAGCACCAGATTGGTTGTTCAGGTGCTGAAGCTGCAGCACAAAGGACCGGACTGGCTGTTCAGCTGCTGATGCTGCAGCACCAAGCAATGGATTGGCTGTTCAGCTGCTGATGCTGCAGCACCAAGCAATGGATTGGCTGTTCAGCTGCTGATGCTGCAGCACCAAGCAATGGATTGGCTGTTCAGGGGCTGATGCTGCAGCACCAAGCACTGGATTGGCTGATGCCGACTGGCATCATTTTCCACTGCCAAACATTATTCTCACAGTACAACAAACTAGTTTCATACAGTTGCTCACTGGGCTTTATCATACATGCTATTCCATGAGCCTATCTGGAGTATCTGTAAATTTAATACAGGTAAATGTTATGAAGCCCTCACCATCTGAACGCATACACGTTACCTGCCTGAAACCTGCCTGTACTAGCCCCAAGAGTAGAACAGAAAAGCCCTCAGGTAAAATTCAACAGGGATACAAGTGCTGCACCTTAAACTGATGCACAGACGTTGCTAAAGCACGGTTTGCGAGTTTAATACGTCTGTGCACCAGTATAAGGAACAGAAAAGCCCCCAGGTGAAACACAGAGGGCACTGTGCTGCACCTTAAACAGGTGCACAGACGTTGCTAAAGCACAGTGTATGAGTTTAACATGTCTAACATTCACATAAAACGTAACCGTCCCAGCTGGTTTATTTATCAACTCAAGCAGGAAAACAAGAAACGCACTTCTTATACTGAGCATAGTTTAACCACCGCTGTACTAAATGAAGAGCTTGGATAGCCTGCGACGTACGCACTTATCAGAACTGCACCGGAGCAAAGCCGCTCCACTCGTGCGTGCATACGTACACACGGCCAGTTAAAGCTCATTGTTGGACCAGTCACTGATGACTTCTACCGCTATACATTCAACCCTTTATGGCGTGAAATCGCAAATATGCGACTGGAACGTTCTTAACTGAACTCCACTGCGTTCAGTTAACAGGAAGTGACGGTTACCATCGGCATTAGACTGTTCTTAACCGAACATTCCAACGCTGATGTCACAATCACTACCGGTAACTGGAAGCAATGGAGTTCTAGAACACCGATGTAGAATTTTGGAAAAAAAAAAAAAAAAACCACTACAAACTAGAAATACCGCCTTGCGGTTGTATGCCTCCGCCAACATGTAGCCAGTTTGGATATAAAATGTCATCACTACATCATTTTATCCAATTAGACATTTGTGTGAAACTTTGTCATAATTAGCATATGAATTCTTGAGTTGTGGCCAAAAACGTGTTTTGTGAGATCACAGAGACCTTGACCTTTGACCACCAAAATCTAATCAGTTCATCCTTGAGTCCAAGTGGACGTTTGTGCCAAATTTGAAGAAATTCCCTCAAGGCGGTCCTGAGATATCGCATTTACGAAAATCGGGACGGACGGAAGGACGGACGACGGACAAATGGACAACCCGAAAACATTACGCGGAGGCATAAAGACCTCCTCTTCACAGTGTTAATGACTCTGGGGGAGCAGGCCTTCCCTTACTTTGTTAATGAGATGCTCTGTGACCACCTCCCGCAGGCCCGTGTACAGCTTCTCCCCGTGCTTGTGGAGCACCATGGTGTAGGCGTTCCTGTACAGCTCCTCGAAACTCAGCCCACTGTTGTTCTTGCGCTGGATTTCCTGGATGGCATTTTTTAGGAGGTCCCATATGTTGTTGACATATTTTTCGTCCATCGTCATCTGTGGGGGGGGAATAAAAAAATAATAATAAACCGTGTTGCAGATACTTCTGAATCGTAATGATGTCCAACACAGGAATTGAATGTTATTTTAATAAATCACACCACTTATCAACGCAGGTATGAAATAAAATAAGGCAAGCATCAATGTTTTCCCCAACACATTTGTGAAAGATCGTGTTCAAGGAAGCTTAACAGATGCAGCCATGCTTCTAATCCATAGATCCTTGTCCGCACGTCAGTTCCAGAACTTTCTCCCCAATCTTGCCTCCCCAAGTGTTCAGCTAAATAATGCAGCAGTGGTTGCCAGGGCAACGGGATGACCAGCCACTGATCTTGACACGGCGTCACGACACTCACCATCCTGCAAACTGACCTCTTAAAGAAAACAGGTCACTAACCAAAATGAACAATCACACGAAAGAAAAACTCCATCCTGAATACTGGGGGGATAAAACGATATTCCTTCTAAAATGGCCTGATCTGTGACCATCATCTGGCTATGCCCATTTAAATCCATCCATAAGGGAGTAGGTACATGATCCGATTTCCTAACAGTTCCAATTTAATGCTGTCCTTCACCTGTCGAAACGAGGAGAGCGGCTCTACAGCAGTCTTCTCCTTAGCATTCAATCTGTATTGGTAGGGGAGGTGCATCTCGTGCCAAACAAGGCCGCAAAAAGCGAATACTGAATCAAGCTGGTACGGGCGATCCAACACGCAACAACAGATTCAGCCGCATGCAAATGTCACTTGTAGCTGTAGGCTAACGTCTGTGCTAACTGGGCGGCTAGCAACAGAAGCACTGCAGGAGGACTACCTAGTCAGCCAACGTGCAGAATGTGATGGGAAAGCAGTTTTTTTTTCTCACTTAGAGTTTTAGCATAAGCGTGCTTCTTACAGGAGACACTGCTGATCGTACAGGGGTTTGACTAGCAAAGCTAAAGCTGAGGCTATTTGAATGAAAGTGTCAGACAGCAAGTCATCCCCGCTAAGCATAAATGTACATACTAGAGTGATGGAAGAGGCCGAGCCTTAACACCCAGTTATATCTGGCCCTTACAGTCAACAAAGGGCATGAATGGCCTTCCAATGGGTGCAAAAATTCCAACATTTCAAACGATAAGCGAGACGTGCAGAGTTGACCCTCCATCGAGGGCAAACTGACTTCCAGGGAAGTTTGCAGAAACTCGTTTTTTTTTTTTGTTTTTTTTCCACCGCCCAAACTCTTCCCTCCAAGCCATGGCTCACCCACAGCTGACACCAGAGAATGTGGAATTCTGGGTAATCCCAAGAATCCCCCCCCCCCCCCCCCGGCAACAGGAAGCTCGAAAGAAGTGCCTTTTGTGACTGTGAGGCAAGGTCCCATGACTCAGCAAAGTTACAATAAAACCGATGCTCAACACTTTCAGTCCCTTTTGCTGTCACTGATGCACATGCAATATAACGAAGAAAAAATTCAAATAAACTCTAACCCTAACGACTTGATGGAACTTGCTATAAAACAGAACTAGGTGTGCCCTCACTAAAATGTGACTCTTAAAAATGATCTAGGCCCACTGCTGTATGCCAGGGCTGCTAACCCTGTACCTGGAGATCTACCGGCCTGCAGGTTTTCACTCCAACCCTAATTTGGCACACCTGATACATCTAATTAGTCGCTCAAGGAGATCTCTAGCTGTTGAATGAGGTGTGCTTTGTCAGGGTTGGAGTGAAAACCTACAGGACGGTAGATCTCCAGGAGCAGGGTTGGGCAGCCCTGCTCTAGCTGTTGAATGAGGTGTGCTTTGTCAGGGTTGGAGTGAAAACCTACAGGACGGTAGATCTCCAGGAGCAGGGTTGGGCAGCCCTGCTCTAGCTGTTGAATGAGGTGTGCTTTGTTAGGGTTGGAGTGGAATCCAACAGGACGGTAGACCTCCAGGCACACGGTTGGGCAGCCATGCTGTATGAAAATATGCTCCCCTCTGCAGCCGTCACGTCATGTAACATGAGTCATGACAGGCTAAATTTTGGGTAACTGGGTTTGTAACTCTGAGGTTTGCCGGTTCGATCCCCGCCCGGAGGAGCACTGCCGTGGAGGAAGGCACCAAACCTAAAGGGCTTCGGTCTACATCCTCCTCCCAGGAATGGACTGCACGTGCTGAACGCAGGCCTCGCGCAGGCCGCTCTGGATAAGCGCGTTAGCCGAAAGCCAACACTAAGTGCCAAGGCCGCAACTCCCCAGCCCCTATGATTTGCGTAAAGACGTACAGCAAACAGAAAGGAAGGGGAAAGCACAGGGAGATTACAGGGCCATTTATCAGCAGAGTGCCGCTCGGAGCAAATCTACTGAGCCTGGTGGAACACCTTCAACCCCCCTCCCAGGGCTCTACGCAAACAGTTCATCCAAGGGGCACAGGGCCTCCCAAGCTGAAAAATTTAGGAGCACGCTAATGCATCCCAATTAGTAGTGCTCCTGAATCATTTTTCCAGTTAGCCACACAAATGCTCCTAAAACGGGAGCACTGTAGAGCCCTGCAGCCTCCTCTTCCTCCTCCCCAAAAAGAAAAAAAAAAAAAAAAAAAAAAAACTCTGAAATGACTCAGCAAGGTTAACACATCCCCCCGCCTCTGCCTCCCCCGCCCCCTCATGCCCCCGCCCCCTCATGCCCCCCCCCCCCCGCAGTATCTCCTTAAAGGAGGATCTAATTAGTTTACAGCTGTGTGAACAGGCCGCAGAGGAGCAGGAGGAAGGGTGGATGAGTTCACTCCCACTGAAGCGGACTGCAGCCCTGGCACCCGCATCGCATCGCCAAGGAGACGGGCACCGCTGCCACGCGCTCAGGAAGACGGGCACCGGCGCCGGGGGGGGGGGGGGGGGTGGGGGGGGGGGATTGTGGGGGCGGCTGTGCGTCAGAACGGCGCGTCACCGAACTGCCGAGAGACGCGCGCGGAACAGGAAGTCGCACCAGAGAGGATGTTCTTTAAAAAAAAACAGAAAGAAAACGTGACGGCTGCTTTACCCCGTGCGATGGGCTTGAATGAAGAAAGCACACAAAGAAAGCCCCCGTTTCAACCCGTCGTCTTTCTCCGATTCCACTGCCCCACGAACATGAAAGAGAATCTAAAGTAAAGTAAAAAAAATAAATAAATAAATAAAAAAACAACTGGTTTTTGTTTAGTTCAGAAAGGGCTTCGGTCATTTAAACTGTTTCTTTTTTTAATTTGGCGTCTATGGTGCAGGGGTTGCGTAGACTAACAACTTTTTTTTTTCGACGTTGCATTCTGCGCCTAACGTTCCTCAATACACGCAATCCAATTATAAAGCTGGACATCCGTTAAAGCTTTTTCACGTCGGCACCTTCGCTTTGTCCCACCTGGGAACTGAACTCGCAAACCTCAGTAGGTTGGAAGTCCAGTTGCCCAACAGCTATACTACGCTGTTTTTATGAAACACGAAGGTTCATAAATTTTGGCGTATGGGCGCATATCATTACCTTGACCCCCCCCCCCCCACCCCCCCTAACAAATTATGGATCAGCGTGCGACTACAACGCCGGTGAGCTAGCAGACAGAACATCGGCCCTCAAGCCAAGGGGGAACGCTCAGCCCTCTCTATTCACGCTGAGTGGCAGAAGCAAATCTACGGCAGCAGGCAACCGGACTATGCCCCTGATTGGTTAAATGAGGACGCGGTTTTTTGAGGCCTCCTGGACTCAACATCAACAAATGATTAAAGCAGAGCCTGTTTTTTCCCCCTGGTAGCGCTGAGAAAACAACAAGACCTCCGCAGCAAAGGGCAGGCCAAGGAGACGATGAACGTACGCGGTGCGCAAATCCAAATCACCTCAAAACAATGAATGGGATAAATGTATTATTACTATTATTATTATTATTATTATTATTATTAAATGACAAATTATATGCTTTAATTACCTATAAGGATCAAGGCACAAAGCCTGATGTCCTGGCAAGGCCCTTCTCAAGAGAGAGCAGGACACGCAAACAAGGAGCAGAGCGCCATGTTTCATTCCGCCCTCAGCAGCTGAACAAAATACAGGGTGACAAGTTCACAAACATCGAAACAACTAGGCTAAGTGAGCAACTGCCCGGTCAAGACAATACTCCTTAACATACAGCACTTTACAAATAAATACATTTATTCCATCCCATCCCATTCCATTCCATTCCATCCATTCAATGAATAGTCTGTCCAAAACCACTGTTGAATTCATAAATTCAAATGTATGAACGCAGATTTAATAAGTGGTTTACCAGCCTAATATTAGTGGGGAAAAATAAGGGTGTTGGAGCTCACTAACATTTCCACATTTCCTTTCTCAGGAGAAACAGTCACAGCCTGAACGATCACACCCTGTCAAACCGGTCATTTTCTAAACTGAAAGCTTGCTCCTCACTCACACTCACTCACTCGACTTGAGATAAGACATCTGTCAACATCAGACAGACCGCTAAGAGAACAAGACCAAGTCACCACGGCTACTGGGTTAATACAGCCAACACCGACACGGTCTAAAATCGCCCACATCACGCGTTGGGACTAAAGCAAGCTACTTCCTGTTCCGACCCCCCCGGTGGAAACGATATTCCAGTTCTATGTTAAGCACCCTCCACGGCCCCCTCAAGCCAATCATGGGCAAGTTTAAACCCTGCAGGAACAGGTGCGTGTGTTTGGGATGGGGAGGGGGGGGGGGGGGGGGGGGGGGAGTGGGACAACTACACAAAAAAACACGATTCGAGCAATGTATACATTAATATGACCTATTGGGGAAGCAAAATTACATAAGCTCTCGCACCCCCTGTGGGTGTCGAATATAAAGCGGGGGGGGGGGGGGGGGTCAAAAAATAAGCGCAGCCAAGCTTGCATAGCCAGACACTGTCAGCGTTCAGAACCCTGCAGTTGAGGAAGACCCAATGGATGTTGAGGAAGAAGACCTCATGAACGTTGAGGAAGACCCAAAGGATAGTGAGGAAGAAGACCTCATGAATGTTGAGGATGACCCAATGGATGTTAAAAATGTTTGTGTTTCTCTGCTCCATCCATCTCCATGGGCAGCTGGTTTGTACGCTCACGCAAGCTCCAGCTCTTCTCGTTCTCTGGGCCCAGTCTTTTCACTTGGGGTTGGATTACATTTGTACCCTCCAGCTTGCCTTTACGGGAAACAGCAGAAGATGGGGGCAAGTTCCCCCCTTATCATCTTCCTACTTTCAGTCTCGGAGATCCCCCCCCCCCCCCCCCCCCAACACAAAAAAAAAACATAAATTCTCTGAGACCGACCTAAAAACCCTGGTCTCCACATACTGTGGGTTCAACATAAACACGTTCCCGTATCTTCACACATGGCCAGATCAGACCAAGAACTGTCCCTGCATTGGCCCGGGGAAACGGAGCCGCTTTGCGCGTGCTTGCGATTACATACTTGCACGCGGCTTCGGCCTTTATCACCGTCCTGGGAAAGAGGCACCGCCACTGGAATCGGCCCGGGTCTGACTGCACCGGCCTCCAAGCGCCAATGGCTGGCACGGCGGCTCAGAGGGGCCAAAAACGGGGGGCAGCGCTAAGACTTCTGCAAATGTCGAGTAAGCTAGAAACCGGCTCTAACGGTTATTGCACGTGTCTGTAAACAAACACTGCTCGCAGGGACTGGGCTCATTAGCAGTTTCCGTGTGCGCAAAGCCGCGAAGACTCCCCACAACAGAACCAATGTATTAGAAAAGTACTCCAAGTAGGTCTGAAACCATGGAAACATGGCGCCTGGTTTGAGAGTCCTTAAAACCCAATTAAAAATTACACTGATTCTCCAACTCCACGAATTCCAGCATAAGGATTCTTTTTGTCTCCGTGTAACGAAACCTGTCAAACCATCAGTCATTTTTCCAAGTAAGGGTTTCACCCACACATGCTACACGGCAGTGGTTGCCAACCAAGACAAACACGTACAAGTTCATTCACTCACTGCTAAACGAACAAAGCGTTTCCTTAAAATCACAGGCAATCGCTCGCGAAAAGGATAACGTGCAATTCACGAATAGGTGTTAGACTGGTGCATTATCTGCACCTAAAACCAGAATGTAACGTTGAACGTTCAGTAGTCGTAATAGACGCATAACTTGAAGGAAACGCTAAAAAAAACTGGTGAATTCGTTGCATATCCTGGTCAAATGTGGCTGAAATAAACGCACTGAAATCATAAATGAGGGTCTAGACTGCTCGTTTGTGGTAACGCACAGTGGGTAAAGGCAATTGTTAACTGGCATTATGCCGAATTAGCCATAAAAACCTAAAAAAAAAACAAAAACATGACAACTGGTTTTTACGTTACAATGCAGTACAAGAAGGCAGCGAGGTTCATTCATGCCCTTTATACCTTTAAATATATTCATGTCATAAATATATTTAAAGGTATAAAGTTACATAACGAGGTAACATTTGCTTCACTTCACAGACAGCGTGACTGACTGCATTTTAAGAGAAAGATTACGAAACCCGTCCTGTTAGAACCAAGTTATCTATTTCGGTACTGTGCTGCAGTTTATAGTTGAGCCAGGTGCGTGCAATCACCTTTTCATACGCGTTTAAAAAAAAAAAAAATCACACCACATGCAAGAACGCCGGGACTAGTCTACCATACTGCCAAGAAAATGTTCCTTGTTATCTGAATACTACCACTTTTACAGGATTGGCATGTATTTAGCTTACTCGACAGCAACACAATTTGGCATTATATCACGTATTGAACTGAGTTCATGAATGTCTTGGGAGGTGGGGGGAAAACTTCAAAAATAAACAGTTAGCTACACTTCCTACCTGGCCTAGTAGCACCAACTGCCTAACACGCTGCAACTGAATGAAACAATGCCGACACATGAGGCCACAGATTATTAAAAACACAGCTGTCCATCCATGGCATTGAATACATTGGTTTAGCCATTTCAGAGCTTACACTAGACGCGCGCTGCATCTGTCTAGCGAGTTAGCTAGACTAATAAATGCCCTGCATGCGACAACCATTTTGCGGGTGCATTCTGGTTACGGTGCGTTAGCTAGCCAGCTAGAGATAACGTTAGATACTAAATTAAATGTTTGCTGCTCTTACAAACGAAAACCCCATAACCACATAGGCCAAATATCCAATAATGCAAATGTTACCTAGCCTAATACATGCTACGGAAATTTTATATGACCCATCTAATGTTAGCCATTTATTCACATGACTATCCTTTTTCAAACGAGAACGAAAACAACGTTCCGTAGTGTTGCTCGGATTCATAGCTCACAAACCTTATCTTAGCTACCGGTAATCCAGGCACAGTGGACGACTGACACGCAACTAGCTAGTTCGCCATTTAGCTAGCCAGCTAAATAGGACAATGTTTGGCAAACAGTAATATGCTCTAGACTAAAATGAACAGACATGTGTCATAGAACTTCAAAAACAAATAAAGCAGGCTATTCACAACTCCCACTTCCTCGTTCATGCAACTAGCTAGCTAACTGACAGATATATTCATAACAAGTGTCAAAAGGCCACACGGCTAGGTAATGTTAGCTTAGTCAACAAAGCTATGACCCCGAAACTGAAGTAGCCAGGTCAGCAAACTAGCTAACCAGTAGCTAAGCAAGCCAAACTGAGTCAGGCTAATGTTAGCTAGCTAACAAGCTAAACGTTTACGTTTCTTTTGACAAACATTGGCTAACTAGCCAATGTAGTGACATCCCTTCCCATATAACAAGTGAATTGGTGACTGGAAGCTCCATACGCCATTGTTTACTACGAAATAGGCCTCTGCTTCGGCATAACCCTATCAAATCCCCGGCTCTCGCGTCTCCACGCCCGCCCTCTTCGGAGCCCCGTCTCCGGCTACAACTTACAGGAAAGGCTCGTATCCTCATCTTGGTGTCCTTCTTGGTGCCGCCTTTGCTGAGGTTGGACATTTATAGTGATTTATTCGGTCGTCTCTGTGTTCACATGAAAGACTTTGTTTGGGCCGTTGCAGGGAAGCATGCAGGTGGAAAGCTGAACAATTCCTCCCCTCGACCTTTCCCCGAGTCTCTTGCTTGATATAGTCACTTAGCCACCACAGACTGCACTCAACTCCGGGCTAGTTATCTATGCACAGTGATGGCGGACTAGCAGTTCCCACTGTGCAGGACTCACACAAATTCACGCGAGATGACCAAGTTGCAAGAGACAAGTTGCATGTCCCGATGTCCAATTCTGCCTTGCGGACCTACTATTTATTTATTTATTTATTTATTTATTTATTTACTTACTTACTTACTTATTTATTTCTTATTTATTTTTATTTTATTTTATTTATTTATTCATTGGGGGGGGGGGGGGGTTCTAATGCCCCTGTTTACAGTTATTTGCTATGTATTCTTTTTCTTAAATCCATACTTCACACTTCGCGATGCATGTCTGTGCATATATCCATATTTCCTTTCAGTTTATTCAGTGTTCATAATGGGTAATGAAGCACAAATGTGGAATTGGACTCTTGGGCTGAAATTCATGAAGGGGTCCTGTTGCACAGATGAAGGTAGACTGTTTGAATTGTCAATTGTAGGCTACTTGCATTTCAGACACCCAAATTGTTCAAGCAGTTGCATATTATGCAGACTGATAAAATTTTTGAATGCTAAAATATATAACATATACATTTTTTAAAAATTGTATAATTGTATTTATTTTTTTTTTTTTTTCTGTATAGCTCAGCTCAGGTCCTATCCTGGCCACATATTATACTGTATAGTCATGTAGAAAACTTCCTCTTTTCAACCAAACGTAGCTGGGTTTTCACTTTAACGCCTGCCGTTCCGCCGATTTTTCATGACAAAATTGTCCACTGGGATTTTTTCTACCCTCAGAATGAAGGAACACATATTTCGAATGCGTGAGAACAACCCTTTCCCATGCACCTCTCCGTGCTCGATCTTTTCTCTTCTTTTATCAGTCTACGTTCTGTTGTGAAGGTTTTGGGGCAGAAGTTTCACAATAAACGTAGGCCTATTTGTGCCATGTCATGTCATCTAGCCAGAGGACAAGCCACATGACCAACGCACAGTCACTATTGTTGATATGATTAGCCTGGATTTAAATCTAAAATAACACTGAAAATGTATAGTATTGCATGGAGGATGACCAGACCTCTTTTCACAAATAACCAATTGCGCTTGTTCTGGGTTACGTTATCTTAACTTCTCCTTCCTATTATTACAAGCTATGGGTAAATAACTGAGAAAAAAACGTCATTATGTGTCCGTGAAAATTATTTACATTTAAAGCTACAAAGAATAATAAGAAGAAAAATATGAACAAGAAGAACAAGAACAAGAAGAAAATGTCTCATCTCTTAGTGAGCCTTGCTTTCCTAAAACTGAATACACAAAGACGGAAGCAGCACACTGGTCTCTGACTCGGAATACTTAAATTCCAATCCCAATTTTCCGTGAACACCTGCGCGAGCCCTTGACTTCAAAAGGCCCCTGCCATGTGCTGAGTGAGACCAGCTATCGACGTAAAAATAAAATTTGCTTTGTGATGTTCCTCTCCCTTGGCTTGCTTTACAGTTTGTTTCTAATCTTGGTTAATTCCATTGTCTCAACTGCTTTTGTGATAACCGTAGATTCGTTTGAGAAGTATAATGATACAATGTGTCAAAAAAAAAAAAAAATTAGATCAGGCTATATTGTATTAAGAAGTAATTTCTAGCAGGAGAGTATTTTTGATAAAAGGAAGAAAAAAATTAAGTTTATTAGAGTTCTGCAGCCCAGATTAGAGTACATGTAGATCGCCTGCTTTTATTTAATCTTTGATTTAAGAAACATCCTGTGATTGTCTCTAGATTATGCCGAGTTGAGATTAGTGTTACAAGAGTCTAACAAACTAAAATACAGGTACAAAGGAAACTTGCCAGGATATCTAGCAAAAACTTACACGTATCATTGCCAAGTGGAGTGAAATATTTAAGGAAGGAAGAGCAAGAAAGAAGGAAATTTGCATTTGAAAAGGTTTCTTTTTTGGAGTAGTTTTGATCACGGTAAGTCTGAGTGATTGCCTCAATGTACTCCATTTGCCCAGTTCTTCATCACACACGATCGCGGTAATTTGACCATCTGATCAAACCGCGGTGTTGACATCTGTTGACCTAGATTGAGCAGGGTTTGTACCGTTCACATTTCAGAATACAGGCTCGCCATCTGCTGGCCACCTAGAGACTAGCATCTTCTACTTTAAATACATTTTATAAATACTTTAAAACACAGCCTGGATTGTCTGTGGATAAAGTTAGCCAACTAATGAAACATTACAATACAACAACAAATAACAATATTTTATAAATACTTTAAAACCTTGTCTTTAAAACGGCAGTGAATAAAGCTAGCTAATGGGACATTATAATCAAACAAATTATACATTTTAGAAATACTTAAACCTTTAAAATAAGTAATACATTTTAGAAATACTTTAAGCTTTAAAACTTGAGACAGAGGCTGTGGAACAGGCCAGTGTCAAAAGCGTTTCTCCTAATCTGGGCCAGGGATCGTCCACAGGAGCTGACAGGATGTTTGATGCGTTGGAACAGAGCCAGAAGAGTGGTTGTTTGTAATCCAAAGAACCTCAAATCTTGAAAGCTGAGAACACTTGAAGGTGATAATGTAATCACTTACTTAAATTTTTTTAGTCCAGAGAACCAAAAATGTTTTAGTGTTATTGTTGTGTTGATTGGCTATCTACGTGCGTGGTCTCTTTGTGGTGTCTGTGGCTCTAACATTACATCACATTACATTACATTACAGGGATTTAGCAGACGCTCTTATCCTGAGCAACTTTTTACATAGCATTTACATTGCATCCATTTATCCAGCAGAATATATACTGAAGCAATGCAGGTTAAGTACCTTGCTGAAGGGGACAATGGCAGAGTCCTAGTGGTAACAAACCTATGACCTTCAGGTTATAAGGCCAGCTCCTTACTCATTATACTACACTGCTGCCCTTACCGTATTGCAACTTAAATTGGTAACTTTTGTGACATCATGACAGCGTGGGAAATGAACTTTTTGGCCACCAGCCAGGCACATTTTTATATTCATTATTTTATTTTATTTTTTTACAAACATCACCACAAAAAAAGGAAGAGATATTACATTACATTACCTTAGATTACAGGCATTTGGCAGACGCTCTTATCCAGAGCGACGTACAACAAAGTGTATAACCATAACCAGGAACAAGTATGACGAAAACCCTAGAGAGAAGTACTGGTCCAAGTGCAGGGAACAACCGCATAGTTCAACTTGGACCCTGAAGGTTAAACTGATTAACACTAATACAACGAGATATTTATTATTTAAAATATTTATTATATAAAACATTATCGCCCGTAGAAAATATTTAAATATTTATTACATAAATAGAAAATATTTAAATATTTATTACATATAAAATACTATTACACATCCAGTAGCCACCCCCCCCCCACCCCCCCGAAAATAAACCAAGGGCTCCAACGGCACGTCAAATAACTGTTGAAGCCAAGTCCTCCCTGCGCTGGTTTGCCTGCAAGGGAAAGAAAGTGAATGTAACCCTTCAGAAATCAGCAAGTGGGCATCATGCTTGCCCTTCACAAACAAAACTCACTGGTTTAGCACCAGCAGTATCTCTGCAAATGGAATGCTTCTCTATCAAACTGATAAACTGCAATCTGCGCCTCAGGGTCCGAATGAGAAACACAAGTGATAAAGCAATGACCAACACCAGTGGTGCCATAAGAAACCAGTAGTAATGTCCAGTGTCATAGTCTTGCTTTGGTTCAGCCTGGTCCCATATCTTCCCATCTGCAAAGGCAAAAAGCAGCAATATTATAGTTTGACAGCCACACTGGCGGTTCATGCCACACTCTTTTATAGGGGTCACCATTTTGTTCCCACAGCACTAATAATTTGATCTGGTTCTGCGAGTCAGCATTAATGGAAACGGGTCACAGTGAGCAGTTTTACCCCATTTGACCCGTCGTTTAAGACTTCCGTACGGGACTTCACAGCTATACGATGCCTCAGTGCTGTTAGAGATGTCCAAACTCTTTCTCAGCTGGCAGGTCCCATCCCCGTTTGGTCTGATCCCAGAGGACAAAAGGCCGTCTTCTTCAGTGATGATGTCTTCATCCCGATAAACCTCCACCGTCATGTTACTGCAGTGAAATCCTGAAACTAGGCAGGTCAGAATAACCTTCCCAGGGTTCAGGGATCTCTTAGCGAATACTGCAGCTGTGGGCTCAGCTAAAATGGGGAAAAAAGAGAAAAGGCAAGTTTTTTGTGCACAAGGGAAGGCCATTTGTGTATGTTCAAGTAATGAGGCGTACCATTGTACTTTGGATGTGAAAATGTGTAAAGGCTGTCAGGTCTGTATTCAGGCATAAATGTTCAGGCAGCTTGCATTGGAATTGGAAGAGGGAAAATGCACATTATTTTACTGTG
Organism: Anguilla pacifica; assembly: GCA_039654925.1. NCBI lineage: Eukaryota > Metazoa > Chordata > Actinopteri > Anguilliformes > Anguillidae > Anguilla > Anguilla pacifica. The sequence continues at coordinate 5,532,346 of CM077289.1, forward strand.
TGTCTGTTCTGAAAACGTTGTTTTTCTGAGTAAATCCCCATGACATATAAGATCACAATTTAAGTAAGGTACCATCCTTTCTTCAATAAATTCTTTGCACCTTTTTTTACGTTATAAGATGTGTGAACCCCTTAGCGAAATGTAACATACTGCTATATACTGGAATTATGTGCCTTTTTGTTTTTTAGGAAAATGCATACACGCACACACATATTGCAATGACAGGAGCAAATCTGAATAGTTCCCAAAACATCGACATATTCTGACAACTTGATAATATATTCTATTTTCCCACTATACTGCAGTGTGTTCCATTTCTGTATGGGACCATGGTACTAACCTGTCTCCTGGTTCTCCTCTGGTTCAAAGGACAAACTTCTCTTCAGGTGATGCACACAGATGAAATCTATGTAGTTCTTAGTTTCCATGGTGATGTCCTGGTCCCTGTTCCACTTCCTTGTAATGGGGACAGCAGATCCTGCTGAAGCCTCCCACTGAAGCCTGCTGAGGTTCAAGGACAGGAAGTCTTCTCCATTCCATCCGTACTGAGCAAAGGCCCTCGTAAGTCTTACACCAGAGTCAGGGTTTAGCTCGATCTCACAGCCAAACCTCCCCTGCAGGACGGCAGCACCTGAAACACATGGATGTACATGATGCAGTGATTATACCTGCGTGTACTGCATGGTCTTTACTTGGAACTTTAAACAGAGGTACAGGAGAAAAAAAAACATTTTTAAAAAGCTGAGATATAAAGGCCCTCACTTACCAGACATGTTAAGTCCTGTGTCATTTTTTAAGATGTCAGTTCTGCCTCTGTTCCAGTGCTCCATATTACGGTGTTTGACAGACTTCCACAGAGAACGGCCTCGTCCTTCCTGCATCCAATTTCTACGGGGCACGCTGTCTGTGCCATTGCTACTGTAGGAGTCGACTGCTTCACCATCAAGCCACAGGACGCAAGTGAACTCATCAGAATTCACTGCAGTGTAGGTACCCAGAAGGGAGTGACTAACTGAAAGAGAGAGAGACAGGCTTTCAGTTTTTTTGGCAGGGTTGAGATGCCGCTTCGCACATTAAAACCGCGTGGCCTGCCCAGCTACAGACTGCCCTTCCCGTTTACTCTCTACAAAACTCGGGTTCGCGCCCTCTGGGGGATTTAGTCATCAACTACAGTTCCCTTCATAGAGATGTGCAATAAATCTCCACACAAGTGAATGCCAGGGAATGATCCACCTCGTACACCTGAAAACCACAGATAACATCAGCAAAACAAAGTAAGCGGGCAATTCACAGAATATAATATAATTTATCACGTAACCGGAGGGTCCAAGTAGTTTGACACTTAAGAACACATGCACAAAGAGCACCTCTCGCGCATGCGAATTGTAGAAATGAAGACACTATAATATATAAGCATATATCAGACCTGCCTATCTGGAAGAAAAACTCAAAAGTAGGTGAAAGCGTCAATACCTTCCTTACACAATGCGCCAAACAATGTCTAAAAATAATAAAATGCTATAAAAGCGGAACATTTTTCAACGCAACTTCAAAAACTATATCCACCCTGGTCCATTAGTTATCAATGAATAGCCTTGTGAAATCTTTACACCACGCTCTTACAGCGAGAGTAGGAGCTATATAGACTGTGGTTAGAGGAGGGCTGGCTGTCGTGCAATGTGATTTCACAACCTACAGTACGGAATTTACAACCTAACCTGTCAATCGCACTGATACGATGCGGATACATTTTAAGACGCGTAAGTGAACAGCCGTGCTTAAAACATAGACTTGCACGGTCTATAATTTAAAAGGAAACGCGCGAATATAAAGCCCCAGCAGAGGCTAGCCACAAACCCACGTGCGTTTATTCCAGTTTTAACCCTTCCAGTCGCGTTTACACTTCCCCCCTTCCGAATTGTAAAGTTTCTATTCAAGCGAAAACGTTTCTGCCTATCAAGAAATTCGTAACCAACTCTCGTCTGTGACTCGAGAGAAAGAGAGAGAGATGCCTCAACTTTCTTGACCGCACACTGGATGTGCGGTGCACCAACTCTCTCTCTTTTTTAAAAAAAATAGTTCCTATCTTGAACACACCCGAGGTTTTCCGTTTAACATTCGAGGATGATTGTTAGGCACACTGGCTAAATCTGACAGTCTCACTGAATTAATTAATACGTTGAATGAATAGATAATAAATACATATAGCTACATAATCACTCGTAAATTAAGGAACAACTGTCACCAATTGTTTATATTCTAGAATAGTGATGAGTGCAGACCCAGCTCACATGCAGAATATTACAATGATGCCGACAGCTACAAGCAACACACACAGGTTTTACCATTTACAGCTTGAAATAATTCAATGACAACGCTAAATGACACATAACAAAAACATTAAATATATCACAAGCATATAGCCTACCTACCTATCTGAAAGAAAAACTCAATAAGGCAGGTGAAATCGTCTATACCTACCTGACACAGAGCGCCAAACAATGTCCAAAAATAATAAAATGTTATAAATGCGAAACATTTTTAAACGCAACTATATCCACCCTGGTACATTAGTACTCAATGAAAAGCCTTGTGAAAATATCCGCGCTGTTTCAGTGATTTAGCATACTGCTGCCAACAACCAATGATGTCCCGACTACAACTTCAGGTCACCAGAGACTATGGGTCCACCCCTGTTTTTACACGGTCGCTAGGCAACCTCCCAAATTCTCTCTGGAACCTCCTCTGTTGAACGAAGTGGAAACAAACTGGCTCGTGAGGTCTAGTCACGTGAGGTCTAGGTCTCCGTAACCCGGTCTATAGCTCCTACTCTCGCTGTAACAGCGTGGTGTAAAGATTTCACAAGGCTATTCATTGATAACTAATGGACCAGGGTGGATATAGGTTTTTTTTTTGTTTTGTACAAAGCACTTATAGCTTTTTTTTTGCTGTTTTTGGACATTGGTGGGGGCACGGTATCAGGTAGGCTACGTATTGACGCTTTGATCTTTGCCTTTCGAAATAAGTAAAATTTCGACTGTTTTCTTTTTCTTTTTATTGTTCTTAGCTAACACACAATATGTATTGGTTTGATTGCGCTACATGCTTTGCTGGTGCAGACACTTATTGTCTAGCAGATAATGTAGCCTAGGTTTTCCGCTTTGGCTACTCGCACTTAAGTTTGGTCGGTCGTGTCATGTAGCTACGCAGTCAGGGCAATTTCACAGACATTTTCAACTTCACCTATTTTTATTTTTTATACGGTCTATGGACTTCACTGATAAGCTGGCTTTTAGCAAAATGTTTTTATGCACAATGTTGTGGGCAAAAGTTCTCCAGTTCTGAAGTACGCTCTCTAAGCTACCCTACCGAGTGTTGATACGGTTAATACCCTCTATTCCTCCCGAAGTGTGTGCAGGGAAGGGAGGAACCGAGATCGTGTGAGGGTTGACTGTGACCCCGTACGCACACTACCGTGGGTCGTGTGGCTGTAGTTTTGAAGTTGTGCTGTGAAGTGCGAGTCGTTAAATGATTAGCATTCATTACATTTACTTCGTTTTTGAGATTGTTTGATCCACTATGTCAGGTACGAATTGACGTTTTCATCTGATCTATTTTAGTTTTGCTTTGAGTTAGGGTAGACTACAGTGGTGGTGGTAACTAAGTAGCCTACATGTACTCCGTCACTGTACAAGTAGGATATTGGCGACTTTGCACTTGTGCTGAGTATAAACAATATTAGCAGCTTTCACTTTCTACTCCACTACATCGATAAAAAACGTATGTACTTTTTTACTCAAATAGTTTACATTTCTATTGACAACACACTAGTTACATTTCGTACGGTTGGTCGTCAGCCGGATTTTCTCGGTATTGGACCGAGGTGAAGTTGGTTTCAAGTTGCATATCAACAGATATTCGGACACCAAGTCTCGCCGACCCTTTCCCGCTTTGTCCCGGGGTTTAGAGACACAATGCAACGGTCTTTACAACCTTGGATATTCAGACATTCAGACAGATATTCAGACATCCAGTCTCGTATCGTTTTATATCCCCGACTGTTCCCTACTTTCCGCTTAGCCAATGCAAGTGGTTAGGGACCGTCAACAAATTACAGGTTACAAATTCTTTCAATTTCAATAGCTCCTAGACAAAAGGACCTAGAAACTTCAAACCACTTTTAAATTGTTCACAAACAATAGACACAGGTTGCCTTTGCTTTGTCCATTTTCATCTCATGTTATTTTATAAGAATTTTTCAAATTTTGGAAATTCAATAGCTTTTTGATCACATGACCTAGACAACCATAATCACTAAATATATCAGTGTGGTGTCTGGGGGGCTCAGTAGTAACTGGATGATTTCCTCACATGTAACACTTCTCCAAGGCAGTTATGTTGACCAGCACACGGGGGTTCCCAAATTTATACTGGGCCAAAAAACCAGAGATTTTTTACTTCTCAAAATGGAAAATGGAGCAAAGTTTTTACTATTTCATGCAATGTCATCAGTAATACCAAAACCTTAAAAATGTAAGTCTGTGTTTTAAAAAAATATATATATTTTTTGCAGTTGCCAGATAGGGTCAAAATGTTCTGTTCTGGATCAGGGATGCTTTGGGTCGAACATCATATCTGGTACTTTGTGACATCTGTCTTTCCCCGTGTCTCTGTCTTCCAGTTAGTCACTCCTTTCTAGGTGCCTACACTGCAGTGAATACTGATGAGTTCACTTGTGTCCTGTGGCTTGATGGCGAAGCAGTCGACTCCTACAGTAGCAATGGCACGGACAGCGTGCCCCGTAGAAATTGGATGTGGGAAGGGCGAGGCCGTTCTCTGTGGAAGTCTGTCAAACGCCTTAACATGAAGCACTGGAACAGAGGCAGAACTGCAGGGACACAGCGGTGGAGGTTTATCAGGATGATGACATCATCACTGAAGAAGACGGCCTTTTGTCCTCTGGGATCAGACCAAACGGGGATGGGACCTGCCAGCTGAGAAAGAGTTTGGACATCTCTAACAGCATTGAGGCATCGTATAGCTGTGAAGTCCAGTCCGGAAGTCATAAACAACTGGTCAAATGGGGTAAAACTGCTCACTGTGACCCATTTCTATTAATTCTAGCTTGCAGAACCAGATCAAATTATTTGTGCTGTGTGAACAAAATCGTGACCCCCTATAAAAGAGTGTGGCATTAACCATCAATGTGGCTGTCAAACTATGATATTGCTGCTTTTTGCCTTTGCAGATGGGAAGATATGGGACCAGGCTGAACCAAAGCAAGACTATGACACTGGACATTACTACTGGTTTCTTATGGTGCTACTTGTGTTGGCCATTGGTTTACTATTTGGGGTTTCCATTTTCATACTGAGACGCAGATGGCGCAAACAGGTGAGAAACAGGAGAAATTCACCTTGGATTTAAATCCCTGAAGGAGCACTCTTAGCATCTTATCTTGTCTCTTACATTGAGGAGTACCTTGTAATAATTGTATACATTTATATCAGTTCTAATTACCATAAAAATGACCATAAATAATATGTGCAGTAAGAGGAGAGGAGGCTGATGGGAATTCAACATTGCAAATTCTTTCGTTTATTTACCGACCAAAAAGACAAGTGAGGAAAAAAAAATTCTGAAAACACACTTTCTCAGTGCAATATAGAAGGCCCCATTTGCAAAGATACTGCTGGTACTGAACAAGTTTTTTTTGTGATGGGTAAGCATAAATGCTCACGTGCTGATTCCTAAAGGGTTATGTTCACTTTCTTTACATTGTAGGCTGCACAAAGAGAAATACAAATGGAGCAGACCAATTTTTGATGCACCAGAGGAACCCAGACCAGCAACTTCATCAGGATTCAAGGGAGCAAATCAACACCAGCCATCCAACACATGCAGCAGATCTTTTGAATTGACTGTGTAAATTTAGCAATCCTACTGTATAAATGATGCAATGTAAATGCTATGTAAACAATTGTGTAAATAGTTGTGCAGGTTGCTCTGGATAAGAGCGCCTGCTAAAATGGCTGTTATGTAATGTTCTTCCTCCTATTTTGACTTGCGTCAGGTCAGAATAATGTTCATTGTGTGAACTGAACTGTGTCATTGGCTATAAATAAGTGTATGAAATGAGTATTGTACTTATCGAACCTGTGTTCTGTAGCTGTTGCAATGACCATCATATGCACTCTTGTACGTCGCTTTGGATAAAAGCATCTGCTAAATAAATGTAATGTAAAGTAGCTCTTAGAGAGGGTACCATAACTAAAATACCCCAGGGTTCTACCCTAAGAGTGTAACCGAGGCAATGCAGTGTAGCCCTCTGTTCCCTCACTGACATATAATTACAGTTAATCAGCTGGCCGATGATGCTTATATTTCTTCAAAATAAATTCCAGATTATAATAAATTGATAAATGCTTTTTATTTGTTTTACACTTTGTCAGCTTTGAATGTCACGGTTGTATATTTTGTATTTTGTATGTTAAAATAAAAATGATTGAATATAAGGTGCCCTCGTGTAAGTTCAAATGTCATTGTGTTGATCTGAGACATCAACATTGGTCATCCTTGAGAGTTTGGTTAAGGATATTGTTATCATATGTCCTTATATTCATTCTCAAGCTGTAAAGAGAAAGCTTTAATAGCATTTACATGCTGAGACCCATGTTGACCAAGCATGGTAACACACTGAATTTTAGGTCTTTGGTTACATCTTATGGGTCCTTGTTCTACTTATTAAATCAATTTGGCCACTAACTCTACATTATTTTGTATGTACACCAATAAATGTTGAACACTTTCACTGACTTTTGTGAAAGAATTTATATTTATATCTTGTTCTTTTTATAAACCATAAATGGGTGCTAAGGTTTTTTTTTTTTCTTAAGAGATAACAGGAAATTGTTTTATCATGAGAATGAGGCCTTATGAGTTTTCAAGGTCTGGTCAACTTGACTGCCAGACCTGAAGGCTGTTACCCATCAAAGCTTTTCTGTTTGTGAGATTTAGGCACGTAGAACTATTATCGCTTGTGTCTAAATGTGTATCTGTGTCCTTTCCTCCACATACTTACGAGTAGGAGACGTGTGGTAGTTGGGGGGAGTGGAGCAAAGAAGGTGAGGAGTGAAGAGTAATGGAATGCACCCCAAGTTGCATTCCATTATACATACACTATTTGTTGCCAACAGGGAAATCTCCCTTCCCGCTGTTTCAGCGCATCAAGCAGTAAGAAGACCGGTGTCCGTGGTCGTCAGAGAGCAAACTTTCTGACGCGCATCGTGGTAAAATTCATTTGCATACTCTGCAAAGCACGCGTCACTCGGCAGGGATGCAGGGTGACATCTACCAGCGAGAAAACGGAGACAATCAGCTGTCCTGTCCTCTAACCAGCTCCTGCTACTCTCGCTGTAACAGCGCGGTGTAAAGATTTCACAAGGCTATTTATTGATAACCAATGGACCAGGGTGGATATAGTTTTTGAAGTAGTATTGTAAAATGTTTTGCATTTATAGCATTTTATTGTTTTCGGTCATTGTTTGGCGCACGGTGTCAGGTACGTATTGACGCTTTCATCTTTGCCTTTCGAAATAAGTAAAATTTCGACAATTTTATTTTTATTGTTCTTAGTTAAAACCCAATGTGCATTGGTTTGACTGCGCTACGTGCTTTGCTGGTGCAGATACTTATTGTCTAGCTAATGTAGGCTAGGTTTTCCGTTTACTCGCACGTCCGTAGTGAGCACTTGGCTCAGGGTACGCAGTCAGGGCAATTTGAGTGACATGTTCGACTTCACCGACAAGCTGGCTTTTAGCAAAGCCAGTTTGTGAAGCAAATAGATAGAAGCATGTGCTGCTTACTTCTACGTAAAACTTCTCCAATGGTGTTCTGAAACTCTGTTAATGATCGTTACGTTTTCAGATTGTAAAAATATGTAGCCTAATGAAATGTGTACATTTTAATAAATAGTTTCCCAAGACTTGTGGACCATTGTTTCACAAACTCGTACACATAATCAAATTTATGATCACAAAAAAATTGACCGATGCGGTTTTCTTTGTTGGCTAAATCTCCTTGGTTTTCTACACATTGGCTCTTTTGCCCACAACAACAACAACATGCGCAGTGGAGGGTGTTACGCTCTCTCCAGTCTGACGTAAGCTCTTTAAAAGCTAACCGAGTGCTACCCAAATACGGTCAAGCACGTGCACAGATAGACCTCACGGGTGGATTGAGAGCCCCTGCACTTTTGCCCTCTCACTCGACGAGTGCCCTTTTGGAAAATAGTGGGGATGGTGCATGGGGGGTGGAGGTTACCCTTTTTTTTTTCAATTGAGCCCCTGTCCCCCAAAATGTCTGTGCACGGCCCTGAATACGGTTAATACCCGTCTTTTTTCCTCCCGAAGTGTGTGCAGGAAAGGGAGGAACCGAGATCGTGTGAGGGTTGACTGTGACCCCGTACGCACACTACCGTGGGTAGTGTGCTGTAGTTTTGAAGTTGCGCTGTGAAGCGCGAGTCGTTAAATGATTAGCATTCATTACATTTAATTCGTTTTTGAGATTGTTTGATCCACTATGTCAGGTACGAATCGACGTTTTCATCTGATCTATTTTACTTTTACTTTCAGTTAGGGTAGACTACAGTGGTGGTGGTAACTAAGTAGCCTACATGTACTTCGTTACTGTACAAGTAGGATATTGGGGACGTTGCACTTGTGCTGAGTATAAACAATATTAGCAGCTTTCACTTTATACTCCACTACATCGATAAAAAAACGTAGGCCTATGTACTTTTTTACTCAGATAGCCTACATTTCTATTGACAACAAACTAGTTACATTTCGTACGGTTGGTCGTCAGCCAAATTTTCTCGGTATTGGACCGAGGTGAAGTTGGTTTCAAGTCGGATATTCAACAGATATTCGGACACCTAGTCTCGCCGACCCTTTCCCGCTTTGTCCCGGGGTTTAGAGAGACAATGCAACGGTCTTTACAACCTTGGATATTCAGACATTAAGACAGATATTCAGACACCCAGCCTTGTATCGTCTTATTTCACCGACTGTTCCCTACTTTCCGCTAAGCCAATGCAAGTGGTTAGGGACCGTCAACAAATTACAGGTTACAAATTCTTTCAATTTCAATAGCTCCTAGACGAAAGGACCTAGAAACTTCAAACCACTTTAAATTGTTCACAAACAATGGACACACGTTGCGCAGCCTTTGCTTTGTCCATTTTCATCTCATGTTATTTTATAAGAATTTTTCAAATTTTGGAAATTCAATAGCTTTTTGGTCACATGACCTAGACACCCCAAATCCCTATTGGATTGCTCACCAAATACTGACACATGTTGCACAGTCTTTGCTTTGTCCATTTTCATCTCATGCTATTTTATATGAATATTTCAAAGTCTGGAAATTCAATATTTTTTTGTTCACATGACCTACACACCCCAAATCACTAAATATGTCAGTGTGGTGTCTAGGGGGCTCAGTAGTAACTGGATGATTTCCTCACATGTAACACTCCAAGGCAGTTATGTTGACCAGCACACGGGGGTTCCCAAATTTTTACTGGGCCAAAAAACCAGAGATTTTTTACTTCCCAAAATGGAAAGTGGAGCAAAGTTTTTAGTATTTCATGTAATGTCATCAGTAATACCAAAACCTTAAAAATGTAAGTCTGTGTTTAAAAGAAATATATACTTTTTTTTGCAGTTGCCAGATAGGGTCAAAATGTTCTGTTCTGGATCAGAGATGCTTTGGGTCGAACATCATATTTGGTACTTTGTGACATCTGTCTTTCCCTGTGTCTCTGTCTTTCAGTTAGTAACTCCCTTCTGGGTACGTACACTGCAGTGAATACTGATGAGTTCACTTGTGTTCTGTGGCTTGATGGTGAAGCAGTCGACTCCTACAGTAGCAATGGCACGGACAGCGTGCCCCATAGAAATTGGATGCGTGAAGGACCAGGCCGTTCTCTGTGGAAGTCTGTCAAACGCCTTAATATGGAGCACTGGAACAGAGGCAGAACTGACATCTTACAAAATGACACAGGACTTAACATGTCTGGTACGGGAGCGCCAAATACTAGCTTTTTGTAAATTATTAATTAAAAAAAAAAAAGTGCCATACCTCTGTTTAAAGTTCCAAGAGACCACCATGCAGTACATGGAGGTAACCACCCATAATACATTTTACTATGGTACTGAACTATGGTGCTGTACTGTGGTACTTGTGCCATGGTACAACTATGCTACATGTACCATTGTATTTTGACAGTACCATGGCACGTTGTAAAATAGTTGTACCATGGGGTGCACTGTGGTACTATCCTAGTATGTACCACTGTGCATGGTACATCCATTGTACTATGGTACATACCATTTTACTACCATATGTGTACTGTAGTGCACAATGGTACATAAATATTCAATGGTAAATCCTGTGGAACTACAATAGTGTGTACCATAGTGTATTATGGTACATTCATTTTCACCAGTGCATATTGTAGAGCACTATGGTACATCCATTGTACCATGGTACATAACTAGTACTACCATAGCGTGCACCATAATGTACTATGATATATTCAATCTTAGTGTGCCATGGTACACCATGATATGTACCATGGTATGTCATGGTAAAATGTCTTATGGTAACAGCGTTGTGTGCATCCATGTGTTTCAGGTGCTTCCGTCCTGCAGGGGAGGTTTGGCTGTGAGATCGAGATAAACCCTGACTCTGGTATAAGACGTACGAGGACCTTTGCTCAGTATGGATGGAATGGAGAAGACTTCCTGTCCTTCAACCTCAGCAGGCTTCAGTGGGAGGCTTCAGCAGGATCTGCTGTCCCCATTACAAGGAAGTGGAACAGGGACCAGGACATCACCATGGAAACTAAGAACTACATGGAGGACATCTGTGTGACTGATCTGTTGGACAGTTCGTCTTTTGAAGCAAAGGAGAGCCAGGAGACAGGTTAGTACCATGGTCCCTTACAGAAATGGAACATATTGCTGTATAGTGAAGCAGAATATACTATCACAAAATCACAAAATAATTTAACAATATGTGGGGAAATATTCAAATTGAGCTGCTTAATGTTGGGAACAAAGATATGTTGAGACTCACATAGTGTATTGTAAATATGTGACTTTTTTTGTTGAGAATACAATGCTCATTTCACAGAAGTTTATGTAATATACATGTGTACGTATATATGTGTGTATATATACACTCATATTTACATAAAGGAAAATGTGGAGATGCATCTTTTTAAATACATGTTACTGTTAAAAAGCTGCATCTGGGGTTCATTCCACGGCAGCGGTACTTCCGGCTTGGTCAGGCGTTCCTACGAACACAATTGGCAGTGTTCGCGGGTGGGAAGCCGGTGAGGGTATGAATCCTGATCGTTGCATTAGCGACTCCTACTGGTTGGTCGGGGTGCCTGTTCAGCAGGGAGGGGATCTGGGGGAGATAGCGTGAACCTCCGCGCGCGTTACGCTCTCCCAGGGAAACTCCTCGCTGTCAGGTGAAAAGAAGCGGCTGGCGACTCCACATGTATCGGAGGAGGCATGTGCTAGTCTACACACTTCCCCAGACCAACAGAGGGTTGCGCATCGACCAGGACTGTGATACACACGGGGAATTGGTATAATGGGGAGAAAATGGCAAAAAAAGTGCATCTGCACTTTTCACAAACAGAGTTTAAATGGATTTTAGAGTTAAGCTTCCAAATATTTGTTTTTTCTTACTTTTTTAAAAGAAAGGATGGTACCTTACTTAAATTGTGACCTTTTTTCCATTTCAGTTCAAGCTGCCTGAGCATTCAAATGTAGCCCTGCTAACGTGTTCACTTACTCACATCAAAGTACACTGGTACTACATAGAATGTAATTACTCTAAAATACACAAGAAAGAGACTTTACCTTGTGCGCCAAAAAGTTGCCTTTTCTCTTTTTCCCCATTTCAGGTGAGCCCACAACTGCAGTATTCGCTAAGAGATCCCTGAACCCTGGGAAGGTTATTCTGACCTGCCTAGTTTCAGGATTTCACTGCAGTAACACGACGGTGGAGGTTTATCGGGATGATGACATCGTCACTGAAGAAGACGGCCTTTTGTCCGCTGGGATCAGACCAAATGGGGATGGGACCTGCCAGCTGAGAAAGAGTTTGGACATCTCTAACAGCATTGAGGCATCGTATAGCTGTGAAGTCCAGTTTGGAAGTCTTAAACAACTGGTCAAATGGGGTAAAACTGCTCACTGTGACCCGTTTCCATTAATGCTGACTTGCAGAACCAGATGAAATTATTAGTGCTGTGGGAACAAAATCGTGACCCCTATGAAAGAGTGTGGCATGAACCGCCAGTGTGGCTGTCAAACTATAATATTGCTGCTTTTTGCCTTTGCAGATGGGAAGATATGGGGCCAGGCTGAGCTAAAACAAAACAATGAGACTGGACATTATTACCACCAGTTGCTTCGGGGCGTACTTGCTTTTGTCATTGGTTTCTCACCTGTGTTTTTACATGTCATACTGACACTGATTGCACACACAGGTGAGGAATGAGAAATTCACTTTGGATTTAAGTCTCTGAAGGAGCACTCCTAGCATCTTATCTTGTCTCTTACATTGAGGAGTACCTTGTAATAATTGTATACATTTATATCAGTTCTAATTGCAATAAAAATGACCATAAATGATATGTGCAATAAGAGGAGAGGAGGCTGATGGGAATTCAACATTGCAAATTCTGTCATTTATTTACTGACCAAAAAGACAAGTAATGAAACAAATTCTGAAAACACAGTTTCTCAGTGCAATGTAGAAGGCCCCATTTGCAAAGATACTGCTGGTGCTGAACAAGTTTTTTTGTGATGGTTAAGCATAAATGCCCACATGCTGATTCCTAAAGGGTTATGTTCACTTTCTTTACATTGAAGGGTGTACAAAAAAAGAAATACAAATGGACCAGACCAATTTTTTGATGCACCAGAGGAACCCAGATCAGCAACTTCATGAGGATTCAAGGGAGCAAATCAACACCAGCCATCCAACAAATGCAGCGGCTCTTTTGAATTGACTGTAAATTTAGCAATCCTACTGTATATATGATGCAATGTAAATGCTATGTAAATAATCATGTAAATAGTTGTGCAGGTTGCTCTGGATCAGAGCGCCTGCTAAATGGCTGTAATGTAATTTTCTTCCTCCTATTTCGACTTACGTTAGGTCAGAATAATGTTCACTGTATGCAGTGAACTGTGTCATTGGCTATAAATAAGTGTACAAAATGAGTATTGTACTTATCAAACCTGTGTTCTGTAGCTGTTGCAATGACCATCATATGCACTCTTGTACGTCGCTTTGGATAAAAGCATCTGCTAAATAAATGTAATGTAATGTAAAGTGGCTCTTAGAGAAGGTACCATAACTAAAATATCCCAGGGTTCTCCCCTAAGAGTGTAACCGAGGCGATGCAGTGCAGCCCTCTGTTCCCTCACTGGAATATAATTACAGTTAGTCAGCTGGCCGATGGCACTGCTATATTTCTTCAAAATAAATTCCAGATTATAATAAATTGATAAATGCTTTTTATTTTTGTACTCTTTGTCAGCTTTGAATGTCACGGTTGTATATTTTGTATTTTGTATGTTAAAATAAAAATGATTGAATGTAAGGTGCCCTCGTGTAAGTTCAAATGTCATTGTGTTGATCTGAGACATCAACATTGGTCATCCTTGAGAGTTTGGTTAAGTATGTTGCTGTCATATGTCCTTATATTCATTCTCAAGCTGTAAAGAGAAAGCTTTAATAGCATTTACATGCTGAGACCCATGTTGACCAAGCATGGTAAGACACTGAATTTTAGGTCTTTGGTTACATCATATGGGTCCTTGTTCTACTTATGAAATCAATTTGGCCACTAACTCTACATTATTTTGTATGTACACCAATAAATGATGAACACTTTCACTGACTTCTGTGAGATAATTTATATTTATATCTTGTTCTTTTTATAAACCATAAATGGGTGCTAAGGTTTACTCTTTTTTTCTTATGAAACAGGAAATTGTTTTGTTTTTTTTGCCAAATCCTAAAATATCATGAGAAGGAGGCCTTATGAGTGTTGAAGGTCTGGTCAACTTGAACGCCAGACCTGAAGGCTGTTACCCATCAAAGCTTTTCTGTTTGTGAGATTTAGGCGTGTAGTACTATTACCAGAATTGTCTAAACATGTATGTGTCCTTTCCTCCACATACGAGTAGGAGACGTGTGGTACTTGGGGGGAGTGGAGGAAAGGAGGTGAGGAGTGAAGAGTAATGGGATGCACCCCAGGTGAGCAGCGGACCAGGTGAGCAGCAGCAGTTCACCGGTCCTCTGTAGAGGTCTGATGGTAGAAGCAGGGAGGCCAGTCACAAGAGTGTTCAGGCTCTGGTCCAGGTGGGAGAGGACCAGAACCTGACCCAGAAGCTCAGGTGAGTCGGTGGCGAGAAATGGGCGGAGTCTCCTGATGATGTAGAGGAAGAAGCTGTGTGCCAGGCTCTCTGCAGTCGTTTGCAGTGTTGCCAAGTTTGCCATCTAGCAGCAGGCCAAGGTTCTTGGTGCTAGGTGAAGCCAACGTGGTGGTGTCACCCAGGGAGAGAGAGGTTACATGGGGGGGAAAGACATAGCAGGGATGCTTTAGTGTTTGTCAGGTTCAGCTTTAGATTGTGAGCTTCCATCCCATTAAGGAGTTCGGCAAATTTCTGTTTAACTTGGCTTAGCTGCTGCTGCTGCTGCGAAGAAGAAGAAGAAGAAGAAGAAGAAGAAGAAGAAGAAGAAGAAGAAGAAGAAGAAGAAGAAGAAGAAGAAGAAGAAGAAGAAGAAGAAGAAGAAGAAGAAGAAGAAGAAGAAGAAAATAAGAAGAGGAAGGAGGAGGAGAAAAGCTCAAAATACTTAATTTCCAATCTGAATTTTTCGTGAATATCTGCACAAGCCGTTGACCACTGTTCGTGGTTGTAAAGGCCCTGGGTCTGTGCTGAGTGAGACCATGGAGTCCCACATCCAGTTTTTTACATAAATGACATTCACTGCATGCAGTTTTCAACAGAGTTTCGCTCCCTTGATTTGCTTTACAGTCAGTTTCTGATCTTGCTCATTTCCATAGTCTCGCCCTCTCCTGTGATAGCAATAAATTAGTTTGAACAGTGTCATAATACAATGGGTTTTTTTGTTTGGTTTAAAAAAAATCAGAACAAGCTACATTGCATTAAGCAGGAATTATGCATATTCAGATTTTTAGTCAGAGAATAGTTTTCAAGAAGGACAAAACAATCAAGTTAATTAAACTCCTGCAGCTTAGGAAAAAGGAGACTTACAGTGTCACATTTTATTTCAATGTTTATTCAAGTAACCCATGATTTTCACTAGTTTACAATAAGATGAGATTGATTCACTCTTGCAGCACAAAGTTATAATATGGGTACTAAAGGCAACATGGTGGCAAGGCATTGAGTATAAAATAACACAGCTTTGTCCAGTGGAATGGCACATTTAAAGACGGAAGAGCAAGCAAGATGGAAATTTGCATTTGAAAAGGTTTCTCGGTTTTCTGAGTAGTTTTGATCACGATGACCCTGAGTGGTTTCCTTTGTTCCATTTGCCCAGTTCTTCGCCAGGTACAATCAATAAACAATTTGATCATCTGATCTAGCAGCCGTGGGCGAGTGAGCTGATATGGATCGAGCACCGACAGGATTTATACCGCTCACAGAAGTTCTGTGAAATTGCCACTCAGAAAGAAGGACGTGCTCGCCATCTGCTGGCCACCTTGAGACTAGCATGTTCAACTGATGTGTTTATTTAATTTCCGCCGCCTCCGTGCTCGAGGCAGTGCCCAGTGCACTGTTCGCCTTACGGTGAAGCCACACTATACGCGGTCCCGGCAATCCCAACATGCCTTGCGGGGTCTGGCCATTTTTTACAGTCTCTGGTCTGGCCCTGGTCTGGCCCCACCTCTCATTCAAAATGAATGGAGGCGGTGCCGCCGCGTGGCGGGCCGGCGTATAGTGTCGCGTCACCGTTACTACTACTTCACTCGCTGAAACAGCGTAAAGGACAGATGTAAAGGCTATTCATTGACAACAAACAGACCAGGGTGGATATAGTTTTTGAAGTTGTGTTGTAAAATGTTTCGCATTTATAGCATTTTATTGTTTTCGGACATTGTTTGGCGCTCTGTGTCAGGTGCGTATTGATGCTTTCACCTACCTTATTGAGTTTTTCTTCCAGGTAGGCAGGTATATGCTTGTGATATATTTATGTTTTTGTTATGTGTCATTTAGCGTTGTTATTTAATTTTTTACAAACTTCAAATGGTAAAACCTGTGTGTGTTGTTTGTACCTGTCGTCATCCTTGTACTGCCGAAATCCGAAATCCGTCCTGCTGTAATGTAATATTTTGCATGTGAGCTGGGTCTGCACTCTCATCACTCTTCCAGAATATAAAAAAATGGTGACAGTGCCTTTCGAAATAAGTAAAATTTCGACTATTTTATTTTTATTTTTCTTAGTTAAAACACAATGTGTATTGGTTTGATTGAGGTTTTCCGTTTACTCGCACTTCCATAGTCGGTCGTGGCTCATGTACGCAGTCAGGGCAATGACATTTTCGACTTCACCGACAAGCTGGCTTTTAGCAAAGCCAGTTTGTGAAGCAAATAGAAGCACGTGCCGCTTACTTCTACGTAAAACTTCTCCAATGGTATTATGAAACTCTTTTAATGATCGTTACGTTTTCAGATTGTATCAATATGTAGCCTAATGAAATGTGCACATTTTAATAAATAGTCTCCCAAGACTTGTGGACCAAAACAATCATTGTTTCACAAACTCTTACACATAATGAAATTTATGATGACAAAAAAATAGACTGATGCGGTTTTCTTTGGTAGCTAAATCTCCTTGGTTTTCTACACGTTGGCTCTTTTGCCCACAACATGCACAATGGACGCTCTCTAATCCAATCAGAAATTTACAGCTCTTGCGCCCCACCCCAAAAGTTCCGGTACTTTTGGGAAGTACTACCCCCTGAGCGGGGGCTTTTTTGGGGGTAAAATAAAATCCCCGGAACTGAATTTAGACCCTAGAAAGAAAACATCTTTCAAAGCTAGGTTACTGCAAAAATTATTTTTATTCAGACAGGACAATGAATATGAAACACATAATGAAATTAATGATGACAAAAAAATAGACTGATGCGGTTTTCTTTAGTAGCTAAATATCCTTGGTTTTCTACACGTTGGCTCTTTTGCCTACTACATGCACAATGGAGGGTGTTACGCTCCCGCCAGTTCTGAAGTACGCGCTGTGGTGGTGGTAACTAAGTAGCCTACATGTACTTCGTTACTGTACACGTAGGATATTGGCGACTTTGCACTTGTATTGAGTATAAACAATGTTAGCAGTTTTCACTTTCTACCCCACTACATCGACAAAAAACGTATGTACTTTTTTACTCAAATAGTCATACTCATAATACATTTCTATTGACAATACACTAGTTACATTTCGTACGGTTGGTCGTCAGCCGGATTTTCTCGGTATTGGACCGAAGTGAAGTTGGTTTCAAGTTGGATATTCAACAGATATTCGGACACCCAGTGTCGCCGACCCTTTCCCGCTTTGTCCCGGGGTTTAGAGAGAAAATGCAACGGTCTTTACAACCTTGGATATTCAGACATTCAGACAGATATTCACATGACCTAGACACCCCAAATCCCTACTGGATTGCTCACCGAGTAATGACACATGTTGCGCGGCCTTTGCTTTGTCCATTTTCATCTCATGTTATTTTATAAGAATTTTTCAAATTTTGGAAATTCAGTAGTTTTTTGGTCACATGACCTAGACAACCATAATCACTAAATTAAAGCCGCAAGCGGCGTTGGGAGGGGTCCAAGCATTGGCACCATCGCGCCCCCTATGGAGCGATTTTAAAATGGCTTTGTCCTCATGATCATATGCCTTCACCAAACATATCTACTGAATATCATGAAATATATAAAATAAAATATTGATGACTTGTGGCCAATTTTGTGCTAAGAGACGCTGTCGGATGACTTAGTTACGTCGCCATGGATATGTCCTGGCCGCTTCCCGCGAAGGCCTTTACTATGTCGTAACACTTAGATGGCATGTCGTAACACTTAGATGGTCCGGCGTGTATGCACAGCTGCAGTGTTTCTGTGCCGCAACTAAAAAAGGCGTCACACTAGTAATGTCACGATACCAAAATTTTGACTTTGATAGTGATACCAGGTTTAGTATTACGATACTCAATACTGAAATGATACTTGAAAAATAAACGATGTTAATTCGATACTCGGTACCTAACGATACTGAAATTACCTTAATAGATGAGAAATGTAATGATCACAAGGGTTGACCTTATTTTCAAATTCATGGTTTATTAACAACCTGGTTCATTAACAACCTTTAAGTTGAAGCCTCTTCAACATATTAATATGCATAGGCCTATAGTGTTACAACACTGAACAATAGAAAAATATGATAAATATATTTCAAAAATTAAACAGTTGTAAACTAAATAATATTTACAACAGGTCTTTCACCTTTAAATAGATTTAAAAACAGTATATTTTAATAACAATACAGCATCTGTATATAATGAAATATTTCCAAATTGGAACACCTATTGCTACTGAAGTGAACTGAGTCAAAGCTTGCGCTGTATCAAGGAGCTGAGTGCAAGCACAAGTCACCTCACTTGGCAACCTTAGTTGCTACTGCCTTCTAGCGAAGATTCTGACAAATTACACTTTTCATCCTCTCAATCAGTAATGCGGGAGACAATTTTCCCTGGCTTTTACATTTGACTCAAAACTACCGAACGTCGGAATATTCTAATACCGAAGCGTTTCTTTTTTTTTTTTTTTTTAAGTACCGAGAAAGTGCTGAAGTTTTGGTATACCGTGCAACACTACGTCAGACACATATTCCAATCCATTGCTCAGCTTAGCAGAGAATGCACATTTCAGAGCGCCACAGAGACAGATAGAATAATAACACATAAATGCACATTTCAAATAATAAATACGACATTGAGAAAAAACGGAAATAAAAGACGTAATATCAATTCGCGATCTGCGTGCTGCGCGCAAAGTAGTCTACCGTTTTATTTCTTTAGACATTGGCAGATAAGATAAATTTTGGTTACGCTGACCTATAAAACGCTATTCCAAAAGCAAAATCAGACATGTTATACATCGTTAGAAAGCTTATGCTCTCACCTACTGAATAAATGAATTGTCAATCAAGCCAAATTGCACTAAAAAGGGCGACAACGCCGTAAGCAACAGGTGTGGTATTAAGCACAGCTGTTATTGAAGATAGCCGACCCTGGCGTCACAGATGCGCGTATATTTCGCAAACGGATTGTCCAAGACAATATATGACCACTCATTCGCAAAAGGGACATCTCTACGCGTAAAACCAGTGGTAAGAATTTATATTTATTCGATGTTTAGTCCCAGATATTGAATGTAGAATGACATGGCATAATTTTAAAAAACTTTGTCTCGTTTATTTCCTTATTCAGTGAGCAGCGTTTTCACTGCTATATTGGCATATTTTAGGGCTAACGTCGAGTTTATCTTGTTGCTACGGAATATTACATTCCATTCCATTACAATACAGGCATTTGGCAGACGCTCTTATCCAGAGTGACGTACAACAAAGTGTATAACCATAACCAGGAACAAGTGTGTCGAAAACCCTAGAGAGAAATGCCGTTCCAAGTGCAGGGAACAACCGTTAGTTCAACTTGGACCCTGTAGGTTAAACTGATTAACACTAACACAAACAAGAACAGCAACAACGCAGTCTATGCAAAAATACAAGCAATAGTTAAGACGAGTGCATTAACTAAGTCAACAACGCAACAGCTAACTAGTTACAACCCTAAGCTTACAGTCAATTTAGAGATTAAATTGAGAAAACAATTTCTCTCAGCATAATGACGGATTTAAAGACTAAACGAACTCACCCGATATTGTCCTCTAATGGACCGTATTATTTATTTAGACATTGGCAGACTACAGCATAAATTGCATCTTTTGTTTATATTCAATATTAGAAATTGCAGCGAGAAACTGCAGCTGTAGACACAAGATAGTTTGTTATGTTATGGTAGCAACGGCACGAAGCGGACTATATGCATTACCGTCATTGTTTCATTGGACCAGCGTGTTTTCGCGCGTTTGCACAGAAACTCAGAACCTATCAATAAAATGGTTTAGCTATTTCTCAGCATAATGACAGATTCAAAGACTAAACGAACTCACCCTATACTGTCTTCAAATAATGTCTGGCACTGTCTTCCACTGCTTCCCCGACGTTCAGACCGTCCCCTCACTGATTAAAAACTAGACCCTACGGTGTCGGATTACTTGCGTCGCCATGGATGTCGCTTGCCGTAAAGAAGTTTACTAGATGTCGTAATCGTTTAGATTTGGAGCCACAGCTCTTCCGCACCCCACCTAATAAAAAAGTCCAAATGGCAGGCAAACAATAAGGCGGAGATATGTAGCCCCAACAGCAAAGTTGTAGAGCACATTCACATGCGTCGGTCTATGAAGTTTTGTGTTGATCTGATTTACGGTGTGGGAGTTATGACCTTTTAGGCAAAATCCTTTGTTATAGCGCCACCATCTGGCCGACATAGGTGATTTTTAGTGCCTGAGTAGTGGGGGGCCATAGGAACCCACCTGCCAAATTTGGTTGCTCTAGGACTTATGGTTGCTGAGCCTCAGACATTTTAGCAGAGAAAGCTTGCACGCCCCAACGTAAAAGTTAAAATGGCGGGCAAACAATATGGCGGACATGGGTGGTGCCAATGGCAAAGTTGTAGAGCACGTTCAGATGCATAGGTCGATGAAGTTTTGTGTTGATCTAACTTATGGTGTGGGAGTTATGGCCTTTTACGCAAAACCCTTTGTTATAGCGCCACCATCTGGCCGACATAGGTGATTTTTAGTGCCTGAGTAGTGGGGGGCCATAGGAACCCACCTGCCAAATTTGGTTGCTCTACGACTTATGGTTGCTGAGCCTCAGACACTTTTAGCGGAGAAAAATAATAAGAATAATAATAATAATTAAAGCCGCAAGCGGCGTTGGGAGGGGTCCAAGCATTGGCACCATCGCGCCCCCTACGGAGCGATTTTAAAATGGCCTTTTCCTTTTCCTCATGATCATATGCCTTCATCCAACATATCTCCTGAATATCATGATGATTGTATAAAATATTGATGACTTATGGCCAATTTTGTGCTAAGAGACGCTGTCGGATGACTTAGTTGCGTCGCCATGGATGTGTCCTGGCCGCTTCCCGTAAAGGCCTTTACTATGTCGTAACACTTAGATGGCATGTCGTAACGCACATATGGCCTGGCGTGTTTGTACAGCTGCAGCGCTTCCATGCTGTAACAAAAAAAGGCGTCACACTAGTGTTGTCACGATACCAAAATTTTGACTTTGAGACCGATACCAAGTTTAGTATCACGATAATTAATACTGAAACGATACTGATTCAATACTCGGTACCTAACGATACTGAAATTACCTTAATAGATCAGAAACTCAATGTCCACAAGGGCTGACCTCATTTTCGAATTCACGGATTATTAACAACCTGGTTCATTAACAACCTTTAAATTGAAGCCTCTTCAACATATTAATATGCATAGGCCTATAGTGTTACAACACTGAACAATAGAAAAATATGTTAAATATATTTCAAAAATTAAACAGTTGTAAACTAAATAATATTTACAACAGGTCTTTCACCTTTAAATAGATTTAAAAACAGTATATTTTAATAACAATACAGCATCTATCTATAATAAAATATTTGCAAATTGGAACACCTATTGCTACTGAAGTGAACTGAGTCAAAGCTTGCGCTGTATCAAGCAGCTGAGTGCACAAGCCCAAGTCACCTCACTTGGCAACCTTAGTTGCTACTGCCTTCTAGCGAAGATTCTGACAAATTACACTTTTCATCCTCTCAATCAGTAATGCGGGAGACAATTTTCCCTGGCTTTTACATTTGACTCAAAACTACCGAACGTCGGAATATTCTAATACCTAAGCGTTTCTTTTCTTTTTTTTTTTTTAAGTACCGAGAAAGTGCTGAAGTTTTGGTATACCGTGCAACACTACGTCAGACACATATTCCAATACATTGCTCAGCTTAGCAGAGAATAAACATTTCAGAGCGCCACAGAGACAGATAGAATAATAACACATGAATGCACATTTCAAATAATAAATACGACTTTGAGAAAAAACGGGAAAAAAAGACGTAATATCAACTCGCGATCTGCGTGCTGCGCGCAAAGTAGCCTACCGTTTTATTTATTTAGACATTGGCAGATAAGAAAAAATTTGGTTACGCTGACCTATAAAACGCTATTCCAAAAGCAAAATCAGACATGTTATACATCGTTAGAAAGCTTATACTCTCACCTCCTGAATAAATGAATTGTCAATCAAGCCAAATTGTACTTAAAAGGCCGACAACGCCGTAAGCAACAGGTGTGGTATTACGCACAGCTATTTTTGAAGGTAGCTGACACAGTTATCACAGATGCGCGTATATTTCGCAAACGGATTGTCCAAGACAATATATGACCACTCATTCGCAAAAGGGACATCTCTACGCGTAAAACCAATGGTAAGATTGTATATTTATTCAATGTTTAGTCCAAGATATTGACTGTAGAATGACATGGTATATATATTTTTAAAAAGTTAGTCTAGTTTATTTCGTTATTCAGCGTTTTCACTGCTGTATTGGCATATTTTAGGGCTAATGTCGAGTCTATCTTGTTGCTACGGAATATTGCATTACATTACATTACAGGCATTTGGCAGACGCTCTTATCCAGAGCGACGTAGGCTACAACAAAATGTAAAACCATAACCAGGAACAAGTGTGTCGAAAACCCTAGAGGGCAGTAGCCTACCGTTCTAAGTGCAGGGAACAACCGCATAGTTCAACTTGGACCCTGTAGGTTAAACTGATTAACACCAACACAAACAAGAACAGCAACAACGCAGTCCATGCAAAAATACAAGCAATAGTTAAGTCACCTACGAAACAACTACCTAGTTACAACCCTAAGCTTACAGTCAATTTAGAGATTAAATTGAGAGTACGATTTCTCTCAACATAATGACGGATTTAAAGACTAAACGAACTCACCCGATATTGTCTCCAAATGGATCCATGCCAAAGAAAAGTAATGATTCATCCTCTCAGATAGCTTTTACTAACAAACTTTTAGTAGCAAAAAATGAAATGCCAACTCGCCATCGATGCTACCTATGCGCAGAGTACCGTGTTATTTATTCAGACACTGGCAACTACAGCATAAATTGCGTCTTTTGTTTATATTCAATATTAGTAATTGCAGCGAGAAACAGCAGCTGTAGACACAAGATAGTTTATATTATGGTAGCAACGGAACGAAGCGGACTACATATGTATTACTGTCATTGTTTAATTATACCAGCGTGTTTTCGCGTGTTTACACGAAACTCAAATACTATCAATAAAATGGTTTAGCTATTTCTCAGCATAATGACAGATTCAAAGACTAAACGAACTCACCAGATATTGTCTTCAAATGGATGCATGCTCAAGAAAAGTAATTATTCATCCTCTGAAAAAGCTTTAACTAACAAACTTTTGGTAGCCTCTTCCAGTGCTTCCCCGACGTTCAGACCCTACCCTCACTGATAAAAACTAGACCCTACGGTGTCGGATTACTTGCGTCGCCATGGATGTCGCTTGCCGTAAAGAAGTTTACTAGATGTCGTAACACTTAGAATTTGGAGGTACAGCGCTACCGCACCCCACCTAATAAAAAAGTCCAAATGGCGGGCAAACCATATGGCGGACATAGGTGGTCCCAAAAGCAAAGTTGTAGAGCACATTCAGATGCATCGGTCGATGAAGTTTTGTGTTGATCGGACTTATGGTGTGGCAGTTATAGCCTTTAAATGTATGATCCTTTGTTATAGCGCCACCATCTGGGCGACATAGGTGATTTTTCGTGGCTGAGTAGTGGGGGGCCATAGGAACCCACCTACCAAAGTTGGTTGGTCTACAACTTATGGTTGCTGAGCCTCAGACATTTTAGCGGAGATAACTGCCACGCCCCAACGAAAAAGTCTAAATGGCGGGCAAACAATATGGCGGACATAGGTGGTCCCAATGGCAAAGATGTAGAGCACCTTCAGATGCATCGGCCGATGAAGTTTTGTGTTGATCTAACTTATGGTGTGGGAGTTATGGCCTTTTACGCAAAACCCTTTGTTATAGCGCCACCATCTGGCCGACATAGGTGATTTTTAGTGCCTGAGTAGTGGGGGGCCATAGGAACCCACCTGCCAAATTTGGTTGCTCTAGGACTTATGGTTCCTGAGCCTCAGACACTTTTAGCGGAGAAAAATAATAATAAGAATAATAATAATAATAATAATAATTAAAGCCGCAAGCGGCGTTGGGAGGGGTCCAAGCATTGGCACCATCGCGCCCCCTACGGAGCGGTTTTAAAATGGCTTTTTCCTCATGATCATATGCCTTCATCCAACATATCTACTGAATATCATGATGATTGTATAAAATATTGATGACTTATGGCCAATTTTGTGCTAAGAGACGCTGTCGGATGACTTAGTTGCATCGCCATGGATGTGTCCTGGCCGCTTCCCGTGAAAGCCTTTACTATGTCGTAACACTTAGATGGGATGTCGTAACACTTAGATGGCATGTCGTAACGCACATATGGCCTGGCGTGTTTGTACAGCTGCAGCGCTTCCATGCTGTAACAAAAAAAGGCATCACACTAGTGTTGTCACGATACCAAAATTTTGACTTTGATACCGATACCAAGTTTAGTACCACAATAATTAATACTGAAACGATACTGATTCAATACTCGGTACCTAACGATACTGAAATTACCTTAATAGTTCAGAAACTCAATGTCCACAAGGGTTGACCTCATTTTCGAATTCACGGATTATTAAAAACCTGGTTTATTAACAACCTTTGAGTTGAAGCCTGTTCAAAATATCAATAAGCATAGGCCTATAGTGTTACAACGCTAAACCATAGAAAACTATATTAAATATATTTCAACCTTAATAGATCAGAAACGTAATGTCCACAAGGGTTGACCTCATTTTCGAATTCATGGTTTATTAACAACCTGGTTCATTAACAACCTTTAAGTTGAAGCCTCTGCAACATATTAACATGCATAGGCCTATAGTGTTACAACACTAAACAACAGAAAAATATATCAAATAGATTTCAAGAATTAAACAGTTGTAAACTGAATAATCTTTAAAACAGGTCTTTCACCTGTAAATAGATTTAAAAAGCAGCATATTTTAATAACAATACAGCATCTATCTATAATAAAATATTTCCAAATTGGAACACCTATTGGTACTGAAGTGAACTGAGTCAAAGCCTGCGCTGTATCAAGGAGCTGAGTGCAAGCGCAAGTCACCTCACTTGGCAACCTTAGTTGCTACTGCCTTCTAGCGAAGATTCTGACAAATTACACTTTTCATCCTCTAAATCAGTAATGCGGGAGACAATTTTCCCTGGCTTTTACATTTGACTCAAAACTACCGAACGTCGGAATATTCTAATACCGAACCTTTTCTTTTTTATTTTTTTATTTTTTTTTAAGTACAGAGAAAGTGCTGAAGTTTTGGTATACTGTGCAACACTACGTCAGACACATATTCCAATCCATTGCTCAGCTTAGCAGAGAATGCACATTTCAGAGCGCCACAGAGACAGATAGAATAATAGCACATAAATACACATTTCAAATAATAAATAAGACATTGAGAAAAAACGGAAAAAAGACGTAATATCAACTCGCGATCTGCGCGCTGCGCGCAAAGTAGCCTACCGTTTTATTCATTTCGACATTGGCAGATAAGAAAAATTCTGGTTACACTGACCTATAAAACGCTATTCCAAAAGCAAAATCAGACATGTTATACATCGTTAGAAAGCTTATACTCTCACCTACTGAATAAATGAATTGTCAATCAAGCCAAATTGCACTAAAAAGGGCGACAACGTCGTAAGCAACAGGTGTGGTATTACGCACAGCTATTGTTGAAGATATACGCGCATCTGTGATGCCAGGGTCGGCTATTTCGCAAACGGATTTTCCAAGACAATATATGACCACTCATTCCCAAAAGGGACATCTCTACGCGTAAAACCAATGGTGAGATTGTATATTTATTCAATGTTTAGTCCCAGATATTGACTGTGGAATGACATGGTATAATTTTTTTAAAAAGTTAGTCTCGCTTATTTTGTTATTCAGTGAGCAGCGTTTTCACTGCTGTTTTGGCATATTTTAGGGCTAATGTCGGGTTTATCTTGTTGCTACGGAATATTGCATTACATTACATTACAGCCATTTGGCAGACGCTCCTATCCAGAGCGACATACAACAAAGTGTTTAACCATAACCAGGAACAAGTGTGTCGAAAACCCTAGAGGGCAGTAGCCTACCGTTCTAAGTGCAGGGAACAACCGCATAGTTCAACTTGGACCCTGTAGGTTAAACTGATTAACACTAACACAAACAAGAACAGCAACAACGCAGTCTATGCAAAAATACAAGCAATTGTTAAGACGAGTTCAGACTAAGTCACCTACGAAACAACTACCTATTTACAACCCCAAACTTACAGTCGATTTAGAGATTAAATTGAGAATACGATTTCTCTCAGCATAATGACGGATTTAAAGACTAAACGAACTCACCCGATATTGTCTTCAAATGGATCCATGCCAAAGAAAAGTAATGATTCATCCTCTCAAATAGCTTTTACTAACAAACTTTTAGTAGCAAAAAATGAAATACCAACTCGCCATCGATGCTACCTATGCGCAGAGTACCGTGTTATTTATTCAGACACTGGCAACTACAGCATAAAT
Organism: Anguilla pacifica; assembly: GCA_039654925.1. Taxonomy (NCBI): domain Eukaryota; kingdom Metazoa; phylum Chordata; class Actinopteri; order Anguilliformes; family Anguillidae; genus Anguilla; species Anguilla pacifica. Next base: position 5,559,413 of record CM077289.1, read on the forward strand.
TGCGTCTTTTGTTTATATTCAATATTAGTAATTGCAGCGAGAAACAGCAGCTGTAGACACAAGATAGTTTATATTATGGTAGCAACGGAACGAAGCGGACTACATATGTATTACTGTCATTGTTTAATTATACCAGCGTGTTTTCGCGTGTTTACACGAAACTCAAATACTATCAATAAAATGGTTTAGCTATTTCTCAGCATAATGACAGATTGACAACGCAGTCTATGCAAAAATACAAGCAATTGTTAAGACGAGTTCAGACTAAGTCACCTACGAAACAACTACCTAGTTACAACCCCAAACTTACAGTCGATTTAGAGATTAAATTGAGAATACGATTTCTCTCAGCATAATGACGGATTTAAAGACTAAACGAACTCACCAGATATTGTCTTCAAATGGATCCATGCCAAAGAAAAGTAATGATTCATCCTCTCAAATAGCTTTTACTAACAAACTTTTAGTAGCAAAAAATGAAAGACCAACTCGCCATCGATGCTACCTATGCGCAGAGTACCGTGTTATTTATTCAGACACTGGCAACTACAGCATAAATTGCGTCTTTTGTTTATATTCAATATTAGTAATTGCAGCGAGAAACAGCAGCTGTAGACACAAGATAGTTTATATTATGGTAGCAACGGAACGAAGCGGACTACATATGTATTACTGTCATTGTTTAATTATACCAGCGTGTTTTCGCGTGTTTACACGAAACTCAAATACTATCAATAAAATGGTTTAGCTATTTCTCAGCATAATGACAGATTGACAACGCAGTCTATGCAAAAATACAAGCAATTGTTAAGACGAGTTCAGACTAAGTCACCTACGAAACAACTACCTAGTTACAACCCCAAACTTACAGTCGATTTAGAGATTAAATTGAGAATACGATTTCTCTCAGCATAATGACGGATTTAAAGACTAAACGAACTCACCAGATATTGTCTTCAAATGGATCCATGCTCAAGAAAAGTAATTATTCATCCTCTGGAAAAGCTTTTACTAACAAACTTTTGGTAGCCCCTTCCAGTGCTTCCCCGACGTTCAGACCCTACCCTCACTGATAAAAACTAGACCCTACGGTGTCGGATTACTTGCGTCGCCATGGATGTCGCTTGCCGTAAAGAAGTTTACTCGATGTCGTAACACTTAGAATTTGGAGGTACAGCGCTACCGCACCCCACCTAATACAAAAGTCCAAATGGCGAGCAAACCATATGGCAGACATAGGTGGTCCCAAAAGCAAAGTTGTAGAGCACATTCAGATGCATCGGTCGATGAAGTTTTGTGTTGATCGGACTTATGGTGTGGCAGGTATAGCCTTTAAATGTATGATCCTTTGTTATAGCGCCACCATCTGGGCGACATAGGTGATTTTTCGTGGCTGAGTAGTGGGGGGCCATAGGAACCCACCTACCAAAGTTGGTTGGTCTACAACTTATGGTTGCTGAGCCTCAGACATTTTAGCGGAGAAAACTGCCACGCCCCAACGAAAAAGTCTAAATGGCGGGCAAACAATATGGCGGACATAGGTGGTGCCAATGGCAAAGTTGTAGAGCACCTTCAGATGCATAGGTCGATGAAGTTTTGTGTTGATCTAAGTCATGGTGTGGGAGTTATGGCCTTTTACGCAAAACCCTTTGTTATAGCGCCACCATCTGGCCGACATAGGTGATTTTTAGTGCCTGAGTAGTGGGGGGCCATAGGAACCCACCTGCCAAATTTGGTTGCTCTAGGACTTATGGTTGCTGAGCCTCAGACACTTTTAGCGGAGAAAAATAATAATAAGAATAATAATAATAATAATAATTAAAGCCGCAAGCGGCGTTGGGAGGGGTCCAAGCATTGGCACCATCGCGCCCCCTATGGAGTGATTTTAAAATGGCTTTTTTCTCATGATCATATGCCTTCACCCAACATATCTACTGAATATCATGATGATTGTATGAAATGTTGATGAGTAATGGCCAATTTTGTGGGAAGAGACGCTGTCGGATGACTTAGTTGCGTCGCCATGGATGTGTGCTGGCCACTTCCCGTAAAGGTCTTTACTATATTGTAACACTTAGATGGCATGTCGTAACACTTATATGGCCTGGCGTGTATGTACAGCTGCAGCGCTTACATGCCGCAACTGAAAAAGGTATCACACTAGCGTTGTCTTGATACCAAAAATTTGACTTTGATACCGATATCAGGTTTAGTATCACAATAATTGAAACTGAAACGATACTGATTCAATACTCGGTACCTAACAATACAGAAAGTACCTTAATAGATCAGAAACATAATGACCACAAGGGTTGACCTCATTTTCGAATTCACGGTGCATTAAAAACCTTGTTTATTAACAACCTTTAAGTTGAAGCCTGTTCAACATATCAATAAGCATAGGCCAATAGTGTTACAACACAAAACCATAGAAAACTATATTAAATATACTTCAAAAATTAAGCAGTTGTAAAGTAAATTATCTTTAAACAGGTCTTTCACTTTAAGAGATCTAAAAACAGCATATTTCAATAACAATACAGCATCTTCCTATAATAAAATATTTACAAATTAGACCAGCTATTGCTACTGAAGTGAACTGAGTCCAAGCTTGCGCTGTACCAACGAGTAGTGCACAAGCCCGCGTCACCTCACTTGCCAACCTTAGTTGCTACTGTCATCTAGCGAAGATTCTGACAAATTACACTTTTCATCCTCTCGATCCAGTAATGCGGGAGACACATTTCCCTAGCTTTTACATTTGACGCAAAACTACGGAACGTAAGTACCGAAAAGGTGCTGAAGTTTCTGTATACCGTGCAACATTACGTCAAACACATACCTATTCCAATCCATTACTCAGCTTAGCAGAGAATGCACATTTCAGAGCGCCTCAGAGACAGATAGAATAATAACACATGAATACAAATTTCAAATAATAATTACGACACTGAGAAAAAACGAAACAAAAGACGAGATATCAAGTCGCGACCTACGCGCAGAGCAGCCTACCGTTTTATTCATTTAGACATTGGCAGATCAGAAAATTTTCGGTTACGCTGACCTATAAAACATTATTCCAAAATTAAAACCTACATCGTTAGAAAGCTTATACTCTCACCTACAGAATAAATGAATTGTCAATCAAGCCAAATTGCACTAAAAAGGGCGACAACGCCGTAAGCAACAGGTGTGGTATTACGCACAGCTATTATTGAAGATAGCCGACCCAGGCGTGACAGATGCGCGTATATTTCGCAAACGGATTGTCCAAGACAATATATAACCACTCATTCGCAAAAGGGACATCTCTACGCGTAAAACCAATGGTAAGATTGTACATTTATTCAATGTTTAGTCCCAGATAGTGACTGTAGAATGACATGGAATAATTTTTTTAAAAAAACGTTGTCTCGTTTATTTCGTTCTTCAGTGAGCAGAGTTTTCACTGCTGTATTGGCATATTCTAAGGCTAATGTCTGGTTTGTCTTGTTGCTACGGAATATTACATTACATCTTAAATTACAGGCATTTGGTAGACGCTCTTATCCAGAGCGGCGTACAACAAAGTGTATAACCATAATCAGGAACAATTGTGGCGAAAACCCTAGAGGGCAGTAGCCTACCGTTCCAAGTGCAGGGAACAACCGCATAGTTCAACTTGGACCCTGTAGGTTAAACTGATTAACACTAACACAAACAAGAACAGCAACAACGCAGTCTATGCAGAAATGCAAGCAATAGTTAAGACGAGTGCATTCACTAAGTCACCTACAAAACAGCTAACTAGTTACAACCAAAAGCTTACAGTCAAAATGGAGATTAAATTGAGAATACGATTTCTCTCAGCATAATGACGGATTTAAAGAGTAAACGAACTCATCCGATAGTCTTCAAATGGATCCATGCCAAAGAAAAGTAATGATTCATCCTCTCAAAGCTTTTACTAACAAACTTGTAGTAGCAAAAAATATCAACTCGCCATCCATGATAACTGCTTCATACGCTCAGAGTACCGTATTATTTACGTAGACATTGGTAGAGTACAGCATAAATTGCGTCTTTTGTTTATATTCAATATTAGTAATTGCAGCGAGAAACTGCAGCTGTAGACACAAGATAGTCTGTTATGTTATGGTAGCAACGGAATGAAGCGGACTACCTATGTAGGCTATATTTACCGTCATTGTTTTATTATACCAGCATGTTTTCGCGCGTTTCCAGAGAAACTCAATTACTATCAATGAAAATGTATTAGGTATTTCTCAGCATAATGACGGATGGGGATGGGACGAAAATAATTTTCAACCGTCCACCACGTTTTAGCAACGTTCCAACACTGTCGTCATCACTGTTCCATGGGTCACAAAAACTATTACACTGACGCTTACATTGCAGTGTGAAATATCCACATTATATAATACCACTAACCTATTTAAAGACACTCAATTTCAAAAATAACGTATATAACCGAAATATTTTGAGCAGTAATACTTACATAGCAACATGACATTTTATCTGTGTTCTATAGAGACAGAAAATCAATGACAAAGTCCTATCCGCTTCTGTTTTGCGTCAGAAAACGATGTCAGATAGGTCTATCAGCAAAGAAATGGCTTAGCTATGCCCCGAAGTCCTCAATAATAATAGTACTCTCCAAGAAATTATGAAAATCGTTGACAACGTTTCGTTAGGTGCATCGTCTTTAATGCTACGCCACAGTGAATGCGATAAGAAAATATTCCATTACGCTGAACTATACAACGCTATTCCAAATGCAAAATCAGACATGTTATACATCGTTAGAAAGCTTATACTCTCATCTACTGAATAAATGAACTGTCAATCAAGCCAAATTGTACTAAAAACGGCGACAACGCCGTAAGCAACAGGAATCACAAACGGATTGTCCAAGACAATGTATGACCACTCAGTCGCAAAAGGGACATCTCTACGCGTAAAACCAATGGTAAGATTGTATATTTATTCAATGTTTAGTCCCAGATATTGACTGTGGAATGACATGGTATAATTTTTAAAAAAATTGTCTCGTTTATTTCGTAATTCAATGAGCAGCGTTTTCACCGCTGTATTGGCATATTTTAGGGCTAATGTCGGGTTTATCTTGTTGCTACTCAATATTGCATTACATTACATTACATTACAGGCATTTGGCAGACGCTCCTATCCAGAGCGACATACAACAAAGTGTTTAACCATAACCAGGAACAAGTGTGTCGAAAACCCTAGAGGGCAGTAGCCTACCGTTCTAAGTGCAGGGAACAACCGCATAGTTCAACTTGGACCCTGTAGGTTAAACTGATTAACACTAACACAAACAAGAACAGCAACAACGCAGTCTATGCAAAAATACAAGCAATAGTTAAGACGAGTTAATTCACCTACGAAACAACTACCTAGTTACAACCCCAAACTTACAGTCAATTTAGAGAGTAAATTGAGAATACGATTTATCTCAGCATAATGACGGATTTAAAGAATAAACGAACTCACCCGATATTGTCTTCAAATGGATCCATGCCAAAGAAAAGTAATGATTCATCCTCTCAAATAGCTTTTACTAACAAACTTTTAGGAGCAAAAAATGAAATACCAACTCGCCATCGATGCTACCTATGCGCAGAGTACCGTGTATTTATTCAGACACTGGCAACTACAGCATAAATTGCGCCTTTTGTTTATATTCAATATTAGAAATTGCAGCGAGAAACAGCAGCTGTAGACACAAGATAGTTTATATTATGGTAGCAACGGAACGAAGCGGACTACATATGTATTACCGTCATTGTTTAATTAGACCAGCGTGTTTTCGCGGGTTTACACGAAACTCAAATACTATCAATAAAATGGTTTAGCTATTTCTCAGCATAATGACAGATTCAAAGACTGAACGAACTCACCAGATATTTTCTTCAAATGGATGCATGCTCAAGAAAAGTAATTATTCATCCTCTGAAAAAGCTTTTACTAACAAACTTTTGGTAGCCTCTTCCAGTGCTACCCCGACGTTCAGACCCTACCCCCAGTGATAAAAACTAGACCCTACGGTGTCGGATTACTTGCGTCGCCATGGATGTCGCTTGCCGTAAAGAAGTTTACTCGATGTCGTAACACTTAGAATTTGGAGCTCCAGCTTTTCCGCACCCCACCTAATAAAAAAGTCCAAATGGCGGGCAAACCATATGGCGGACATAGGTGGTCCCAAAAGCAAAGTTGTAGAGCACATTCAGATGCATCGGTCGATGAAGTTTTGTGTTGATCAGACTTATAGTGTGACAGTTATAGCCTTTAAAAGAGTGATCCTTTGTTATAGCGCCACCATCTGGGCGACATAGGTGATTTTTCGTGCGTGAGTAGTGGGGGGCCATAGGAACCCACCTACCAAAGTTGGTTGGTCTACAACTTATGGTTGCTGAGCTTCAGACATTTTAGCGGAGAAAACTGCCACGCCCCAACAAAAAAGTCTAAATGGCGGGCAAACAATATGGCGGACATAGGTGGTGCCAATGGCAAAGTGATAGAGCACGTTCAGATGCATATGTCGATGAAGTTTTGTGTTGATCTAACTTATGGTGTGGGAGTTATGGCCTTTTACGCAAAACCCTTTGTTATAGCGCCACCATATGGCCGACATAGGTGATTTTTAGTGCCTGAGTAGTGGGGGGCCATAGGAACCCACCTGCCAAATTTGGTTGCTCTAGGACTTATGGTTGCTGAGCCTCAGACACTTTTAGCGGAGAAAAATAATAAGAATTAAAGCCGCAAGCGGCGTTGGGAGGGGTCCAAGCATTGGCACCATCGCGCCCCCTATGGAGCGATTTTAAAATGGCTTTTTCCTCATAATCATATACCTCACCCAACACATCTACTGAATATCACGATGAACAATGGATGGGAATATGTGTCTGACGTAGTAAAATATTGATGACTTATGGCCAAATTTATGCTAAGACATGCTGGCGGATGACTTAGTTGCGTTGGCATCGGATGTGTCCTGGCCGCTTCTCGTAAAGGTCTTTACTATGTTGTAACACTTAGATGGCATGTCGTAACACTTAGATGGCCCGGTGTGTGTGTACAGCTGCAGCGCTTCCATGCCGCAACTCAAAAAGGCGTCACACTAGTTTTGTCACAATAGCAAAATTTTGATTTGATAACGATGCCAGGTTTAGTATCATGATAATTGATACTGAAACAATACTGATTCAATACTCGGTACCTAACGATACTGAAATTACCTTAATTGATCAGAAACGTAATGTCCACAAAGGTTGACCTCATTTTCGAATTCACGGTTTATTAAAAGCCTGGTTTATTAACATCCTTTAAATTGAAGCCTGTTCAACATATCAATAAGCATAGGCCTATAGTGTTAAAACACTAAACCATAGAAAACTATATGAAATATATTTCAAAAATTAAACAATTGCAAAGTAAATTATCTTTAAACAGGTCTTTCAGTTTTAAATAAATCTAAAAAGAGTATATTTCAATAACAATACAGCATCTTCCTATAATATAATATTTACAAATTAGAACACCTATTGCTACTGAAGTCAACTGAGTGTAAGCTTGTGCTGTATCAACCATGAAGAATGCACAAGCGCAGGTCACCTCACTTGCCAACCTTAGTTGCTACTCCCGTCTAGCGAAGATTCTGACAAATTGCACTTTTCATCCTCTAAATCAGTAATGTGGGAGAAAATTTTCCCTGGCTTTTACATTCGACTCAAAACTACCGAACGTCGGAATATTCTAATAGCGAACCGTTTATTTTATTTTTATTTTTTTTAAGTACCGAGAAAGTGCTGAAGTTTTGGAATACCGTGCAACACTACGTCAGACACATATTCCAATCCATTGCTCAGCTTAGCAGAGAATGGACATTTCAGAGCGCCACAGAGACAGATAGAATAATAGCACATAAATACACATTTCAAATAATAAATGCGACATTAAGAAAAAACGAAACAAAAGACGAGATATCAAGTCGCGACCTACGCGCAGAGCAGCCTACCGTTTTATTTATGTACACTGGCATATAAGAAAATTTTCGGTTACGCTGACCTATAAAACGCTATTCCAAAAGCAAAAACAGACATGTTATACATCGTCAGAAAGCTTATACTCTCACCTACTGAATAAATTAATTGTCAGTCAAGCCAAATTGCACTACAAAGGGCGACAACGCCGTAAGCAACAGGTGTGGTATTACGCACAGCTATTTTTGAAGATAGCCCAGGCGTGACAAATGCGCGTAGCCTATATTTCTCAAACGGATTGTCCAGGACAATATATGACCACTCATTCGCAAAAGGGACAACTCTACGCGTAAACCCCGTGGTAAGATTGTATATTTATTCAATGTTTAGTCCCAGATATTGAATGTAGAATGACATGGCATAATTTAAAAAAAACTTTTATGTTGTTGCTACGGAATATTATATTGCAATATAGGCATTTGGCAGACGCTCTTATCCAGAGCGACGTACAACAAAATGTTTAACCATAACCAGGAACAAGTGTGTCGAAAACCCTAGAGGGCAGCAGCCTACCGTTCCAAGTGCATGGAACAACCGCATAGTTCAACTTGGACCCTGTAGGTTAAACTGGTTAACACTAACACAAACAAGAACAGCAACAACGCAGTCTATGCAAAAATACAAGCAATAGTTAAGACGAGTGCATTAACTAAGTCACCTACGAAACAGCTAACTAGTTACAACCCTAACCTCACAATAAATTTAGAGATTAAATAGAGAATACGATTTCTCTCAGCATAATGACGGATTTAAAAAGTAAACGAACTCACCCGTTATTGTCTTCAAATGGATCCATGTCAAAGAAAAGTGATGATTCATCCTCTTAAAGCTTTACCGTAGCGTATTATTTACTTAGACATTGGCAGAGTACAGTATAAATTGCGTCTTTTGTGAATATTCAATGTTAGAAATTGCAGCGAGAAACTGCAGCTGTAGACACAAGATAGTCTGTTATCTTATGGTAGCAACGGAACGAAGCGGACTATATATGTATTAGGCTACCGTCATTGTTTCATTATACCAGCGTGTTTTCGCGCGTTTGCACAGAAACTCAGAACCTATCAATAAAATGGTTTAGCTATTTCTCAGCATAATGACAGATTCAAAGACTAAACGAACTCACCCGATACTGTCTTCAAATAATGTCTGGCACTGTCTTTCACTGCTTCCCCGACGTTCAGACCGTCCCCTCACTGATAAAAACTAGACCCTACGGTGTCGGATTACTTGCGTCGCCATGGATGTCGCTTGCCGTAAAGAAGTTTACTAGATGTCGTAATCGTTTAGATTTGGAGCCACAGCTCTTCCGCACCCCACCTAATAAAAAAGTCCAAATGGCAGGCAAACAATATGGCGGACATAGGTGGTCCCAAAAGCAAAGTTGTAGAGCACATTCCGATGCATCGGTCGATGAAGTTTTGTGTTGATCTGACTTACGGTGTGGGAGTTACGACCTTTTAAAGTATGACCCTTTGTTATAGCGCCACCATCTGGCCGACATAGATGATTTTTAGTGCCCGAGTAGTGGGGGGCCATAGGAACCCACCTCCAAAATTTGGTTGGTCTACAACTTATGGTTGCTGAGCCTCAGACAATTTAGTGGAGAAAACTGCCACGCCCCAACTAAAATGTCGAAAGGGCAGGCAAACAATATGGCGGCCATAGGTGGTGCCAATGGCAAAGTGATAGAGCACGTTCAGATGCATATGTCGATGAAGTTTTGTGTTGATCTAACTTATGGTGTGAGAGTTATGGCCTTTTACGCCTAACCCTTTGTTATAGCGCCACCATCTGGCCGACATAGGTGATTTTTAGTGCCTGAGTAGTGGGGGGCCATAGGAACCCACCTGCCAAATTTGGTTGCTCTAGGCCTTATGGTTCCTGAGCCTCAGACACTTTTAGCGGAGAAAAATAATAATAATAATAATAATCCTAACAGATACAATAGGGTTCCACCAGCTTCGCTGCTTGGACCCCTAATAATCCTAACAGATACAATAGGGTTCCACCAGCTTCGCTGCTTGGACCCCTAATAATAATCCTAACAGATACAATAGGGTTCCACCAGCTTCGCTGCTTGGACCCCTAATAATAATCCTAACAGATACAATAGGGTTCCACCAGCTTCGCTGCTTGGACCCCTAATAATCCTAACAAAAACAATAGGGTTCCACCAGCTTCGCTGCTTGGACCCCTAAATATGTCAGTGTGGTATCTAGGGGGCTCAGTAGTAACTGGATGATTTCCTCAGATGTAACACTTCTCCAAGGCAGTTATGTTGACCAGCACCCGGGGGTTCCCAAATTTTTACTGGGCCAAAAAACCAGAGATTTTTTACTTCCCAAAATGGAAAGTGGAGCAAAGTTTTTACTATTTCATGTAATGTCATCAGTAATACCAAAACCTTAAAAATGTAAGTCTGTGTTTTAAAAAAAATAAATATTTTTTTTTTGCAGTTGCCAGATAGGGTCAAAATGTTCTGTCCTGGATCAGGGATGCTTTGGGTCGAACATCATATTTGGTACTTTGTGACGTCTGTCTTTCCCTGTGTCTCTGTCTTCCAGTTAGTCACTCCTTTCTAGGTACGTACACTGCAGTGAATACTGATGAGTTCACTTGTGTCCTGTGGCTTGATGGTGAAGCAGTCGACTCCTACAGTAGCAATGGCACGGACAGCGTGCCCCATAGAAATTGGATGCGTGAAGGACGAGGCCGTTCTCTGTGGAAGTCTGTCAAACTCCGTAATATGGCGCAATGGGACAGAGGCAGAACTGACATCTTAAAAAATGACACAGGACTTAACATGTCTGGTAAGGGAGCGCCAATACTAGCTTTTTGTAAATTATTATAAATAACAAAAATCTGCCATACCTCTGGTTAAAATTCCAAGAGACCACCATGCAGTACATGGAGGTAACCACCCATAATACATTTTACTATGGTACTGGACTATGATTGCTGAACTGTGGTACTTGTGCCATGGTACAACTATGCTACATGTACCATTGTATTTTGACAGTATCATGGCACATTGTAAAATTGTTGTACCATGGTATGTACCTCTGAATGGTACATCCATTGTACTATGGTACATACCATTTTACTACCATATGTGTACCACAGAGCACTATGGTATATAAATGTTCAATGGTACATCCTGTGGAACTACCATAATGTGTACCGTAGTATATATGGTACATTCATTTTCACCAGTACATACTGTAGTGCACTATGGTAGATATTATGGTACTACTGTAGTGTACTATGGTACATCCATTGTACCATGGTACATAACTGTAGTACTACAATAGCGTGCACCATAATGAACAATGATACGTGCAGTCTTAGTGTACCATAGTATATCATGGTAAAATTTCTTATGGTCTCAGTGTTGTGTACATCCATGTGTTTCAGGTGCTGCTGTCCTGCAGGGGAGGTTTGGCTGTGAGATCGAGCTAAACCCTGACTCTGGTGTAAGACGTAAGAGGGCCTTTGCTCAGTATGGATGGAATGGAGAAGACTTCCTGTCCTTCAACCTCAGCAGGCTTCAGTGGGAGGCTTCAGCAGGATCTGCTATCGCCATTACAAGGAAGTGGAACAGGGAACAAGACATCACCATGGAAACTAATAACTACATAGAGCACACCTGTGTGATTCATCTGTTGGACAGTTTGTCTTTTGAAGCAGAGGAGAGCCAGGAGACAGGCTAGTACCATGGTCCCTTACAGAAATGGAACACACTGCATTATAGTGAAGTAGAATATATTATCACAATATCACAACATAATTTCACAATATTTGGAGAAATATTCAAATTGAGGTCCTTAATGTTGGGATCAAATACATGTTGGGACAAAATCACATAGTGTCTTGTAAATATGTGGCTTTTATTTTGTTTTGAAAATACAATACTCATTTCACAGAAGTTTATGTAATATACATGTGTACGTTTATATGTGTGTATATATACAAACACGTATACATAGGAGATGCATCTTTTTAAACACATAGTGTTAGTGTTAAAAAGATGCGTCTGCACATTTTAAAAAAATGTTTGGTAACAAAATCAGTGAACAAAAAGAAACCCAGGAGTACACCTGAAAATGAGTTTAAATGTGTTTTAGGTTTAATCTTCCAAATGTTTGTTTTTTTCTCACTTTTTTTAAAGAAAGGATGGTATCTTACTTAAATTGTGACCTTTTCCATTTCAATGCAAGCTGCCTGAGCATTCAAATGTAGCCCTGCTAACGTGTTCACATATACACATCTAAGTACACTGGTACTAAATAGAATATAATTACTCCAAAATACACAAGAAAGAGGCTTTTCCTTGTGCACAAAAAACTTGCCTTTTCTCTTTTTTTCCCCATTTCAGTTCAGTCCACGGCTGCAGTATTCGCTAAGAGATCCCTGAATCCTGGGAAGGTTATGCTGACCTGCCTAGTTTCAGGATTTCACTGCAGTAACATGACGGTGGAGGTTTATCGGGATGATGACATCATCACTGAAGAAGACGGCCTTTTGTCCTCTGGGATCAGACCAAACGGGGATGGGACCTGCCAGCTGAGAAAGAGTTTGGACATCTCTAACAGCACTGAGGCATCGTATAGCTGTGAAGTCCAGTTTGGAAGTCTTAAACGACTGGTCAAATGGGGTAAAACTGCTCACTGTGACCCGTTTCCATTAATGCTGACTCACAGAACCAGATCAAATTATTAGTGCTGTGGGAACAAAATCGTGACCCCTATAAAAGAGTGTGGTATTAACCATCAGTGTGGCTGTCAAACTATATTATTGCTGATTTTTTGCCTTCTCAGATGGGGTGATATGGGACATGGCTGCACCAAGACAAGGCTACAACAGGAGACATCACTACTGGTTACTTACGGTACCATTTGAAGGATTTTTCATTTTCATACAGGGAGTAATCTACAGGTGGTGCACACAGGTGAGAAACAGGAGAAAATCTCCATGGAATTTTGGAACATTCCTGGCATCTTATCTTGTCTCTTACATTGAGGGGTACCTTGGAAAAATTGTGTACATTTATATCTGTCCGAATTGCCATAAAAATGACCATAAATTATATGTGCAGTGAAGGAGAGAAGGCTGATGGGAATTCATCTTTGATGATTCTTCCATTTATTTACTGACCAAAAAGAAAAGTGCAATATGGAAGCATTCCATTTGCAGAGATACTGCTGGTGCTAAACCAGTGAGTTTTTTTGTCAAGGGCAAGCATGATGCCCACTTGCTGATTTCTGAAGTGTTACGTTCCCTTTCTTTCCATTGTAGGCAAACCAGCGCACAGAGGACTCAATTTCAGCAGTTATTTGACATGCCGATGGAGCCCAGATTTAATGAAACCCAGCCGAGTGGATTCATCGTCTTGATGCCAAAAGAGAACGACCACTGTAAAGTGCAATTAGGTACTACTGGACTGCAGCGACACCATAAAGAGACCGTGCAGCTGGAAGGCCAATCAACATCAATGAGAAGGACAGGCCAACTGTGGACCCCTCTGGCATCTGGGTCTTAGCCTTGCGACCCTTTTTAGGGAGAACAAAATTGCCTCTGCCAAATGCTTTCTGTTTGGGAAACTCCCCACAGGGTGCCGCATCCCTACCTGCCTTGCACTGGTTGTCTCCAGTTGACACAGAAGATCTCAAGACAAACAGTATAAGGAGCGACTCTTTGACTCGCCAGTTGCAGACAGCAGCGCCCTCTTCTGGCTCAACTTCAGCACTGCCAGGGAGCCAGTGCCATGAAATGCCCTTTCAGCTGCAAGCCAGACCACAGACACCTATGACACTGGCCAGTTCCTGTCACCCTCTGTCCTGACTTTTCAAGTTGAAGGAATTTCTAAAAATGTGTAATTTATGTGAAATTTTAAAGTATTTATAAAATGTATTGTTTTATTAAAATGTTTATACACATTAGGGTTTGAGAGGCAGAAAATATTTGCAGATGGTTTGTTATATTTCTGTTTGTATCATATTTATTTCAGTGTTTTTATTTTTTGGTAAATTTAAAAAAAAGTGTTACCCTTTGTTTCACAGTTTTTGTGTGAAGATGGAATCTTTATCATTTTCATATCTGACAAATGTTTGCAATATAAGTACTGTTTTCTAATCAAAGTGTTCAAGATAAACTTGTTTTCCTATGTGACAAATCCAAATCCTTACACTAGTGCCACTGGTATTGTGTTAGAAATGTATGCTGCCTGAACACTTGAATGTTTAATCTGTACATTTGCCAGCCAGTACACGTTTCCCTATTCTTCGCGATCAAATTTAGAATAGTCTTTGCACCCCAGACCCATTGCATCTCAGGTACTCATAGAATTTTCGGTTTTCATGTGTTTAAATTCCAGTAGACCATTTTTTGATTTCACAGGAAATAAATACATCAGTGGAACATGCTAGTCTCAACGTGGCCAGCAGATGGCGAGCACGTCCTTCTTTCTGAATGGCAATTCCACAGAACTTCTGTGGGCAGTATAAATCCTGTCGGTGCTCGATCCATATCAACACACTTGACCACTGCTGCTAGATCGGACGATCAAATTGTTTACTGATTGTACGTGGCGAAGAACTGGGCAAATGGAGTAAAGGCAGCCACTCAGGGTTATCGTGATCAAAACTACTCAGAAAACCAAGAAACCTTTTCAAATGCAAATTTCCATCTTGCTTGCTCTTCCGCCTTTAAATGTGCCATTCCTCTTCACAATGATATGTGTTATTTTATACTCAATGCCTTACCACCATGTTGCCTTTTGAACCCATGTTCTAACTTTGTGCTGAGAAGTGAAAATCATGGGTTACTTGAATAAACATTGAAACAAAATGTGACACTGTATGTCTCCTTTTTCCTAAACTGCAGGAGTTTAATTAACTTGATTGTTTTGTCCTTCTTGAAAACTATTCTCTGATTAAAAATCTGAATATGCATAATTCCTTTTTAATGTAATGTAGCTTGTTCTGATTTTTAAAAAACAAAACAACAAAAAAAAAACCCCCATTGCATTATGGCACTTTTCAAACTAATTTATTGCTATCACAGGAGAGGTTGAGACTATGGAATTGAGCAAGATCAGAAACGGACTGTAAAGCAAATCAAGGGAGCAGAACTGTGCTGAAAACTGCATGCAGTGAATGTCATTTATGTAAAAAACTGGATGTGGGACTCCATGGTCTCACTCAGCACAGACCCAGGGCCTTTACAACCATGGACAGTGGTCAACGGCTTGTGCAGATATTCACGAAAAATGCAGATTGGAAATTAAGTATTTTGAGTTTTCTTCTGCCTCCTTCCTCTTCTTCATCTTCTTGTTCTTCTTCACAGCTGCTAAGCCAAGTTAAACAGAAATTTGCCCAAATCTTTAGCTGGATGGAAGCTCACAATCTAAAGCTGAACCTGACAAACACTAAAGCATCCCTGCTATGTCTTTCCCCCCATGTGACCTCTCTCTCCCTGGGTGACACCAGTCCGTTGGCTTCTCCTGGCACCAAGAACCTTGGCCTGCTGCTAGATGGCAAACTTGGCAACCCTGCAAACGCCTGCAGAGAGCCTGGCACACAGCTTCTTCCTCTACATCATCAGGAGACTCCGCCCATTTCTCGCCACCGACTCACCTGAGCTTCTGGGTCAGGTTCTGGTCCTCTCCCACCTGGACCAGAGCCTGAACACTCTTGTGACTGGCCTCCCTGCTTCTACCATCAGACCTCTACAGACGACCGGTGAACTGCTGCTCACCTGGTCCGCTGCTCACCTGGGGTGCATCCCATTACTCTTCACTCCTCACCTCCGTTCCTCCACTCCCCCCAACTACCACACGTCCCCTACCCGGAAGTATGTGGAGGAAAGGACACAGATACACATTTAGACACTTGCGGTAATAGCTCTACGTGCCTAAATCTCACAAACAGAAAAGCTTTGATGGGTAACAACCTTCAGGTCTGGCGTTCAAGTTGACCAGACCTTGAACACTCATAAGGCCTCCTTCTCATGATATTTTAGGATTTGTCAAAAAAAAACAATTTCCTGTTATCTCTTAAGGAAAAAAAGAGTAAACCTTAGCACCCATTAATGGTTTACAAAAAGAACAAGATATAAATATAAATTCTTTCACAGAAGTCAGTTAAAGTGTTCAACATTTATTGGTGTACATGTAAAATAATGTAGAGTTAATGGCCAAATTGACTTCATAAGTAGAACAAGGACCCATAAGATCTAACCTAAGACCTAAAATGCAGTGTGTTACCATGCTTGGTCAACATGGGTCTCAGCATGTAAATGCTATTAAAGCTTTCTCTTTACAGCTTGAGAATGAATATAAGGACATATGACATGATAACAACATACATTTACCAAACTCTCAAGGATGACCAATGTTGATGTCTCAGATCAACACAATGACATTTGAACTTACACGAGGGCACCTTATATTCAATCATTTTTATTTTAACATACAAAATACAAAATATATAAACATATGACATTCAAAGCTAAACAATCAAATGTTTTTATACATTAAGTCAAACCAAGCACATTTCTATTATATATATATATATATATATATATATATATATATATATATATATATATAATAAGAAATTAAACACTGACAAAGAGTAAAAAAGCATTTATCAATTTATTATCATCTGGAATTTATTTTGAAGAAATATAACTGTGTCTTCGGCCAGCCGACTAACTGTAATTATATTTCAGTGAGGGAACAGAGGGCTGCACTGCACTGCACTCTTAGGGGAGAACCCTGGGATATTTTAGTTATGGTACAAGAGCAACGTACAAGAGTGCATATGATCGTCATTGCAACAGCTACAGAACACAGGTTCAATAAGTACAATACTCATTTCGTAGTTATTTATAGCCAATGGCACAGTTCAGTTCACAGTGAACATTATTCTGACCTAACGTAAGTCAAAATAGGAGGAAGAACATTACATTACAGCCATTTTAGCAGGCGCTCTTATCCAGAGCAACCTGCACTACTATTTACACAATTATTTACACAGCATTTACATTGCATCATTTATACAGTAGGATTGCTAAATTTACACAGTCAATTCAAAAGATCCGCTGCATGTGTTGGATGGCTGGTGTTGATTTTCTCCCTTGAATCCTGATGAAGTTGCTGATCTGGGTTCCTCTGGTGCATCAAAAATTGGTCTGGTCCATTTGTTTTTCTCTTTGCACAGCCTACAATGTAAAGAAAGTGAACGTAACCCTTCAGGAATCAGCATGTGGGCATTTATGCTTAACCATCACAAAACAACTTGTTTAGTACCAGCAGTATCTTTGCAAATGGGGCCTTCTATATAGCACTGATAAATTGTGTTTTCAGAATTTTTTTTCTTACTTGTCTTTTCAGTCAGTAAATAAATGAAAGAATTTGCAATGTTGAATTCCCACCAGCCTCCTCTCCTCTTACTGCACATATAATCTATGGTCATTTTTATGGTAATTAGAACTGATATAAATATATACAATTATTACAAGGTACTCCTCAATGTAAGAGATGCTAGGAGTGCTCCTTCAGGGACTTAAATCCAAGGTCAATTTCCCGTTTCTCACCTGTGTGTGCCATCTGCGTCTCCGTATGAAAAAGGAAACCCCACATAGTAAACCAATAGCCAACACAATAAGAAACCAGTAGTAATGTCCAGTGTCGTAGTCTTGCTTTGGTTCAGCCCGGTCCCATATCTTCCCATCTGCAAAGGCAAAAAGCAGCAATATTATAGTTTGACAGCCACACTGACAGTTCATGCCACACTCTTTTATAGGGGTCACCATTTTGTTCCCACAGCACTAATAATTTGATCTGGTTCTGCAAGTCAGCATTAATGGAAACGGGTCACAGTGAGCAGTTTTACCCCATTTGACCAGTTGTTTAAGACTTCTGAACTGGACTTCACAGCTATACGATGCCTCAGTGCTGTTAGAGATGTCCAAACTCTTTCTCAGCTGGCAGGTCCCATCCCCGTTTGGTCTGATCCCAGAGGACAAAAGGCCGTCTTCTTCAGTGATGATGTCATCATCCTGATAAACCTCCACCGTCGTGTTACTGCAGTGAAATCCTGAAACTAGGCAGGTCAGCATAACCTTCCCAGGGTTCAGGGATCTCTTAGCGAATACTGCAGCTGTGGGCTGAGCTGAAATGGGGAAAAAGGAAAGGCAAGTTTTTTGTGCACAAGGGAAGGCCTCTTGTGTATGTTCAAGTAATGAGGCATACCAGTGTACTTTGGATGTGAAAATGTGTACAGGCTGTCAGGACTGTATTCAGGCATAAATGTTCAGGCAGCTTGCATTGAAATGGGAACAGGGAAAAGGCACATATTTTACTGTGGGTCTGTTTTGAAAATGTTGTTTTCCTGAATAAATCCTCATGACATATAAGATCACATTTTAAGTAAGGTACCATCCTTTCTTCAATAAATTCTTTGCACCTTTGTTACATTATAAGATGTGCGAATCCCTTAGGGAAATGTAACATAATGCTAAATACTGAAATTATGTGCCTTTTTGTTTTTTAGGAAAATAAATACACGCATACACACATATCGCAATGACAGGAGCAAATTTGAATAGTTCCCAAAATATTGGCATATTCTGACAACTTGATAATATATTCCATTTTCCCACTATACTGCAGTGTGTTCCATTTCTGTATGGGACCATGGTACTAACCTGTCTCCTGGCTCTCCTCTGCTTCAAAGGACAAACTTCTCTCCAGGTGATATACACAAATGAAATCTATGTAGTCCTTAGTTTCCATGGTGATGTTCTGGTCCCTGTTCCACTTCCTTGTAATGGGGACTGCAGATCCTGCTGAAGCCTCCCACTGAAGCCTGCTGAGGCTGAAGGACAGGAAGTCTTCTCCATTCCATCCGTACTGAGCAAAGGTCCTCGTAAGACTTATATCAGAGTCAGAGTTTAGCTCGATCTCACAGCCAAACCTCCCCTGCAGGACGGCAGCACCTGAAACACATGGATGTACATGATGCAGTGATTACGCCTGCATGTACTGCATGGTCTTTACTTGGAACTTTAAACAGAGGTACAGGAGAGAAAAAAACATTTTTAAAAAGCTGAAATATAAAGGCCCTCACTTACCAGACATGTTAAGTCCTGTGTCATTTTTTAAGATGTCAGTTCTGCCTCTGTTCCAGTGCTCCATATTAAGGCGTTTGACAGACTCCCATAGAGAACGGCCTGGTCCTTCACGCATCCATTTTCTACGGGGCACGCTGTCCATGCCATTGCTACTGTAGGAGTCGACTGCTTCCCCATCAAGCCACAGGACGCAAGTGAATTCATCAGTATTCACTGCAGTGTAGGCACCCAGAAGGGAGTGAGGAACTGAAAGACAGAGACACAGGGAAAGAGAGATGTCACAAAGTACCAAATATGATGTTCAACCCAAACTGTCCCTGAGCCAGGAAACAATGTTTTTACCCCATCTGGCAGCTGAAAAAACAAAAATAAAAAAAATAAAAATAAAAATAAACACACACGCACACAAGTACACACAATGATTTATATTTTAGTATTATACAATGCTGCTGCTGCCTCTAGTTGCAGCCGGTAATATTCCGCCTGCTCACAGTGGTGAATCAAGATCTGTGCAAACTATTGAGAATGATATATTATGTGATTTATGTTTTTAAGTTTTGGCATTACTGATGAAGTTTTTGAATGCGACATAAAACACAATGCACCACATAGGAAAAAATTCCCAGTTTTGGCCCAGTGAAAATGCGGCAACCCTAGTGCGCTGTCAGAATACCTGCCTTGGAGAAGCGTTAACACGCTCCACTTCATATACGGTCATTTACTAGGGCTCCGTAGGCCTATTAACTGGATGATATTATACAAACATGTATTTGTATGATGTCCATAGGACACATTAAAAAACCTGTTACTCCACCCAAGCGTGTGTGATTGGTTGAAACAAACTATAATTCAAAAAAAAGGGGGAACGGATGTCCCTGGCAGTGGCCTTTAGCTTACAGAAGAATGAAGGCAAATTAGACTTAAAAGGTATACTTATAACTTATAAAACGGTTTATATCTTTATATTTTTCTGTAATGGGTTGTAACGGGATAGTTATAAACCACGTTAGTTTTTGTCAATGCAATTAGACATAATGCACTCGTGCGTGAAGATCTCACATGTCATTTCACGTCTAGTATCCTAGATATAGAAAAATAATGTAAGACGGGGTTGGTGATGCGGCCGAGGCGAAGCCAGCTAGCTTTATGGTTCGCCGTGACTTGTCACCAAGCCAATATTAAAATTAGCCTATGGGTTTTACGGCATGCTTGTTATCCCGGCTAGCTAGCTAGCTAACTGTTGAATTGTATTCAAAACAGCGCTTATAACGCAATCGTTCACAAATATACGGATGAAAATGCGTCCCGTAGCCATGAGTTAAATATGGAACACCTATTCTACTGTCCAAACAAGCTGCTTTAGAATGTTGGATTTTGTAGCGCATTGATTTTAAAACTGTTAAAAGACCGTTGTGTCCTGTTACTCAGAGTTAATGCCCAGCCTTGGACCAATCAGAATTGAGTAGCCTGTTCGGCCAAGCCGTTCTGTAAACCGAGTGAAACGAAGAGAGAGAGAGAGGAGAAAAGGGAAAGGGGCGGGACGGGGCGTGGCGGGAGTGGCGAGCAGAATCAAAACTGTTTTCACGACGTGTCTGAGCGCCGGCCACACTACTTCAACGTGTACTGCAATTTTAAAGAAAACGCTTAATAGTTCACATCTTCAACACACCGTGGGTTTACCATTTGACATTGCTAATTCTGACAGCCTCACTGAATTAATTAATAAGTCGAATGAATAGATAATAAATACATATACATAATCACTCGTACATTAAGGAACAACTGTCACCAATTGTTTAATATTCTAGAATAGTGATGAGTGCAGACCCAGCTCACATGCAGAATATTACGAAAATGATGCCGACAGCTACAAGCAACACACACACACACACACACACACAGGTTTTACCATTTAAAGCTTGAAACAATTCAATGACAACTCTAAATGACACATAACAGAAACATTAAATATATCCCAAGCATATATTCTACCTGCCTACCTGGAAGAAAAACTCAATAAGGCAGGTGAAATCGTCAATACCTACCTGACACAGAGCGCCAAACAATGTCCAAAAATAATAAAATTCTGTAAATGCGAAACATTTTTAAACGAAACTATATTAACCCTGGTACATTAGTTCTCAATGAATAGCCTTTGTGAAATCTTTTGTACGTCGTTATGCACTTTTGTACGTCGCTTTGGCTAAAAGCGTCTGCCAAACAAATGTAAAGTAATGAGCATGATTCCCTCAGCGAGTCAAATAAAGATGCACAGAAAACATTATCCATCAGGGTACGGAAGTTAGGTTTTTTAGTTAAATGATTGATAGCCTATGCAGTGTCATAAATAAGTCTACCAATCCAAATAGTGCACCAGGATGGATGGCACGCCCATATGCACGTTTTTTCAGAGAAGTCCTCTTGCATCAGAGACTGAATTCTGTGAAAATGTTTGAGCGACAGCCAGCCGTCATGTCCTCTAACCAGTCTATATGTAGCTCATACTCTCGCTGTAACAGCGTGGTGTAAATATTTCACAAGGCTATTCATTGATAACTAATGGACCAGGGTAGATATAGTTTTTTTAAGTTGTTTTGTAAAATGTTTCGCATTTTATAGATTTATACTGTTTTCGGACATTGTTTAGCGCACGGTGTCAGGTACGTATTTTCATCTTTGCCTTTCGAAATATGTAAATTTTCCACTATTTTCTTTTTTTTAAATTATTGTTCTTAGCTAAAACAGCATTATATGTTTTGGTTTGATTGCGCTACGTGCATTGCTGGTGCAGATACTTATTGTTTAGCAGATAATGTAGCCTAGGTTTTCCGTAATTTTGGTCGGTAGTGTCTCATGTAGCTACGCAGTCAGGGAAATTTCACAGACATTTTCGACTTCACCTATTTATATACGGTCTGGACTTGACCGACAAGCTAACTTTTAGCAAAACCAGTTTGTGAAGCAAATAGAAGTAAGCATGTGCCGCTTACTTCTACGTAAAAGTTCTCCGATGGTATTATTCTGAAACTCTGTTAATGATCGTTACGTTTTCAGATTGTAAAAATATGTAGCCTAATGAAATGTGTACATTTTAATAAATAGTTTCCCAAGGCTTGTGGACCAACACAATCATTGTTTCACAAACTCGTACACATAATGGAATTTATGATCACAAAATATTGACCGATGCTAAATCACCTTGGTTTTCTACACGTACGCTCTCTAAGCTACCCTACTGTGTATTAATACGGTTAATACCCGTCTCTTTTCCTCCCGAAGTGTGTGCAGGAAAGGGAGGAACCGAGATCGTGTGAGGGTTGACTGTGACCCCGTACGCACACTACCGTGGGTCGTGTGGCTGTAGTTTTGAAGTTGTGCTGTGAAGCGAGAGTCGTTAAATGATTAGCATTCATTACATTTAATTCGTTTTTGAGATTGTTTGATCTACTCTGCCAGGTACGAATTGACGTTTTCATCTGATCTATTTTAGTTTTGCTTTCAGTTAGGGTAGACTACAGTGGCGGTGGTAACTAAGTAGCCTACATGTACTTCGTCACTGTACAAGCAGGATATTGGCGACTTTGCACTTGTGCTGAGTATAAACAATATCAGCAGCTTTCACTTTCTACTACACTACATCGATAAAAAAAAACGTGTGTACTTTTTTACTCAAATAGCCTACATTTCTATTGACAACACACTAGTTACATTTCGTACGGTTGGTCGTCAACCGGGTTTTCTCTGAATTGGCTGGTAGAACTTGGTGAAAACATGCACGGTCATTTGCCCACCTTTTAATAATTATTTGGTGGCTGATAAAGGGTGATACCGCCAACTACAGGGCATTGTATTGTTAGACGAAAGTAGGGCGTACTCTGACTTGACTCGCGTGGAATGTAGGCCTACACTGCACAGCGCCAACGTGAGCGCATCGGCTAGCGAATCTCATTCTGTGTCAGTTCAGCAGCTAAAAGTCAAAAGTCTTTTTCTGCTTCATCTTCAAACTCACCTAGCTTGCCTTGTTCAGTTTGGCTTCCAAGCAGGCTATATATAACTTTATGTATATTTGTTATGTAGGCGTAGTTGTTAGCATTTTGGCAGTGTTTTAGCGTGTTTATTTTTCTTCCTCGTCCGCAGTGGCGGCTGATGAGCTTAAAACTACGCGGTGGAAAACCAGTAGATAAACCGGTGCCTAAATAAAGCTTCTCAGATTTGCGCTTCGAAGACGCTTCCAGCGCCGACTGGGCAGTAATTTTCGTGGTCGCCATCGAAGAAGCAAAGTAATAATGTAATGAAAACTGAATAAAGAAATAAATAAATAAAAGTAAAAGAATGGGAAAGAAAAAGGCTTGCTCGTATGTGTCTGCATTGCCTGGATAAGAGGGTGACTGAGAAGATGCGTTTATAGGCTACGTATGATAAATAAATAAAAAACACGCGAGGCACTGAAACCTCCGTTTTGTGTTGAAGGATCATGTGAAAAGAAATTGACCATATGAAATTAAATGGTTTTGCTAAATGCGGGCGGGGCGGTTGGAGCAAGAGTCAATGTTTTGTAAAAGAACACATATTGAAAATGTGAGTAAATGGCAATGCAAAAGTGAAAATACCCCTTTAAGCAGAACGTTTTTGGTGTTTCATTAAATTATTTTTTATTGCACAGGGTTTTTAATGTGTTTTAATAGATACTACACCAATAGATACTAGATACTATCTAGTCTGTAGGTAATCACAGCACTAATTTAGTTAGGAAAATGGCGAGCATCGTTGGGCTGAATGGCCTGTTCTCCTCATTATGTTATGTTATGTTATGTTATGTAATATGTTTTTGCCAGGGAATCATCTATTTATTATATTTGCAGTGGAGGGTATTAACACTTCTCTTAGGCTATAATATTAATAGCATACTAGGGTGCCCAAATTTTCAACTGGCCTAAACCGGGAAACATTTTCCCAAGTAGTGCAACATTGAGTGATAGTATAATATAAATCATAGTTTTTTTGCAGCGGGCAGATGGGATCAGAACATTGTGGCCCTGCTCAGGGATGATTTGGGATGAGTGTTCTCCTGCTTGGTATCCTATTTTGTGACATCTCTTTCCCTGTCTCTCTCTTTCAGTTCCTCACTCCCTTCTGGGTACCTACACCGCAGTGAATTCTGATGAGTTCACTTGTGTCCTGTGGCTTGATGGCGAAGCAGTCGACTCCTACAGTAGCAATGGCAGAGTCAGTATGCCCCGTATAAAATGGATGCGGGAAGGGCGAGGCCGTTCTCTGTGGAAGTCTGTCAAGCGCCTTAATATGGAGCACTGGAACAGAGGCAGAACTGACATCTTAAAAAATGACACAGGACTTAACATGTCTGGTAAGTGAGAGCCTTTATATTTCAGCTTTTTAAAAATGTTTTTTTCTCTCCTGTACCTCTGTTTAAAGTTCCAAGTAAAGACCATGCAGTACATGCAGGCGTAATCACTGCATCGTGTGCATCCATGTGTTTCAGGTGCTGCCGTCCTGCAGGGGAGATTTGGCTGTGAGGTCGAGCCAAACCCTGACTCTGGTATAAGTCTTACGAGGACCTTTGCTCAGTACGGATGGAACGGAGAAGACTTCCTGTCCTTCAACCTCAGCAGGCTTCAGTGGGAGGCTTCAGCAGGATCTGCTGTCCCCATTACAAGGAAGTGGGGGACCAGGACATTATGAAGGAAACTAAGAACTACATGGAGGACATCTGTATGCTTCATCTGTTGGACAGTTTGTCTTTTGAAGCAGAGGAGAGCCAGGAGACAGGTTAGTACCATGGTCCTTACAGAAATGGAGGTCCTTAATGTTGGGACAAAGTCACATAGTGTATTGTAAATATGTTACTTTTTTTGAGAATACAATCTTCATTTTATGCAATATACATGTGTGCGTATATGTGTGTGTGTATATATACACGCGTATACATAAAAGCAAATGTGGAGCACATCTAGCACATGTTAGTGTTAAAAAGATGCATCTGCACATTAAAAAAAATGTTCGGTAACAAAATCAGTGAGCCAAAAGAAACCCAGGAGTACACCTGAAAATGAGTTTAAATGTGTTTTAGATTTGAGCTTCCAAATGTTAGTTTTTTTCTCACTTTTTTTAAAGAAAGGATGGTATCTTACTTAAATTGTGACCTTTTTTCCATTTCAATGCAAGCTGCCTGAGCATTCAAATGTAGCCCTGCTAACATGTTCACATACTCACATCAAAGTACACTGGTACTACACAGAATATAATTACTCCAAAATACACAAGAAAGAGGCTTTTCCTTGTGCACACAAAACTTGCCTTTTCTCTTTTTCCCCATTTCAGCTGAGCCCATGGCTGCAGTATTCGCTAAGAGATCCCTGAACCCTGAGAAGGTAATGTTGACCTGCCTAGTTTCAGGATTTCACTGCAGGGACACAACGGTGAAGTTTTATCAGGATGATGACATCATCACTGAAGAAGACGGCCTTTTGTCCTCTGGGATCAGACCAAACGCGGATGGGACCTGCCAGCTGAGAAAGAGTTTGGAAATCTCTAACAGCATTGAGGCATCGTATAGCTGTGAAGTCCAGTTCAGAAGTCTTAAACAACGGGTCAAATGGGGTAAAACTGCTCACTGTGACCCGTTTCCATTAATGCTGACTTGCAGAACCAGATGAAATTATTTGTGCCATGTGAACAAAATTGTGACTACTGTTCAAGAGTGTGGCATGAACCGTCAGTGTGACTCTCAAACTACAATATTGCTGCTTTTTGCCTTTGCAGATGGGAAGATATGGGAACGGGCTACACCAAGACAAGACTATGATTACTACTGGTTATTTATGTCACTTGTGTTGGCCATTGGTTTATTTCCTTTGTTTTTCGTTTCCATGCAGTTACTGAGAGACTGGTGGCGCACACAGGTAAGAAACCGGAGAAATTCACCATGGATTTATGTCCCTAAAGGAGCACTCCTAGCGTCCTATCTTGTCTCTTACATTGAGGGGTATCATGTAATTGTATACATTTATATCAGTCCTAATTACCATAAAAATGACCATAAATGATATGTGCAGTAAGAGGAGAGGAGGCTGATGGGAATTCAACAGTGCAAATTCTTTCGTTTATTTACCGACCAAAAAGACAAGTGAGAAAAAAAAATTCTGAAAACACAATTTCTCAGTGCAATATAGAAGGCCCCATTTGCAAAGATACTGCTGGTACTGAACAAGTTATTTTTTGTGATGGGTAAGCATAAATGCCCACATGCTGATTCCTAAAGGGTTACGTTCACTTTCTTTACATTGTAGGCAGTACAAAAAAAGAAATAAAAATGGAGCAGACCAATTTTTTGATGCACCAGAGGAACCCAGATCAGCAACTTCATCAGGATTCAAGGGAGCAAATCAACACCAGCCATCCAACACATGCAGCGGATCTTTTGAATTGACTGTGTAAATTTAGCAATCCTACTGTATAAATGATGCAATGTAAATGCTGTGTAGATAATTGTGTAAATAGTTGTGCAGGTTGCTCTGGATAAGAGCGCCTGCTAAAATGGCTGTAATGTAATGTTCTTCCTCCTATTTTGACTTACGTTAGGTCAGAATAATGTTCACTGTGTGAACTGAACTGTGTCATTGGCTATAAATAAGTGTATCTTATCGAACCTGTGTTCTGTAGTTGTTGCTATGAACATCATATGCACTCTTGTACGTCGCTTTGGATAAAAGCTTCTGCCAAATAAATGTAATGTAATGTAAAGTAGCTCTTAGAGAGGGTACCATAACTAAATACCCCAGGGTTCCCCCCTAAGAGTGTAACCGAGGCGATGCAGTGCAGCCCTCTGTTCCCTCACTGACATATAATTACAGTTAATCAGCTGGCCGATGACACTGCTATATTTCTTCAAAATAAATTCCAGATTATAATAAATTGATAAATGCTTTTTATTTTTTTTACTCTGTCAGTGTTTAATTTATTAATATATATATGTATATATATATATATATATATATATATATATATATAGTAAAAATGTGCTTGGTTTTACTTAATGTATAAAAACATTTGATTGTTTAGCTTTGAATGTCTATATATATATTTGAATGTCTATATAATGTTTATATATTTTGTATTTTGTATGTTAAAATAAAAATGATTGAATATAAGGTGCCCTCGTGTAAGTTCAAATGTCATTGTGTTGATCTGAGACATCAACATTGGTCATCCTTGAGAGTTTGGTTAAGTATGTTGCTATCATATGTCCTTATATTCATTCTCAAGCTGTAAAGAGAAAGCTTTAATAGCATTTACATGCTGAGACCCATGTTGACCAAGCATGGTAACACACTGAATTTTAGGTCTTTGGTTACATCTTATGGGTCCTTGTTCTACTTATGAAATCAATTTGGCCACTAACTCTACATTATTTTATATTTACACCAATAAATGTTGAACACTTTCACTGACTTCTGTGAGATAATTTATATTTATGTCTTGTTCTTTTTATAAACCATTAATGGGTGCTAAGGTTAACTCTTTTTTTCTTATTAAAAAAAACGAATTTTTTTTTTTTGTTGTTGCCAAATCCTAAAATATCATGAGAAGGAGGTCTTATGAGTGTTCAAGTTCTGGTCACCTTGACTGCTGTTACCCATCAAAGCTTTTCTGTTTGTGAGATTTAGACACGTAGTACTATTACCAAAATTGTTTAAATGTGTATCTGTGTCCTTTCCTCCACATACTTCAGGGTAGGAGACGTGTGGTAGTTGGGGGGAGTGGAGGAACGGAGGTGAGGAGTGAAGAGTAATGGAATGCACCCCAGGTGAGCAGCGGACCAGGTGAGCAGCAGTTCACCGGTCGTCTGTAGAGGTCTGATGGTAGAAGCAGGGAGGCCAGTCACAAGAGTGTTCAGGCTCTGGTCCAGGTGGGAGAGGAGCAGAACCTGACCCAGAAGCTCAGGTGAGTCGGTGGCGAGAAATGGGCGGAGACTCCTGATGATGTAGAGGAAGAAGCTGTGTGCCAGGCTCTCTGCAGGCGTTTGCAGTGTTGCCAAGTTTGCCATCTAGCAGCAGGCCAAGGTTCTTGGTGCCAGGAGAAGCCAACGTGGTGGTGTCACCCAGGAAGAGAGAGGTCACATGGGGGGAAAGACATAGCAGGGATGCTATAGTGTTTGTCAGGTTCAGCTTTAGATTGTGAGCTTCCATTTGATTGGCTTAGCAGCTGTGAGGAAAAATAAGAAAAGAAAAGAAGAGGAAGGAGGAGAACTCAAAATGCTTAATTTCCAATCTGCATTTTTCGTGAATACTTGCAGGAGCCGTTGACCACTGTCCATGATTGTGCTGAGTGAGACCATGGAGTCCCACATCCAGTTTTTTTTACATAAATGACATTTGCTGCATGTAGCTTTCAACACAGTTCTGCTCCCTTCATTTGCTTTATAGTCCGTTTCTGATCTTGCTCATTTCCATAGTCTCAACCACTCTTGTGATAACAATAAATTCGTTTGAAAAGTGTCGTAATACAATGGGGTTTTTTTTGTTTAAAACAAATCAGAACAAGCTACATTGCATTAAGGAGGAATTATGCATATTTAGATTTCTAGTCAGTTTTCAAGAAGGACAAAACAATCAAGTTAATTAAACTCCTGCATCTTAGGAAAAAGGAGACATAGTGTCACATTTTATTTCAACGTTTATTCAAGTAACCCATGATTTTAACTTTGCAGCACAAAGTTAGAATATGGGTTCGAAAGGCAACATGATGGCAAGATATTCAGTATAAAATAGCACATATCATTGTGGAGTGGAATGGCTCATTTAAAGACGGAAGAGCAAGCAAGATGGAAATTTGCATTTGAAAAGGTTTCTTGGTTTTCTGAGTAGTTTTGATCACGATAACCCTGAGTGGTTGCCTTTACTCCATTTGCCCAGTTCTTTGTCACGTACAATCAGTAAACAATTTGATCGTCTGATCTAGCAGCATTGGTCAAGTGTGCAGATACGGATCGAGCACCGACAGGAATTATACCGCCCACAGAAGTTCTGTGGAATTGCCACTCAAAAAGGACGTGCTCGCCATCTGCTGGCCACCTTGAGACTAGCATGGTCCACTGATGTATTTATTTCCTGCGAAATCAAAAAATGGCCTACTGGAATTTAAATACATGAAAACCGAAAATTCTGTGAGAACCTGAGATGCAATGGGTCTGGGGTGCAAAAACTATTCTAAAGTTATTCGCGAAGAATAGGGAAACATATACTGGCTGGCAAGTGTACAGATTAAACATTCAAGTGTTCAGGCAGCATACATTTCTAACACAATACCAGTGGCACTAGTGTAAGGATTTGGATTTGTCACATAGGAAAACAAGTTTATCTTGAACACTTTGATTAGAAAACAATACTTATATTGCAAACATTTGTCAGATATGAGAATCATAAAGATTCAATCTTCACACAAAAACTGTGAAACAAAGGGTAACACTTTTTTTTTTTTTAATTACCAAAAAATAAAAACACTGAAATAAATATGATACAAACAGAAATATAACAAACCATCTGCAAATATTTTCTACCTCTCAAACCCTAACGTGTATAAACATTTTAATAAAACAATACATTTTATAAATACTTTAAAATTTCAAATAAATTACACATTTTAGAAATTCCTCCAACTTGAAAAATCAGGACAGAGGGTGACAGGAACTGGCCAGTGTCATAGGTGTCTGTGGTCTGGCTTGCAGCTGAAAGGGCATTTCATGGCACTGGCTCCCTGGCAGTGCTGAAGTTGAGCCAGGAGAGGGCGCTACTGTCTGCAACTGGGAAGTCAAAGAGTCGCTCCTCATACTGTTTGTCTTGAGATCTTCCGTGTTAACTGGAAACAACCAGTGCAAGGCAGGTAGGGATGCGGAGGCCAGGGGCACCCTGTGGGGAGTTTCTCAACCAGAAAGCATTTGGCTGGGGCAATTTTGTTCTCCCTGAAAAGGGTCGCAAGGCTAGAGGGGCCCACAGTTGGTCTGTCCTTCTTCTCATTGCTGTTGATTGGCCTTCCAGCTGCACTGTCTCTTTATGGTGTCACTGCAGTCCAGTAGTACCTAATTGCACTTTACAGTGGTTGTTCTCTTTTGGCCTCAAGACAATGAATCCGCTCGGCTGGGTTTCATTAAATCTGGGTTCCATCAGCACGTCAAATAACTGCTGAAATTGAGTCCTCTGTGCGCTGGTGTGCCTACAATGGAAAGAAAGGGAACGTAACCCTTCAGAAATCAGCAAGTGGGCATCATGCTTGCCCTTCACAAAAAAACTCACTGGTTTAGCACCAGCAGTATCTCTGCAAATGGAATGCTTCTCTATCAAACTGATAAACTGTATTTCTTCTCACTTGTCTTTTTGGTCAGTAAATAAATGGAAGAATCAACAAAGATGAATTCCCATCAGCCTTCTCTCCTTCACTGCACATATAATTTATGGTCATTTTTATGGTAATTAGGACTGATATAAATATATACAATTTTTCCAAGGTATCCCTCAATGTAAGAGACAAGATAAGATGCTAGGAGTGCTCCTACAGGGACATAATTCCATTGTGAATTTCTCCGGTTTCTTACCTGTGTGCGCAATCTGCGCCTCAGAATCCAAATGAGAAACACAAGTGATAAAGCAATGACCAACACCAGTGGTACCATAAGAAACCAGTAGTAATGTCCAGTGTCATAGTCTTGCTTTGGTTCAGCCCGGTCCCATATCTTCCCATCTGCAAAGGCAAAAAAGCAGCGATATTATATTTTGACAGTCACACTGACGGTTCATGCCACACTCTTCTATAGGGGTCAAAATTTTGTTCCCACAGCACAAATAATTTGATCTGGTTCTGCAAGTCAGCATTAATGGAAACGGGTCACAGTGAGCAGTTTTACCCCATTTGACCAGTTGTTTAAGACTTCCGAACAGGATTTCACAGCTATACGATGCCTCAGTGCTGTTAGAGATGTCCAAACTCTTTCTCAGCTGGCAGGTCCCATCCCCGTTTGGTCTGATCCCAGAAGACAAAAGGCCGCCTTCTTCAGTGATGATGTCATCATCCTGATAAACCTCCACCGTCGTGTTACTGCAGTAAAATCCTGAAACTAGGCAGGTCAGAATAATCTTCCCAGGGTTCAGGGATCTCTTAGCGAATACTGCAGTTGTGGGCTGAGCTGAAATGGGGGAAATGGAAAAGGCAACTTTTTTGGTGCACAAGGAAAAACCTCTTGTGTATGTTCAAGTAATGAGGCGTACCAGTGTACTTTGGATGTGAAAATGTGTACAGGCTGACAGGTCTGTATTCAGGCATAAATGTTCAGGCAGCTTGCATTGAAATTGGAACAAGGAAAAGGCACATATTTTACAGTGTATCTGTTCTGAAAATGTTGTTTTCCTGAGTAAATCCCCATTGACATATAAGCTCACATTTTAAGTAAGGTACCATCCTTTCTTCAATAAATTCTTTGCACCTTTTTTTAACGTTATAATATGTGTGAACCCCTTAGGGAAATGTAACATACTGCTATATACTGGAATTATGTGCCTTTTTGTTTTTTTGGAAAATACATACACGCATACACACATATCACAATGTCAGGAGCAAATTTGAATAGTACCCCATATATTGGCATGTTCTGATAACTTGATAATATATTCCATTTTCCCACTATACTGCAGTGTGTTCCGTTTCTGTAAGGGACCATGGTACTAACCTGTCTCCTGGCTCTCCTTTGCTTCAAAAGAAAAACTTCTCTCCAGGTGATATACACAAATGTAATCTATGTAGTCCTTAGTTTCCATGGTGATGTCCTGGTCCCTGTTCCACTTCCTTGTAATGGGGACAGCAGATCCTGCTGAAGCCTCCCACTGAATCCTGCTGAGGTTGAAGGACAGGAAGTCTTCTCCGTTCCATCCTCCATACTGAGCAAAGGTCCTCGTACGTCTTAGACCACATTCAGGGTTTTGCTCGATCTCACAGCCAAACCTCCCCTGCAGGACGGCAGCACCTGAAACACATGGATGTACATGATGCAGTGATTATACCTGCATGTACTGCATGGTCTTTACTTGGAACTTTAAACAGAGGTACAGCATATAAAAAATAAATAATTTTTTAAAAGCTCAAATATAAAGGCCCTCACTTACCAGACATGTTAAGTCCTGTGTCATTTTTTAAGATGTCAGTTCTGCCTCTGTTCCAGTGCTCCATATTTGGTGCTTGCATACCAGGCAGCTAAGGGGTCAGCACCTGGATACATCCAGAGGATCATCAGACCCTACACACCAGCCAGACCTCTCCGTTCTGCCACTTCTGGACGCTTGGCACCTCCCCCTCTTCTTGTCTGTACTTCCCGCTCCCGTCTACTGTCTGTCCTGGCCCCTCGCTGGTGGAATGACCTCCCCGTGGCGGTCAGAACAGCAGAGAATCTAACTACCTTCAAACGCAGACTAAAGACTCATCTCTTCAGGCTGCACCTCTCCCCACCCCTCCCTAGCCTATAGTTTAGCTCAATGTACCTGGTTAGGCTAATACGATCACGTTAGTTTTTATTTGGCAGGATTGTTTTTGTCTGATTCTGATTAGGCAAATGTGATTTCAGTGCTAGTTTGTACTTGGCAGGATTGTTTGCTGAACAGGTTACTCTACAGGGTTGGAGTCCTGATCTGTGGTCACTTCTGGCACTACGATCTTTACTTCACTCTAGTATGTTTCTTTTGTACCTCTGCACCTGGAACTAATGCACTTGTTGTACGTCGCTCTGGATAAGAGCGTCTGCTAAATGCCTGTAATGTAATGTAATGTAATGTAATGTTTGACAGACTCCCACAGAGAACGACCTCGCTCTTCATACATCCAATTTCTACGGGGCACGCTGTCCATGCCATTGCTACTGTAGGAGTCGACTACTTCGCCATCAAGCCACAGGACACAAGTGAACTCATCAGTATTCACTGCAGTGTAGGTACCCAGAAGGGAGTGACTAACTGAAAGACAGAGACACGGGGAAAGACAGATGTCACAAAGTACCAAATATGATGTTCGACCCAAAGCATCCCTGAGCCAGGACACAAAGTTCTGACCCCAGTTCGTAATCCTCCGCTTTTTGAGCACACACTACTAGACGTGCACTGCACCAAACATGTCACGAGCTGGGTAGTTTTTAAAGAAAACGACGCTTAAAATTTAATCCTCGAATGTCAAAGGTTTTCCCTTTGACATTCGAGGATGATTGCTCGACAGTCTGACAGTCTCAGTGAACTAATTAATAAGTTGTATGAATAGATAATAAATACAGATACATAAGCTATCGTAAGTTAAGAAAATATTACGACAAGGATGACGACAGGTACAAACAACACACACACGTTTTACAAATTTAAGCATGAAATAATTAAATAACAACGCAATATGACACATAACAAAGCAGATATCACAAGCATATATCCTACCTGCCTACCTGGAAGCCAAACTCAACAAGGTAGAAAGCGTATGTCCGAACAATGTCCGAAAACAAAAAAATTCCATAAATACTAAACATTTTACAACACAACCTCAGAAACTATATCCACTCTGGTCTATTTGTTGCCAGTAGCCTTTGGGAAATCTTTCACGCTGTTTCAGCGAATCAAGCAGCAATAAGGAGACCGGTGGTTGTCAGAAAGCCAAGTTTCTGACCACGTGCTTTTTGTGTTTATCCGCCTACAGATCGCGTCATACTCGGGGGGGCGGGGAGATCGCGACATACTCGGGGGGGCGGGGAGATCGCGTCATACTCGGGGGGGGCGGGGAGACCGCGCCCCCCCGGGGGCGACCTCCCCGCCCCCGTCATACTCGGGGGGGAAGCGGGGGAGGCGGGGTAGGCGGGGTAGGCTATGACTTCAGTAAGAACAGGATTGCACGGCAGCCAGCCCTCCTGTAACCAGTCTAGAAGTTCACACGCTCGCTGTAACAGCGTGGTGTAAAGATTTCACAAGGCTATTCATTGATAACTAATGGACCAGGGTGGATATCGTTTTTTTTAAGTTGTATTGTAAAATGTTTCGCATTTATAGCATTTTATTGTTTTGGGACATTGTTTGGCGCTCTGTATCCACTCTGGTCTGTTTGTTGCCAATAGCCTTTGGGAAATCTCTCTTTCACGCTGTTTCAGAGAATCTAGCAGTAATATGGAGACCGGTGGTTGTCAGAAGGGAAACTTTATGACCATGCCGTCGTTTAACCGCCTACAGAGATGAGTCGCACGGCACAATGAGTCATACTCTGAAAACCACGCACATTGGCAGGGAAAACGGTGTGAATTTTGTGAAATCATGAGACGACAGCCAGCCTTCTTCTAACCAGTCTATAGCTCCTGTAACAGCGTGGTGTAAATATTTCACACAAGGCTATTCATTGATAACTAATGGACCAGGGTGGCTATAGTTTTTTTAAAAAGTTGTTTTGTCAAATGTTTCGCATTTATAGCTTTTTACTGTTTTCGGACATTGTTTGGCGCACGGTGTCAGGTACGTATTGACGCTTTCATCTTTGCCTTTCGAAATAAGTAAAATTTCGACTTTCCGTTTTGTCGCACCTCCGTAGTCGGTCTTGGCTCATGGTCAGAAGTGGGTAACCCGGCTTCAAAGAGTAAAAAGACTGACCATGTATTTGCTCCATCACATGCACTAAACCAGCTGATTTGAATTAGCATAACTCTTCAGCATGATAGGAGAACTAACTATTGTAATCAGCTGGTTTAGTGCATGTGATGGAGCAAATACATGGTCAGTCTCTTTACTCTTTGAAGCCGGGTTTCCCACCGCTGCTCATGGTACGCAGTCAGGGCAAGTTCACTGACATTTTCGACTTCACCGACAAGCTGGCTTTTAGCAAAACCAGTTTGTGAAGCAAATAAAAAGCATATGCTGCTTACTTCTACGTAAAACTTCTCCGATGGTGGTATTCTGAAACTCTGTTAATGATCGTTACGTTTTCAGATTGTAAAAATATGTAGCCTAATGAAATGTGTACATTTTAATAAATAGTGTCCCAAGACTTGTGGACCAAAACAATCATTGTTTCACAAACTCGTACACATAATGAAATTTACGATGACAAAAAAAGACCGATGCGGTTTTGTTTGGTAGCTAAATCTCCTTGGTTTTCTACACGTTCGCTCTTTTGCCCACAACAGGCACAATGGGCGCTCTCTAATCCAATCAGAAATTAACAGCGCTTGCGCCCCACCCCAAAAGTTCCTGTACTACCCCCCGAGCAGGGACTTTTTTGGGGGTAAAATAAAGTCCCCGGAACTTCATTTAGACCCTAGAAATAAAGAAAACATATTTCAAAGCTAGGTTACTGCAAACATTATTTTTATTCAGACAGGACAATGAATATGAAACACGATATTAAACCCGGTCAACATTTAACGAACACAACTGTCTGTCAAAAATAGGTGACATGCCCACAAACAGTCGCTTGTGGGGATCCGCTACGGTGAAGCCACACTACACGCGGCCCCGGCAATCCCAACATGCCTTGCGGGGTCTGGCCGCCAACTCTCATTCAAAATGAATGCGCGCGGTGGGCCGCGTATTGTGTGGCTTCACCGTTACTACTACTTCACTCGCTGAAACAGCGTGAAGGACAGATGTAAAGGCTATTCATTGACAGCAAACAGACCAGGGTGGATATAGTTTTTGATGTTGTGTTGTAAAATGTTTCGCATTTATAGCATTTTATTGTTTTCGGACATTGTTTGGCGCATTGTGTCAGGTACGTATTGACGCTTTCACCTACCTTATTGAGTTTTTCTTCTAGGTAGGCAGGTATGATATATGCTTGTGATATATTTATGTTTTTGTTATGTGTCATTTAGCGTTGTTATTTAATTTTTTAAAAACTTCAAATGGTAAAACCTGTGTGTGTGTTGTTTGTACCTGTCGTCATCCTTGTCGTAATATTTTGCATGTGAGCTGGGTCTGCACTCTCATCACTCTTCCAGAATATAAAAAATGGTGACAGTGCCTTTCGAAATAAGTAAAATTTCGACTATTTTATTTGTATTTTTCTTAGTTAAAACACAATGTGTATTGGTTTGATTGAGGTTTTCCGTTTACTCGCACTTCCATAGTCGGTCTTGGCTCATGGTACGCAGTCAGGGCAATGACATTTTCGACTTCACCGACAAGCTGGCTTTTAGCAAAGCCAGTTTGTGAAGCAAATAGAAGCACGTGCCGCTTACTTCTACGTAAAACTTCTCCAATGGTATTATGAAACTCTGTTAATGGTCGTTACGTTTTCAGATTGTATCAATATGTAGCCTAATGAAATGTGCACATTTTAATGAATAGTCTCCCAAGACTTGTGGACCAAAACAATCATTGTTTCACAAACTCGTACACATAATGAAATTTATGATGACAAAAAAATTGACCGATGCGGTTTTCTTTGGTAGCTAAATATCCTTGGTTTTCTACACGTTGGCTCTTTTGCCCACTACATGCACAATGGAAGGTGTTACGCTCCCGCCAGTTCTGAAGTACGCGCTCTTATTTTTGCTTTCAGTTAGGGTAGACTACAGTGGTGGTGGTAAATAAGTAGCCTACATGTACTTCGTTACTGTACAAGTAGGATATTGGCGACTTTGCACTTGTGCTGAGTATAAACAATATTAGCAGCTTTCACTTTCTACTCCACTACATCGATAAAAAAACGTATGTACTTTTTTACTCAAATAGTCTACATTTCTATTGACAACACACTAGTTACATTTCGTACGGTTGGTCGTCAGCCGGATTTTCTCGGTATTGGACCGAGGTGAAGTTGGTTTCAAGTTGGATATTCAACAGATATTCGGACACCCGTTCTCGCCGACCCTTTCCCGCTTTGTCCCGGGGTTTAAAGACACAATGCAACGGTCTTTACATCCTTGGATATTCAGACATTCAGACAGATATTCAGACACCCAGTCTCGTATCGTCTTATTTCACCGACTCTCCCCTACTTTCCGCTTAGCCAATGCAAGTGGTTAGGGACCATCAACAAATTACAGGTGACAAATTTTTTCAATTTCAATAGCTTCTAGACAAAAGGACCTAGAAACTTCAAACCACTTTTAAATTGTTCACAAACAATGGACACAGGTTGCACAGCCTTTGCTTTGTCCATTTTAATCTCATGCAATTTTATATGAATATTTCAATGCTAGGAATTTCAGTAGTTTTTTGGACACATGACCTAGACACCCCAAATCACTATTGGATTGCTCACCGAGTACTGACTCATGTTGCACAGCCTTTGCTTTGTCCATTTTATTCTCATGCTATTTTATATCAATATTTAAAATTTTGGAAATTCAATAGCTTTTTGGTCACATGACCTACACACCCCAAATCACTAAATATGTCAGTGTGGTGTCTGGGGGGCTCAGTAGTAACTGGATGATTTCCTCAGATGTAACACTTCTCCAAGGCAGTTATGTTGACCAGCACACAGGGGTTCCCAAATTTTTACTGGGCCAAAAAACCAGAGATTTTTTACTTCCCAAAATGGAAAGTGGAGCAAAGTTTTTACTATTTCATGTAATGTCATCATTAATACCAAAACCTTAAAAATGTAAGTCTGTGTTTTAAAAAAATATATATTTTTTTACAGTTGCCAGATAGGGTCAAAATGTTCTGTCCTGGATCAGGGATGCTTTGGGTCAAACATCATATTTGGTACTTTGTGACATCTGTCTTTCCCTGTCTCTCTGTCTTTCAGTTCCTCACTCCCTTCTGGGTACCTACACTGCAGTGAATTCTGATGAGTTCACTTGTGTCCTGTGGCTTGATGGCGAAGCAGTCGACTCCTACAGTAGCAATGGCACGGACAGCGTGCCCCGTAGAAACTGGATGCGTGAAGGAAGAGGCGGTTCTCTGTGGAAGTCTGTCAAACGCCTTAATATGAAGCACTGGAACAGAGGCAGAACTGACATCTTACAAAATGACACAGGACTTAACATGTCTGGTAAGGGAGTCCCAAATACTAGCTTTTTGTAAATTATTATTTAAAAAAACAAAATCTGCCATACCTCTGTTTAAAGTTTCAAGAGACCACCATGCAGTACATGGAGGTCACCACCCATAATACATTTTACTATGGTGCTGTACTGTGGTATTTGTGCCATGGTACAACTATGTTACATGTACCATTGTATTTTGACAGTATCACGGCACATTGTAAAATAGTTGTACCATGGTATGCACTGTCGTACTATCATAGCATGTACCACTGTGCATGGTACATCCATTGTACTATGGTACATATAATTTTACTACCATATGTGTACTACAGTGCACTAAAATGTTCAACCATAGTGTGTACCGTAGTATATTATGGTGCATTCATTTTCACCAGTACATACTGTAGAGCACTATGGTACATCCATTGTACCATGGTACATATTATGGTACTACTGTAGTGTACTATGGTACATCTATTGTACCATGGTACATAACTGTAGTACTAAAATAGCGTGCACCATAATGAACAATGATACATTTAGTCTTAGTGTACCATAGTATATCATGGTAAAATTTCTTATGGTCTCAGCGTTGTGTACATCCATGTGTTTCAGGTGCTGCTGTCCTGCAGGGGAGGTTTGGCTGTGAGATCAAGCTAAACTCTGACTCTGGTGCAAGACTTAGGAGGAGCTTTGCTCAGTATGGATGGAATGGAAAAGTCTTTCTGTCGTTCAACCTCAGCAGGATTCAGTGGGAGGCTTCAGCAGGATCTGCTGTCCCCATGAAGAGGAAGTGGAACAGGGACCAGGACATCACCATGGAAATTAAGAACTACATAGAGCACACCTGTGTGATTCATCTGTTGGACAGTTTGTCTTTTGAAGCAGAGGAGAGCCAGGAGACAGGCTAGTACCATGGTCCCTTACAGAAATGGAACACACTGCAGTATAGTGAAGTAGAATATATTATCACAATATCACAACGTAATATCACAATATCTGGAGAAATATTCAAATTGAGGTCCTTAATGTTGGGAACAAAGACATGTTGGGACAAAATCACATAGTATCTTGTAAATATGTGACTTTTTTTTTGAAAATACAATGCTCATTTCACAGAAGTTTATGTAATATACATGTGTACATATATGTGTGTATATATATAAACACGTATACATAGGAGATGCATCTTTTTAAACACATAGTGTTAGTGTTAAAAAGATGCATCTGCACATTTTAAAAAAAAGTTTGGTAACAAAATCAGTGAGCAAAAAGAAACCCCGGAGTACACCTGAAAATGAGTTTAAATGTGTTTTAGATTTAATCTTCCAAATGTTTGTTTTTTTCTTGCTTTTTTTTAAAGAAAGGATGGTACCTCACTTAAATTGTGACCTTTTCCATTTCAATGCAAGCTGCCTGAGCATTCAAATGTAGCCCTGTTAACGTTTTCACATACTCACATCAAAGTACACTGGTACTACATAGAATATAATTACTCTAAAATACACAAGAAAGAGGCTTTTCCTTGTGCACAAGAAACTTGCCTTTTCTCTTTTTTTCCCCATTTCAGTTCAGCCCACGGCTGCAGTATTTGCAAAGAGATCCTTGAATCCTGGGAAGGTTATTCTGACCTGCCTAGTTTCAGGATTTCACTGCAGAGACACGACGGTGGAGGTTTATCGGGATGATGACATCATCACTGAAGAAGACGGCCTTTTGTCCTCTGGGATCAGACCAAACGGGGATGGGACCTGCCAGCTGAGAAAGAGTTTGGACATCTCTAACAGCACTGATGCATCGTATAGCTGTGAAGTCCCATTCGGAAGTCTTAAACAACTGGTCAAATGGGGTAAAACTGCTCACTGTGACCCATTTCCATTAATGCTGACTTGCAGAACCTGATGAAATTATTTGTGCCATGTGAACAAAATTGTGACTACTGTTCAAGAGTGTGGCATGAACCGTCAGTGTGACTCCCAAACTACAATATTGCTGCTTTTTGCCTTTGCAGATGGGAAGATATGGGAACGGGCTGAACCAAGACAAGACTATGATTACTACTGGTTATTTATGACACTTGTGTTGGCCATTGGTTTATTTCCTTTGTTTTTCATTTTCATGCTGATACTGAGAGACTGGTGGTGCACACAGGTAAGAAACCGGAGAAATTCACCATGGAATTATGTCCCTAAAGGAGCACTCCTAGCATCTTGTCTTGTCTCTTACATTGAGGGTTACCTTGGAATAACTGTTTACATTTATATCAGTCCTGATTATTATAAATAATATGTGCAGTAAGAGGAGAGGAGGCTGGTGGGAATTCAACATTGCAAATTCTTTTGTTTATTGACTGAAAAGACAAGTAAGAAAAAAAATTCTGAAAACACAATTTATCAGTGCAATATAGAAGGCCCCATTTGCAAAGATACTGCTGGTACTGAACAAGTTTTTTTTGTGATGGGTAAGCATAAATGCCCACATGCTGATTCTTAAAGGGTTATGTTCACTTTCTTTACATTGTAGGCTGTGCAAAGAGAAATACAAATGGACCAGACCAATTTTTTGATGCACCAGAGGAACCCAGATCAGCAACTTCATCAGGATTCAAGGGAGCATATCAACACCAGCCATCCAACACATGCAGCGGATCTTTTGAATTGACTGTGTAAATTTAGCAATCCTACTGTATAAATGATGCAATGTAAATGCTGTGTAAACAATTGTATAAATAGTTGTGAAAGTTGCTCTGGATAAGAGCGTCTGCTAAAATGACTGTAATATAATTTTCTTCCTCCTATTTTGACTTGCGTCAGGTCAGAATAATGTTCACTGTGTGAACTGAACTGTGCCATTGGCTATAAATAACTACGAAATGAGTATTGTACTTATCGAACCTGTGTTCTGTAGCTGTTGCAATGACCATCATATGCACTCTTGTACGTCGCTCTGGATAAAAGCATCTAAAATAAATGTAATGTAAAGTGGCTCTTAGAGAGGGTACCATAACTAAAATACCCCAGGGTTCTCCCCTAAGACTGTAACCGAGGCGATGCAGTGCAGCCCTCTGTTCCCTCACTGACATATAATTACAGTTAATCAGCTGGCCGATGACACTGCTATATTTCTTCAAAATAAATTCCAGATTATAATAAATTGATAAATGCTTTTTATTTTTTTAACTCTTTGTCAGCTTTGAATGTCACGTTTGTATATTTTGTATTTTGTATGTTAAAATAAAAATGATTGAATATAAGGTGCCCTCGTGTAAGTTCAAATGTCATTGTGTTGATCTGAGACATCAACATTGGTCATCCTTGAGAGTTTGGTTAAGTATGTTGTTATGTCATATGTCCTTATATTCATTCTCAAGCTGTAAAGAGAAAGCTTCAGTAGCATTTACATGCTGAGACCCATGTTGACCAAGCGTGGTAACACACTGAATTTTAGGTCTTTGGTTACATATTATGGGTCCTTGTTCTACTTATGAAATCAATTTGGCCATTAACTCTACATTATTTTGTATGTACACCAATAAATGTTGAACACTTTCACTGACTTCTGTGAAAGAATTTATATTTATATCTTGTTCTTTTTATAAACCATAAATGGGTGCTAAGGTTTACTCTTTTTTTCTTAAGAGATAACAGGAAATTGTTGTTTTTTGCCAAATCCTAAAATATCATGAGAAGGAGACCTTATGAGTGAACGCCAGACCTGAAGGCTGTTACCCATCAAAGCTTTTCTGTTTGTGAGATTTAGACATGTAGAGCTCTTACCGCAAGTGTCTAAATGTGTATCTGTATCCTTTCCTCCACATACGAGTAGGAGATGTGTGGTAGTTGGGGGGATTGGAGGAACGGAGGTGAGGAGTGAAGAGTAATGGGATTCACCCCAGGTGAGCAGTGGACCAGGTGAGCAGCAGCAGTTCACCGGTCGTCTGTGGAGGTCTGATGGCAGAAGCAGGGAGGTCAGTCACAAGAGTGTTCAGGCTCTGGTCCAGGTGGGAGAGGACCAGAACCTGACCTAGAAGCTCAGGTGAGTCGGTGGTGAGAAATGGGCGGAGTCTCCTGATGTTGTAGAGGAAGAATCCTAGGAGTGCTCCTACAGGGACATAATTTCATTGTGAATTTCTCCGGTTTCTTACCTGTGTGCGCAATCTGCGCCTCAGGGTCGGAATGAGAAACACAAGTGATAAAGCAATGACCAACACCAGTGGTACCATAAGAAACCAGTAGTAATGTCCAGTGTCATAGTCTTGCTTTGGTTCAGCCCGGTCCCATATCTTCCCATCTGCAAAGGCAAAAAAGCAGCAATATTATAGTTTGACAGCCACACTGACGGTTCATGCCACACTCTTTCATAGGGGTCACAATTTTGTTCCCACAGCACAAATAATTTGATCTGGTTCTGCAAGTCAGCATTAAAGGAAACGGGTCACACTGAGCAGTTTTACCCCATTTGACCAGTTGTTTAAGACTTCCAAACGGGACTTCACAGCTATACGATGCCTCAGTGCGGTTAGAGATGTCCAAACTCTTTCTCAGCTGGCAGGTCCCATCCCCGTTTGGTCTG
Organism: Anguilla pacifica; assembly: GCA_039654925.1. Classification (NCBI taxonomy): domain Eukaryota; kingdom Metazoa; phylum Chordata; class Actinopteri; order Anguilliformes; family Anguillidae; genus Anguilla; species Anguilla pacifica. The sequence continues at coordinate 5,602,196 of CM077289.1, forward strand.
ATCCCAGAGGACAAAAGGCCGTTTTCTTCAGTGATGATGTCATCATCCCGATAAACCTCCACCGTTGTGTCCCTGCAGTGAAATCCTGAAACTAGGCAGGTCAGAATAACCTTCCCAGGATTCAGGGATCTCTTAGCGAATACTGCAGCTGTGGGCTCAGCTAAAATGGGGAAAAAAGAGAAAAGGCAAGTTTTTTGTACACAAGGGAAGGCCTCTTGTGTATGTTCAAGTAATGAGGCGTACCATTGTACTTTGGATGTGAAAATGTGTAAAGGCTGTCAGGTCTGTATTCAGGCATAAATGGTCAGGCAGCTTGCATTGGAATTGGAAGAGGGAAAATGCACATTATTTTACTGTGTGTCTGTTCTGAAAATGTTGTTTTCCTGAGTAAATCCCCATGACATATAAGATCACAATTTAAGTAAGGTACCATCCTTTCTTCAATAAATTCTTTGCACCTTTTTTTACGTTATAAGATGTGTGAACCCCTTAGGGAAATGTAACATACTGCTATATACTGGAATTATGTGCCTTTTTGTTTTTTAGGAAAATGCATACACGCATACACACATATCGCAATGACAGGAGCAAATCTGAATAGTTCCCAAAACATCGGCATATTCTGACAACTTGATAATATATTCTATTTTCCCACTATACTGCAGTGTGTTCCATTTCTGTATGGGACCATGGTACTAACCTGTCTCCTGGCTCTCCTCTGGTTCAAAGGACAAACTTCTCGTCAGGTGATGCACACAGATGAAATCTATGTAGTTCTTAGTTTCCATGGTGATGTCCTGGTCCCTGTTCCACTTCCTTGTAATGGGGACAGCAGATCCTGCTGAAGCCTCCCACTGAAGCCTGCTGAGGTTGAAGGACAGGAAGTCTTCTCCGTTCCATCCGTACTGAGCAAAGGCCCTCATAAGTCTTACACCAGAGTCAGGGTTTAGCTCGATCTCACAGCCAAACCTCCCCTGCAGGACGGCAGCACCTGAAACACATGGATGTACATGATGCAGTGATTACACCTGCATGTACTGCATGGTCTTTACTTGGAACTTTAAACAGGTACAGGAGAAAAAAAATATTTTTAAAAAAAGCTGAGATATAAAGGCCCTCACTTACCAGACATGTTAAGTCCTGTGTCATTTTTTAAGATGTCAGTTCTGCCTCTGTTCCAGTGCTCCATATTACGGTGTTTGACAGACTTCCACAGAGAACGACCTCGCTCTTCATGCATCCAACTTCTACGGGGCACGCTGTCCATGCCATTGCTACTGTAGGAGTCGACTGCTTCGCCATCAAGCCACAGGACACAAGTGAACTCATCAGAATTCACTGCAGTGTAGGCACCCAGAAGGGAGTGACTAACTGAAAGACAGAGACACGGGGAAAGACAGATGTCACAAAGTACCAAATATGATGTTCGACCCAAAGCATCCCTGAGCCAGGACACAAAGTTCTGACCCCAGTTCGTAATCCTCCGCTTTTTGAGCGCACACTACTAGACGTGCACTGCACCAAACCTGTCACGAGCTGCGTAGTTTTTAAAGAAAACGACGCTTAAAATTTCAAAGGTTTTCCCTTTGACATTCGAGGATGATTGCTAGCCACACTGGCTAAATCTGACAGTCTCAGTGAATTAATTAATAAGTTGTATGAATAGATAATAAATACAGATACATAAGCTATCGTAAGTTAAGAAAATATTACGACAAGGATGACGACAGGTACAAAGAACACACACACATTTTACAAATTTAAGCATGAAATAATTAACAACGCAATATGACACATAACAAAGCAGATATCACAAGCATATCCTACCTGCCTACCTGGAAGCCAAACTCAACAAGGTAGATAAAAGCGTACCTACCCGATACAGTGCGCCAAACAATGTCCGAAAACAATAAAATTCCATAAATGCTAAACATTTTACATTTTATTTTCCTTTAGTCTCCTTTTCCCATAATCCCTGCCATTCTCTTTCAACACCCTCCTTGATTTTTCCTCTAAGTTCCACCCTTCCCAGGGATATATTTACATCTATGTCCCCTTTCTTAAGACTTGCCTTTGCTATAGCGTCAGCTATTTCATTTCCCTCAACTCCAGTATGCCCAGGAACCCAGCAGAACTTGACTTTGCACCCAGATTTCCCAATTCTGAACAAAACAGATAAAATCTCATTAATAAGGTCAGGCCAAGCTTTTGATTTAAGTCCTCTTATAGCCATCAGAGCAGCTGCTGAGTCCGAACAAATGAGGACTTCCTTTGGTCTTACGTCCTCTGTCCACCACAAAGCCCAAAGAATTGCCAGTAGTTCTGTTGTGAAGACAGAACTTCCATCAGTGACACGCCGCTCAATCCTAAGACCAAACTGAGCCAAATACAGTCCAAATCCTGCTTTCCCACTCTCTGGGTCCCTAGAACCATCTGTAAAGACTTTCAAATACGATTCCATTTCTCTGTTAAGGTAATGTTCTATTTTTGAAACTATCCCACTACTGTCCTTTTCTTGTAGAAAAGTGAGGTCAATGTCCAGCTCTTGCATTAACCAAAAAGGTACCGGTAGCCAGCCCGTATGATTTGCTGTGCTTTCCTGCTCCATTCTCAATTTACTGGCCCACTGATTTACACTGTCAAAAAATGGTTTCCTTTTAGTCTTGCCACCCGGATCCCATGACCCTTGTAAAAGACACCTGGCTGGGAGTGTTTGATTAGCTCCACTTAGTTTTACCCAGTACTGCAGCCCCAACTTAATACGCCTTAAGTATAAGGGCATTTCTCCCATTTCAATAAGCAGTGCAGGAATTGGGGAAGTTTTAAAAGCCCCACAGCAGAGTCTCAATGCCTTGCTCTGTAGAATGTCTAATTTACCAAGCACCGACTTGGCAGCTGCACCATAAACAAAACACCCATAGTCAAGTACAGATCTTATCATTGCCTGGTATATTAAATGCATAGTCTCTCTCTCTGCCCCCCAGTCACATCCAGCCAGACTTCTCATGACATTTAACACTTTTCCGCCTTTTGCTAGTGCTCTTGCTGTATGAACAGCCCAGGTCATTCGCTCTTCAAACCAAATTCCCAGAAATTTGAAGTCTTTCACTCTCTCCAGTGAAGATCCATACATGTGCAGTCCTAGGTTAGGTAACTTTCTTCTAAAACCAAATATCATACATTTAGACTTTGCAGCTGAGATTTTAAAACCCCATTTGTCTGCCCATTCTTCTACAGAAACTAGAGCCTTTTGGACTTGTTTTAAAATAAACTCTGCATTTCTTCCTCTTCTCCAAATGGCACCATCATCTGCAAATAAAGACTGTCCAAACCCTCTTCCAATGTTACTAAATATATCATTTATCATTATATTAAATAGGACTGGGCTAATTACACTTCCTTGCGGGGTACCATTTCCTATTTCAACGATTTTTGAGCTTTTCCCACCCACTTGTACTTGTATTTTTCTTTTCATTAGAAAATCTTTGATCCAATTGAACATTCTACCTCTAACTCCTAAATCATATATTTTAATCATTAGTCCCTCCTTCCACAAGGAATCATAGGCTTTCTCAATATCCAAAAATACACTTACCACTATTTCTTTACTATCAAATGCCTTTTTAATATCTTGGTCTAGAACTGTGACTGACTCCATTGTTGACCTACCATTTCTGAAGCCGTTTTGGAAATTGGCAAAAAGTCCCTTACTTTCTAAAAAATAAACAAGCCTATTGGTAATCATCCTTTCCATGATTTTACAAAGCACTGATGTTAATGCTATAGGCCGATATGAACTGGGGTCAGATGCATCTTTACCTGGTTTCAAGATAGGGACTACGACTGCATGTTTCCATTCCTTAGGTAGACAACCCTCTGCCCACACCGAGTTAAACAAAGCTAGAATTTCTTCAAGAACTAACTCATCCAAATGTTTGAATAATTCATAAGACAGCCCGTCTCTCCCAGGAGTAGTGTTTGCACCAGAATAAATGGCATCCCTCACTTCTTTCATAGTAAAAAACAAATTTATTGGATTGTCATTTTCTGAACTCCTATCCAGCTTCCACTGATTAGCTAACATCAGATTGCTCCTCTTCATACCTCTCTCAACTCCCAAATTCCCAGATCTATGCACTGCTTGAAAGACATCAACAAACATGTCAGCTTTTCCTTTGTCGGATACTGCTTCCACCTCACCATTCTGTAAAACCGGAATTGGTTTTCTTTTATACAATCCTGACATTCTGTGTACCGCTGCCCACAGGTGCCTTACAGGAGTCTCAGGGCCTAGTGTTCCACAATATCTTCTCCAACTATTTCTTTTTGCATTTTTAATTACTCTTCTTGTTACTGCCCTTAATCTCTTATATTCCACTGTATAACACAGCATTGGATGTTTCCTTAATTTCCTATATGCCCTATTTCTGTTTCTTACAGCTTTGTCACACTCTTTGTTCCACCAAGGAACCAATACACGAGATCTGGGATTCTTCTTCATAGGAATAGTGCCACAGGCTGCCTTATGGATCATCTTACTGAGAGAAGCATTCCAATTGTGAGATAGATAGTGAGAGCCCTCACTATCTATCTCTTCTACTAAACTTTGAGCCCTCTCCTGAAATTCATCCCATTTAGCCTGAGAAAAATTGTATCTGGGAACTCTCTCTTCCACTTCTATTCTCAGATTTCTACCAAAACTGCATACAATTGGATAATGATCACTGCCCAATAGATGTCCATCCATAACATCCCACTTCCCTATTCTGGCTAAGTTTGAAGAAGCAATAGTTAAGTCTATGTGACTGCAAGTATTCCTTAAAATATGATACCTGGTTGGCCTTCCATCATTTATCGCTACCAAATCATATTTATCCAGGAACTCTTCTACAACTATTCCATTGATGTCCTTGCTATCACTGCCCCATAGAGGGTTATGAGCATTAAAGTCCCCAACCCATATAATAGGATATCTTACACGCTCCATGATCTCATCAAACTCTGACAATGCCAAACGCTTACAAGGATTATAAAAATTAATAATAGTTATAGAACTATGGCTACTCCAAACATCCACCGCCAAACACTCAAGATTAGGGCGTATTTCAAGCCTCATATACTGGACTCCTAACTTAATAAAAGTTGCACACCCCCCGCCTGTTCTATCAGACCTATCCATTCTCAAGCATACATATCCCGGAATTACAAAATCTAGGCAGGGCTTTAACCACGTCTCTTGGATACATATCAGTTCAGGTTTCTTTTTAAATGTGTCGACAAATCTCTTTAATTCCTGGCCGTTTGCTATAAGACTCCGGGCATTCCATTGAAGAATATCAAACATTAATCCCCAGTATCGTCGTCCACGTACAACTCCTCCATATTGTCAGTTGTCAACTGTGAGTTACCTATATGTTGTTTCTTCGTCATGTACTCATGTAATTTTTCCGGTAAAAACTGTTTCGAACCAAGAAACCTTTCAGCTGCATCAACCACAATTTTAATAATGTCCGATTTCTTGCTTGTTATTTTTGCACCTACCAACACATCAACAATGAAAGCTAGCAAAGATTCTCTGCTCAATATCAACATATCAGGGGGAAATTGTGGTAAAGTTGGACTAGCGGTCTGGCTCCCCAACACTGCACTGTTTGTCGTTAAGTTCCCGAGTCCCCGCTCTCTATCCACTCTTTTAACTGCCTCTGCATACGAAACTTTGTGCTTCTCTTTCACAATCTGGACTCGCCTGGCTTGGACAAAGTGCTCACATCCACGGAACGCTGCCGCATGATCCCCTCTACAGTTACAACATTTGGGGGCCTCTGCCTTACATTCTTGGATTACATGATCTTCCCCACACTTCGCACATCTACGCTTGCCCCGACAAGAGCTAGCAATGTGCCCAAACCTCTGGCAGTTATAACATCGCAACGGTGGTCTTACGTATTCCTTTACACGATACGCCATGCTTCCGATGTACACTCTTTCTGGCAGCGCACTGTCTGCAAACGTTAGCAGGACTGGCGGGTTCCCTTTGCCTCCCTCCTTACTTTTGAATCTAAAGATTTCGGTCACTCGGCCACCCTTAATGTTGTCTAAGATTTCCTTCTCAGATAGGCCGGCGTACACACCATAAATTACTCCTTTGAGTCCCTGCCTCTCTCTGGGAACCACGCTCTCAACCTTCACTACCAACTTCCCCACCTCCTTAGCGCTATCATATTGTTTTTTATCTTTGCAACACACTCTCAGCAGCCCATTTGACAATATCTTGGCCTGGAATCCCTTACCGATCTGAGTTTCCAAAGCGGTTGTAACTCTTAGGGGATTTAATGGCCTAAATCCTCCATCTCCCTGTTTCTGGTCTTTGACTTTAAACAACATATTCTTCAGAATTACTAATTTTTCTCATTTTATTTTCCCCAGATACTTCTGATACCTCAGGTCTTTCACTCGATGCTACCCTCTTCTGGCTTCCCTTACCCGCCATCTTCCACGCACCTCCCTCAACCCCAGCACCCTTTCCCGTAGCCATCGGCTACCAAAGTAGTACACCTTTCCTTATACTTTTTAATACTAGCCAAACAAACAAACAAACAAAAAAAGTAAACCCAAAAAAAAAAAAAAAACCAGAACGAACACCAACCACCAGCAAAATCACAGAACTGCGTAGGGGCTTGACCTTGGCGCTTTCCCTATTTTAAACCTTTTAAAGGTCTTTCTACACGGCTAACCCCGGCTGGAAACCCCAAGCCGGGATGCGCTCGTGCTTCTCTAAATCCTAATCCTTTTAGAAGTGTCCGCACCTAACAGTCCTTTCCGCACTGTCTACAGAACTGAACAGGATTTATATGTTGCGGTGACGTCAGGCACACGCAGAGCGAGACCGGCCCTTTCCTCTCCGACTCACCGAGTAAAACGACATACTGGCACTGTCTGTGATTCAACCGAGGACTTCTCTGACACGGATGTAGGCGTGCCATACACCTTCGTTACGCCCTGGTGCACTATTTGGATTGGATAGTCTGTACACAACTGCATTACTGACCAATCAAACAACCCTCAGCGCCGTACCCTGATGACTAATGTTTTATGTGCTTATTTGACTCGCTGAGGGAATCATGCTCATGCACATTTGTTTGGCAGACGCTTTTAGCCAAAGCGACGTACAAAAGTGCATAACGACGTACAAAAGATTTCACAAAGGCTATTCATTGAGAACTAATGTACCAGGGTGAATACAGTTTCGTTTAAAAATGTTTCGCATTTACAGCATTTTATTATTTTTGGACATTGTTTGGCGCTCTGTGTCAGGTAGGTATTGACGATTTCACCTGCCTTATTGAGTTTTTCTTTCAGGTAGGCAGGTAGGATATATGCTTGTGGTATATTTTATGTTTTTGTTATGTGTCATTTAGCGTTGTCATTGAATTGTTTCAAGCTTTAAATGGTAAAACCTGTGTGTGTGTGTGTGTGTGTGTTGCTTGTAGCTGTCGGCATCATTTTCGTAATATTCTGCATGTGAGCTGGGTCTGCACTCATCACTATTCTAGAATATTAAACAATTGGTGACAGTTGTTCCTTAATGTACGAGTGATTATGTATATGTATTTATTATCTATTCATTCAACTTATTAATTAATTCAGTGAGGCTGTCAGAATTAGCAATGTCAAATGGTAAACCCAGGGTATGTTGAAGATGTGAACTATAAAGCGTTTTCTTTAAAATTGCAGTACACATGTTGCAGTAGTGTGGGCGGCGCTCACCAAGGTTGAGGAATGCCCGTCACTCCCGCCATGCCACGCCCCTTTCCTCTTTTCTTAATTCTGATTGGTCCAAGGCTGGGCATTAATTCTCAGTAACAGGACACAACGGTCTTTTAACAGTTTTAAAATCAATGCGCTACAAAATTCAACATTCTAAAGCAGCTTGTTTGGACAGAAGAATAGGTGTTCCATGTTTAACTCATGGCTACGGGACGCATTTTCATCCGTATATTTGTGAACGATTGCGTTATAAGCGCTGTTTTGAATACAATTCAACAGTTAGTTAGCTAGCTAGCCGGGATAACAAGCATGCCGTAAAACCCATAATTTTAATATTGGCTAGGTGACAAGTCACGGCGAACCATAAAGCTAGCTGGCTTCGCCTCGGCCGCATCACCAACCCCGTCTTACATTATTTTTCTATATCTATGATACTAGACGTGAAATGACATGTGAGATCTTCACGCACGAGTGCATTATGTCTAAATGCATTGACAAAAACTAACGTGGTTTATAACTATCCCGTTACAACCCATTACAGAAAGATATAAAGATATAAACCGTTTTATAAGTTATAAGTATACCTTTTAAGTCTAATTTGCCTTCATTCTTCCGTAAGCTAAAGGCCACTGCCAGGGACATCCGTTTCCCCTTTTTTTTGAATTATAGTTTGTTTCAACCAATCACACACGCTTGTGTGGAGTAACAGGTTTTTTAATGTGTCCTATGGACATCATACAAATACATGTTTGTATAATATCATCCAGTTAATAGGCCTACGGAGCCCTAGTAAATTACCGTGTATGAAGTGGAGCGTGTTAACGCTTCTCCAAGGCAGGTATTCTGACAGCGCACTAGGGTTGCCGCATTTTCACTGGGCCGAAACCGGCATTTTTTCCTATGTGGTTCAATGTGTTTTATGTAGCATTCAAAAACATCATCAGTAATGCCAAAACTTAAAAAAATAAATCTCATAATATATCATTCTCGATAGTTCGCACAGATCTTGATTCACCACTGTGAGCAGGCGGAATATTACTGGCTGCAGCTAGAGGCAGCAGCAGCATTGTATAATACTAAAATATAAATCATTGTGTGTACTTGCGTGCGTGTGTATTTATTTATTTATTTTGTTTGTTTTTTCGGCTGCCAGATGGGGTCAAAAAGTTGTTTCCTGGCTCAGGGAGAGTTTGGGTTGAACATCATATTTGGTACTTTGTGACATCTCTCTTTCCCTGTGTCTGTCTTTCAGTTCATCACTCCCTTCTGGGTACCTACACTGCAGTGAATACTGATGAGTTCACTTGTGTCCTGTGGCTTGATGGCGAAGCAGTCGACTCCTACAGTAGCAATGGCATGGACAGCGTGCCCCGTAGAAAATGGATGCGGGAAGGAAGAGGCCGTTCTCTGTGGAAGTCTGTCAAACGCCTTAACATGGAGCACTGGAACAGAGGCAGAACTGACATCTTACAAAATGACACAGGACTTAACATGTCTGGTAAGTGAGGGCCTTTATATTTGAGATTTTTTCAAATTATTTTTTTTCCTCTGCTGTACCTCTGTTTAAAGTTCCAAGTAAAGACCATGCAGTACTGTAGGTATAATCACTGCATCTGTATATTTCAGGTGCTGTTGTACTGCAGGGGAGATTTGGCTGTGAGATCGAACAAAACTCTGACTCTGGTATAAGTCTTACGAGGGCCTTTGCTCAGTACGGATGGAACGGAGAAGACTTCCTGTCCTTGAACCTCAGCAGGCTTCAGTGGGAGGCTTCAGCAGGATCTGCTGTCCCCATTACAAGGAAGTGGAACAGGGACCAGGACATTATGAAGGAAACTAAGGACTACATAGATTTTATCTGTGTATATCACCTGAATAAAAGTTTGTGCTTTGAAGCAGTGGAGAGCCAGGAGGCAGGTTAGTACCATGGTCCCACACAGAAATTGAACACACTGCAGTATAGTGGGAAAATGGAATATATTATCAAGTTGTCAGAATATGCCAATATTTTGGGAACTATTCAAATTTGCTCCTGTCATTGCGATATGTGTGTATGCGTGTATTTATTTTCCTAAAAAACAAAAAGGCACATAATTTCAGTATTTAGCATTATGTTATATTTCCCTAAGGAATTCGCACATCTTATAATGTAACAAAGGTGCAAAGAATTTATTGAAGAAAGGATGGTACCTTACTTAAAATGTGATCTTATATGTCATGAGGATTTATTCAGGAAAACAACATTTTCAGAACAGACCCACAGTAAAATATGTGCCTTTTCCCTGTTCCCATTTCAATGCAAGCTGCCTGAACATTTATGCCTGAATACAGTTCTGACAGCCTTTACACATTTTCACATCCAAAGTACACTGGTATGCCTCATTACTTGAACATACACAAGAGGCCTTCCCTTGTGCACAAAAAACTTGCCTTTTCCTTTTTCCCCATTTCAGCTCAGCCCACGGCTGCAGTATTCGCTAAGAGATCCCTGAACCCTGGGAAGGTTATTCTGACCTGCCTAGTTTCAGGATTTCACTGCAGAGACACGACGATGGAGGTTTATCGGGATGATGACATCATCACTGAAGAAGACGGCCTTTTGTCCTCTGGGATCAGACCAAACGGGGATGGGACCTGCCAGCTGAGAAAGAGTTTGGACATCTCTAACAGCACTGAGGCATCGTATAGCTGTGAAGTCCAGTTCAGAAGTCTTAAACAACTGGTCAAATGGGGTAAAACTGCTCACTGTGACCCGTTTCCATTAATGCAGAACCAGATCAAATTATTAGTGCTGTGGGAACAAAATTGTGACCCCTATAAAAGAGTGTGGCATGAACCGTCAGTGTGGCTGTCAAACTATAATATTGCTGCTTTTTGCCTTTGCAGATGGGAAAATATGGGACCGGGCTGAACCAAAGCAAGACCACAACACGAGACGTCACTACTGGTTTCTTATGGCACCACTGGTGTTGGTCATTGCTTTATCACTTGGGTTTTTCATTTGGATCCTGAGGCGCAGATTGCGCACACAGGTAAGAAACCGGAGAAATTCACAATGGAATTATGTCCCTGTAGGAGCACTCCTAGCATCTTATCTTGTCTCTTACATTGAGGAGTACCTTGGAAAAATTGTGTACATTTATATCAGTCCGAATTGCCATAAAGATGACCATAAATTATATGTGCAGTAAGAGGAGAGGAGGCTGATGGGAATTCATCTTTGTTGATACTTCCATTTATTTACTGACCAAAAAGACAAGTGCAATATGGAAGCATTCCATTTGCAGAGATACTGCTGGTGTTAAACCAGTGAGTTTTTTTTGTGAAGGGCAAGCATGATGCCCACTTGCTGATTTCTGAAGGGTTACGTTCACTTTCTTTCCATTGTAGGCAAACCAGCACACAAAGGACTCAATTTCAGCAGGTATTTCACGTGCCGATGGAGCCCAGATTTAATGAAACCCTGCCAAGTAGATTCATCGTCTTGAGGCCAAAAGAGAACGACCACTGTAAAGTGCAATTAGGTACTACTGGACTGCAGCGACACCATAAAGAGACCGTGCAGCTGGAAGGCCAATCAACAACAATGAGAAGAGGGACAGACCAACTGTGGGCCCCTCTGGCATCTGGGTCTTAGCCTTGCGACCCTTTTTAGGGAGAACAAAATTGCCTCGGCCAAATGCTTTCTGGTTGGGAAACTCCCCACAGGGTGCCGCTGGCCTCCGCATCCCTACCTGCCTTGCACTGGTTGTCTCCAGTTAACACGGAAGATCTCAAGACAAACAGTATGAGGAGCGACTCTTCGACTCGCCAGTTGCAGACAGTAGCGCCCTCTCCTGGCTCAACTTCAGCACTGCCAGGGAGCCAGTGCCATGAAATGCCCTTTCAGCTGCAGGCCAGACCACAGACACCTATGACACTGGCCAGTTCCTGTCACCCTCTGTCCTGACTTTTCAAGTTGGAGGAATTTCTAAAATGTGTAATTTATTTGAAATTTTAAAGTATTAATAAAATGTATTGTTTTATTAAAATGTTTATACACGCTAGGGTTTGAGAGGTAGAAAATATTTGCAGATGGTTTGTTATATTTCTGTTTGTATCATTTATTTCAGTGTTTTTATTTTTTGGTAAATTTTTTTTTTAAAAGTGTTACTCTTTGTTTCACAGTTTTTGTGTGAAGATTGAATCTTTATCATTTTCATATCTGACAAATGTTTGCAATATAAGTACTGTTTTCTAATCAAAGTGTTCAAGATAAACTGTTTTCCTACGTGTCAAATCCAAATCCTTACACTAGTGCCACTGGTATTGTGTTAGAAATGTATGCTGCCTGAACACTTAAATGTTTAATCTGTACATTTGCCAGCCAGTATACGTTTCCATATTCCCGATCAACTTTAGAATAGTTTTTGCACCCAGACCCATTGCATCTCAGGTTCTCATACAATTTTCGGTTTTCATGTGTTTAAATTCCAGTAGGCCATTTTTTGATTTCACAGGAAATAAATACATCAGTGGAGCATGCTAGTCTCAACGTGGCCAGCAGATGGCGAGCATGTCCTTCTTTCTGAGTAGCAATTCCACAAAACTTCTGTGAGCGGTATAAATCCTGTCGGTGCTCGATCCGTATCTGCACACTTGACCACTGCTGCTGGATCAGACAATCAAGTTGTTTATTGATTGTACGTGACGAAGAACTGGGCGAATGGAACAAAGGAAACCACTCAGGGTTATCGTGATCAAAACAACTCAGAAAACCAAGAAACCTTTTCAAATGCAAATTCCATCTTACTTGCTCTTCCGTCTTTAAATGTGCCATTCCACTGGACAAAGAAGTGTTATTTTATACTCAATGCCTTGCCATCATGTTGCCTTTAGTACCCATATTATAACTTTGTGCTGCAAGAGTGAATCAATCTCATCTTATTGCAAACTAGTGAAAATCATGGGTTACTTGAATAAACATTGAAATAAAATGTGACACTGTATGTCTCCTTTTTTCTAAGCTGCTGGAGTTGAATAAACTTGATTGTTTTGTCCTTCTTGAAAACTATTCTCCAACTAGAAATCTGAATATTCATAATTCCTTCTTTGTGCAACACAAAACAACACAACCCCCATTGTATTATAACACTTTTCAAACCAATTCATTGTTATCACAAGAGAGGGCGAGGCTATGGAAATGAGCAAGATCAGAAACGGACTGTAAAGCAAATCAAGGGAGCAGAACTGTGTTGAAAACTACATGCAGCAAATGTCATTTATGTAAAAAAACTGGATGTGGGACTCCATGGTCTCACTCAGCACAATCATGGACAGTGGTCAACGGCTCCTGCAAGTATTCACGAAAAATGCAGATTGGAAATTAAGCATTTTGAGTTCTCCTCCTTCCTCTTCTTTTCTTTTCTTCTTTTTCTTCACAGCTGCTAAGCCAATCAAATGGAAGCTCACAATCTAAAGCTGAACCTGACGAACACTAAAATATCCCTGCTATGTCTTTCCCCACCATGTGACCTCTCTCTCCCTGGGTGACGCCACCACGTTGGCTTCTCCTGGCACCAAGAACCTTGGCCTGCTGCTAGATGGCAAACTTGGCAACACTGCAAACGCCTGCAGAGAGCCTGGCACACAGCTTCTTCCTCTACATCATCAGGGGACTCCGCCCATTTCTCGCCACCGACTCACCTGAGCTTCTGGGTCAGGTTCTGGGCCTCTCCCACCTGGACCAGAGCCTGAACACTCTTGTGACTGGCCTCCCTGCTTCTACCATCAGACCTCTACAGACGACCGGTGAACTGCTGCTGCTCACCTGGTCCACTGCTCACCTGGGGTGCATCCCATTCCTGTTCACTCCTCACCTCCTTTCCTCCACTCCCCCCAACTACCACACGTCCCCTACTCGTATGTGGAGGAAAGGATACAGATACACATTTAGACAATTCCGGTAATAGCTCTACGTGCCTAAATCTCACAAACAGAAAAGCTTTGATGGGTAACAGCCTTCAGGTCTGGCAGTCAAGGTGACCAGACCTTGAACACTCATAAGGCCTCCTTCTCATGATAAAACAATTTCCTGTCTCTTAAGAAAAAAGGAGTAAACCTTAGCATCCATTTATGGTTTATAAAAAGAACAAGATATAAATATACATTTTTTCACAGAAGTCAGTGAAAGTGTTTAACATTTGTTGGTGTACATACAAAATAATGTACAGTTAATGGCCAAATTGATTTCATAAGTAGAACAAGGACCCATCAGATGTAACCAAAGACAGTGTGTTACCATGCTTGGTCAACATGGGTCTCAGCATGTAAATGCTATTAAAGCTTTCTCTTTACAGTTTGAGAATGAATATAAGGACATATGATAACAACATACTTAACCAAACTCTCAAGGATGACCAATGTTGATGTCTCAGATCAACACAATGACATTTGAACTTACACGAGGGCACCTTATATTGAATCGATTTTTATTTTAACATACAATATACAAAACAAAATATACAAAATACAAAATATACAACCATGACATTCAAAGCTGACAAAGAGTTAAAAAAAAAAAAAAAGCATTTATCAATTATAATCTGGAATTTATTTTGAAGAAATATAGCAGTGTCATCAGCCAGCTGATTAACTGTAATTAGACTTCAGTGAGGGAACAGAGGGCTGCACTGCATCGCCTCGGTTACACTCTTAGGGGGGAACCCTGGGGTATTTTAGTTATGGTACCCTCTCTAAGAGCTACTTTACATTACATTACATTTATTTGGCAGAAGCTTTTATCCAAAGTGACGTACAAGAGTGCATATGATGGTCATTGCAACAGCTACAGAACACAGGTTCAACAAGTACAATACTCATTTCGTAGTTATTTATAGCCAATGGCACAGTTCAGTTCACAGTGAACATTATTCTGACCTAACGTAAGTCAAAATAGGAGGAAGAACATTATATTACAGCCATTTCAGCAGGCGCTCTTATCCAGAGCAACCTGCACAACTATTTACACAATTATTTACATAGCATTTACATTGCATCATTTATACAGTAGGATTGCTAAATTTACACAGTCAATTCAAAAGATCTGCTGCATTTGTTGGATGGCTGGTGTTGATTTTCTCCCTTGAATCCTGATGAAGTTGCTGATCTGGGTTCCTCTGGTGCATCAAAAATTGGTCTGGTCCATTTGTTTTTCTCTTTGCACAGCCTACAATGTAAAGAAAGTGAATGTAACCCTTTAGGAATCAGCATGTGGGCATTTATGCTTAACCATCACAAAACAACTTGTTTAGTACCAGCAGTATCTTTGCAAATGGGGCCTTCTATATAGCACTGATAAATTGTGTTTTCAGAATTTTTTTTCTTACTTGTCTTTTCAGTCAGTAAATAAATGAAAGAATTTGCAATGTTGAATTCCCATCAGCCTCCTCTCCTCTTACTGCACATATCATTTATGGTCATTTTTATGGTAATTAGAACTGATATAAATATATACAATTATTACAAGGTACTCCTCAATGTAAGAGATGCTAGGAGTGCTCCTTCAGGGACTTAAATCCAAGGTCAATTTCCCGTTTCTCACCTGTGTGTGCCATCTGCGTCTCAGTATGAAAAAGGAAACCCCAGATAGTAAACCAATGACCAACACAAGTAGCACCATAAGAAACCAGTGGTGACGTCTCGTGCTGTAGTCTTGTTTTTCTTCAGCCCGGTCCCATATCTTCCCATCTGCAAAGGCAAAAAGCAGCAATATTATAGTTTGACAGCCACACTGACAGTTCATGCCACACTCTTTTATAGGGGTCACCATTTTGTTCCTACAGCACAAATAATTTGATCTGGTTCTGCAAGTCAGCATTAATGGAAACGGGTCACAGTGAGCAGTTTTACCCCATTTGACCAGTTGTTTAAGATTTCCAAACGGGACTTCACAGCTATACGATGCCTCAGTGCTGTTAGAGATGTCCAAACTCTTTCTCAGCTGGCAGGTCCCATCCCCGTTTGGTCTGATCCCAGAGGACAAAAGGCCGTCTTCTTCAGTGATGATGTCATCATCCCGATAAACCTCCACCGTCGTGTTACTGCAGTGAAATCCTGAAACTAGGCAGGTCAGAATAACCTTCCCAGGGTTCAGGGATCTCTTAGCGAATACTGCAGCTGTGGGCTGAGCTGAAATGGGGAAAAAAAGAGAAAAGGCAAGTTTTTTGTGAACAAGGAAAAGCCTCTTTCTTGTGTATTTTGGAGTAATTATATTCTATGTAGTACCAGTGTGCTTTGATGTGAGTATGTGAACACGTTAGCAGGGCTACATTTGAATGCTCAGGCAGCTTGCATTGAAACGGAAAAGGTCACAATTTAAGTGAGGTACCATCCTTTCTTTAAAAAAAGCAACAAAAAAACAAACATTTGGAAGATTAAATCTAAAACACATTTAAACACATTTTCAGATGTACTCCTGGGTTTCTTTTTGCTCACTGATTTTGTTACCAAACATTTTTTTGTAAATGTGCAGATGCATCTTTTTAACACGAACACTATGGGTTTAAAAAGATGCATCTCCTATGTATACGTGTTTGTATATATACACACATATATACGTACACATGTATATTATATAAACTTCTGTGAAATGAGTATTGTATTTTCAAAAAAAAAAAACAACTCACATATTTACAAGACACTATGTGATTTTGTCCCAACATGTATTTGATCCCAACATTAAGGACCTCAATTTCAATATTTCTCCAAATATTGTGAAATTATGTTGTGATATTGTGATAATATATTCTACTTCACTATAATGCAGTGTGTTCCATTTCTGTAACGGACCATGGTACTAACCTGTCTCCTGGCTCTCCTCTGCTTCAAAAGACAAACTGTCAAACAGATGAATCACACAGGTGTGCTCTATGTAGTTATTAGTTTCCATGGTGATGTCTTGTTCCCTGTTCCACTTCCTTGTAATGGGGACAGCAGATCCTGCTGAAGCCTCCCACTGAAGCCTGCTGAGGTTGAAGGACAGGAAGTCTTCTCCATTCCATCCATACTGAGCAAAGGTCCTCGTAAGACTTATACCAGAGTCAGGGTTTAGCTCGATCTCACAGCCAAACCTCCCCTGCAGGACAGCAGCACCTGAAACACATGGATGTACACAACACTGAGACCATAAGAAATTTTACCATGATATACTATGGTACACTAAGACTGAATGTATCATTGTTCATTATGGTGCACACTATTGTAGTACTACAGTTATGTACCATGGTACAATGGATGTACCATAGTACACTATAGTAGTACCATAATATGTACCATAGTGCACTATAGTATGTACTGGTGAAAATGAATGTACCATATATACTACGGTACACATTATGATAGTTCCACAGGATGTACCATTGAACATTTATATACCATAGTGCTCTGTGGTACACATATGGTAGTAAAATGGTATGTACCATAGTACAATGGATGTACCATTCAGAGGTACATACCATGGTACAACAATTCTACAATGTGCCATGATACTGTCAAAATACAATGGTACATGTAGCATAGTTGTACCATGGCACAAGTACCACAGTTCAGCAATCATAGAACAGTACCATAGTAAAATGTATTATGAGTGGTTACCTCCATGTACTGCATGGTGGTCTCTTGGAATTTTAACCAGAGGTATGGCAGATTTTTGTTATTTATAATAATTTACAAAAAGCTAGTATTGGCGCTCCCTTACCAGACATGTTAAGTCCTGTGTCATTTTTTAAGATGTCAGCTCTGCCTCTGTTCCAGTGCTCCATATTAAGGCGTTTGACAGACTTCCACAGAGAACGGCCTCTTCCTTCACGCATCCAGTTTCTACGGGGCACGCTGTCCATGCCATTGCTACTGTAGGAGTCGACTGCTTCGCCATCAAGCCACAGGACACAAGTGAACTCATCAGTATTCACTGCAGTGTAGGTACCTAGAAGGGAGTGACTAACTGGAAGACAGAGACACGGGGAAAGACAGATGTCACAAAGTACCAAATATGATGTTCGACCCAAAGCATCCCTGATCCAGGACAGAACATTTTGACCCTATCTGGCAACTGCAAAAAAATATATATATTTTTTTAAAACACAGACTTACATTTTTAAGGTTTTGGTATTACTGATGACATTACATGAAATAGTAAAAACTTTGCTCCACTTTCCATTTTGGGAAGTAAAAAATCTCTGGTTTTTTGGCCCAGTAAAAATTTGGGAACCCCCGTGTGCTGGTCAACATAACTGCCCTGGAGAAGTGTTACATCTGAGGAAATCATCCAGTTACTACTGAGCCCCCTAGACACCACACTGACATATTTTGGTGATTATGGTTGTCTAGGTCATGTGACCAAAAAGCTATTGAATTTCCAAAATTTGAAAAATTCTTATAAAATAACATGAGATGAAATTGGACAAAGCAAAGGCCGCGCAACATGTGTCAGTACTCGGTGAGCAATCCAATAGGGATTTGGGGTGTCTAGGTCATGTGACCAAAAAACTATTGAAATTCCTAGCTTTGAAATATTCATATAAAATTGCAGGAGGTTAAAATGGACAAAGCAAAGGCTGTGCAACCTGTGTCCATTGTTTGTGAACAATTTAAAACTGGTTTGAAGTTTCTAGGTCCTTTTGTCTAGAAGCTATTGAAATTGAAAAAATTTGTAACCTGTAATTTGTTGACGGTCCCTAACGACTTGCATTGGCTAAGCGGAAAGTAGGGAAGAGTCGGTGAAATAAGACGATACAAGACTGGGTGTCTGAATATCTGTCTGAATGTCTGAATATCCAAGGTTGTAAAGACCGTTGCACTGTCTCTCTAAACCCCGGGACAAAGCGGGAAAGGGTCGGCGAGACTGGGTGTCCTAATATCTGTTGAATATCCAACTTGAAACCAACTTCACCTCGGTCCAATACCGAGAAAATCAGGCTGACGACCAACCGTACGAAATGTAACTAGTGTATTGTCAATAGAAATGTAGACTATTTGAGTAAAAAAGTACATACGTTTTTTTGTCGATGTAGTGGAGTAGAAAGTGAAAGCTGCTAATATTGTTTATACTCAGCACAAGTGCAAAGTCGCCAATATCCTACTTGTACAGTAACGAAGTACATGTAGGCTACTTAGTTACCACCACCACAGCGCGTACTTCAGAACTGGAGGGAGCGTAACACCCTCCATTGTGCATGTAGTGGGCAAAAGAGCCAACGTGTAGAAAACCAAGGAGATTTAGCTACTAAAGAAAACCGCATCAGTCTATTTTTTGTCATCATTAATTTCATTATGTGTTTCATATTCATTGTCCTGTCTAAATAAAAATAATTTTTGCAGTAACCTAGCTTTGAAAGATATTTTCTTTCTAGGGTCTAAATTAAGTTCCGGGGACTTTATTTTACCCCCAAAAAAGTCACTGCTCGGGCGGTAGTACTTTCCAAAAGTACCGGAACTTTTGGGGTGGGACGCAAGCGATGTAAATTTCTGATTGGATTAGAGAGCGTCCATTGTGCATGTTGTGGGCAAAAGAGCGAACGTGTAGAAAACCAATGAGATTTGTGTGTACGAGTTTGTGAAACAATGATTGTTTTGGTCCACAAGTCTTGGGAGACTATTTATTAAAATGTACACATTTCATTAGGCTACATATTGATACAATCTGAAAACGTAACGATCATTAAAAGAGTTTCATAATACCATTGGAGAAGTTTTACGCAGAAGTAAGCGGCACGTGCTTCTATCTATTTGCTTCACAAACTGGCTTTGCTAAAAGCCAGCTTGTCGGTGAAGTCGAAAATGTCACTGAAATTGCCCTGACTGCATGCCATGTACCATCTCCTCACTACGGACGTGCGAGTAAACGGAAAACCTAGCCTACATTAGCTAGACAATAAGTATCTGCACCAGCAAAGCACGTAGCGCAATCAAACCAATACACATTGTGTTTTAACTAAGAAAAATAAAAATAAAATAGTCGAAACTTTACTTATTTCGAAAGGCACTGTTACCATTTTTTTATATTCTGGAAGAGTGATGAGAGTGCAGACCCAGCTCACAGGCAAAATATTACGACAAGGATGACGACAGATACAAACAACACACACACAGGTTTTACCATTTAAAGTTTAAAAAAATTAAATGACAACGGTAAATGACACATAACAAAAACATAAATATATCACAAGCATATATCATACCTGCCTACCTGGAAGAAAAACTCAGTAAGGTAGGTGAAAGCGTCAATACGTACCTGACACCGTCCGCCTAACAATGTACGAAAACAATAAAATGCTATAAATGCGAAACATTTTACAATACAACTTCAAAAACTATATCCACCCTGGTCCATTAGTTATCAATGAATAGCCTTGTGAAATCTGTACACCATGCTGTCTGTTACAGCGAGAGTAGCAGGAGCTGGTTAGAGTACAAGACGCGCCACCCACCTTCCACGGTCTCCGTTTTCTCGTTGGTTGGCGTTACCCTGACTTCCCCGCCTATGGGCGTTGTTATTTAATTATTTCATGCTTAAATTTGTAAAACGTGTGTGTGTTGTTTGTACCTATCTGTCGTCATCCTTGTCGTAATATTTTCTTAACTTACGATAGCTTATGTATCTGTATTTATTATCTATTCATACAACTTATTAATTAATTCACTGAGACTGTCAGATTTAGCCAGTGTGGCTAGCAATCAGGGAAAACCTTTGAAATTTTAAGCGTCGGTTTCTTTAAAAACTACACAACTCGTGACAGGTTTGGTGCAGTGCACGTCTAGTAGACTTACTCACTGGCCTGCCCCGCTCTGATGGTAACACCACCATCCTCACTGTTGTCGACCGGTTTTTCTAAATCCGCTCATTTCATTCCCCTGCCCAAACTGCCGTCAGCCAGGGAAACAGCCCAGCTCATGGTCCAACATGTGTTCCGTCCCCATGGTCTCCCCACTGACATTGTCTCAGATCGAGGCCCTCAGTTCACCTCCCAGTTCTGGAGGGCCTTCTGTTCGCTCCTCGGTGCCACAGTCAGTCTCTCATCTGGATTCCGCCCCCAGACCAACGGCCAGTCTGAGCGGGTCAACCAGGACCTGGAGACCACCCTGCGTTGCCTCGTCTCATCCAACCCAACCACCTGGAGTCAGCAATTAGTCTGGGTCGAATGTGCTCATAATACACTCCCCTACTCTGCTACCAGCCTGTCCCCTGTCCAGTGTGCGTACGGATACCATCCCCCACTCTCCAGCCTGTCCCCTGTCCAGTGTGCGTACAGATACCAACCCCCACTCTTCCCTGACCAGGAGCAGGAGGACAGGGTACCCCCAGCCCAGGAGTTCGTTCGGCGCTGTCATCGGACCTGGAGGAAAGCACGCTCCACCTTGCTTCGCACGGCTTCCAGGTACCAGCGACAGGCGGACCGGCGCCGTGTTCCTGCCCCTCGGTACCGCCCTGGCCAGAAGGGTGTGGCTCTCCCCCCGTGTCCCACCGCTTAGGGTGGAGTCTCGGAAGCTGGCTTCCAAGTTCATCGGCCCGTTCCCCACTGCAGAAGTCATCAACCGCTCTGCAGTCCGCCTCCGGCTCCCCCGCTCCCTTCGTGTACATCCCACATTCCATGTCTCCCGTGTGAAGCCTGTTCCCTCCAGCCCCCTGGTTCCCGCCCCCCGCCACCTCCCCGCGTCATTGAGGGCTCTGACGCTTACACTGTCAGAAGGCTGCTGGACGTTCGCCGTCGTGGCAGGGGCCTCCAATACCTGGTCGACTGGGAGGGCTACGGTCCAGAGGAGCGGTGCTGGGTGCCTGTCAGGGACATCTTGGACCCAACACTGATCACTGATTTCCATCACCGTCATCCTGGTTGGCCTGGTGGGACGTCGGGAGCCGACCCTGGGGCGGGGGGGGGGGGTGCTGTCACGGCTGTGATGCCCAGCTCTTCTACGAACCCTCTCTACTCTCCCTCTCTCCTCCCTAGTGTCTCTCCCTCTGGTGTTCTTCCCAGGTGTATAATTGCTAAATTAATGCAATGATTGATTAATTGATTGTTTGATTGTTTCCCTCAGGTGCTGTCCTCTCTCCCTGTGCGTCACCGGCTGTCTGCAAGCAGTCATCGCCCCCTTTTTGTATTTATGTCTGTTTTCCCCCAGTCAGTCAGTGCTTATATCATTTCTAAATTAATGCAATGATTAATCAGTGTTGGGCAAGCTACTTGGAAAGTGTAGTGAGCTAAGGTACCAGTTACTCTACATTAAATGAAGCTTCTCTACACTGAAGCTACCCCCCAGAGAAATGTAGCAAGCTAAGCTACAGCAACATGGCAAAAGTAGTTTACTACATCGAAGCTATTATTTTTTCTTTTTTCTTTTTTTTTTTTACATTGAACCAACTTCATTCCAAGGAGGCCACTTTAGTTGGGTGGACCCTCTACAAAAGAAATAAAATTCTACAATTTTGTATATTGTATTATTCAAGTATCAATGAACACTTAATTCTAACGTCCATGGACAATCATGCACCTTACTACCATAGTAATATCCACCTGACTTGCACTAATGTACAGTGTACTACACTGTAGCATATTAACATAACTGAACAGTGTATACTCAGCAAATAGTATATTATAGTTATGGTTCTCCAGTCTCTATTCCAGTTTTAGCTATTCTATTTAGTTTTTATATTTGAGTCTATTTAGTTATTGTATATAATTCAGCCTTTAATTGTATTTGTTTCTTTTACCTACCTCATTGTTTTTGTATTTTGATTTATGTCAAGTGGCTGCTGTAACACTTTAATTTCCCTTTGGTATTAATAAAGTACTCTATCTATATGATTGGCAGTTTAAAAAGTGGTATTTTTATTAGGCCCACTATGTACTAGTAGCTACATAAATTTCAAGCAAATCATTTTGATTAACCGCCATACTTTGGTTTTGTAGAGACTTGGATTGTTGTTGTACCCTCTGCTTGGTAAATGTTAAAAACTACAAAAGTCATATTTCAGAGTAATCTAAACTTTTCAACTTTTCCTCTGTTCCCTCATTTTTCCCCACCTCTTCCCTCTTATATGTACTGTATTGTTTAAGTATTTAAATTTGTCTTTTGCACCCCTTCCCCTCCTTACCTTCCCACGCTTAATTTTATTTATTTTCTGCCAACAGACAGTGAAAAATGTGTAGCTAGCTAGTGGTTAGCTGTTGACAAGTTGCTAGCTGGTGTTTGCACACTGGACTGAATTGTGATAATTAGCTTGGTTGGCGATGGCTGTGTTAGCTTATTCGAGAATCACCTGGATGCGTGTTCTTAAATTAGTAAACACCTGAACACATAATTTTTCTCCGTTGTTTCACTTAAACTCGGGATCAATTAATCTCCGTCCTCTGCCATCTTTACATTACAGGCATTTGGCAGACGGTTTTATACAGAGCTACGTACAACAAAGTGTTTAACCGTAACCAGGGACAAGTGTGCTGAAAACCCTAGAGGGAAGTACAGGTCCAAGTGCAGGGAGCGACCGCGTAGTTTAACTGGTACCCTGTAGGTTAATCTGATGAACACAAACAAAAGCAAAACTGTCTAAAAGTCTATGCAACATACCTATCTTTTCATCAAGTAAAATCAAGCTCGCGTGTGTCTGTATCCCCCTACAGCGGACAAGTCGCAGGCATTAGGCCAAGGATTGGTGCGTGATGTCACCGTGATACGGAAGTGCTGCTGCGCTTGAGCTTGAGAAATGCTTGGGAAAATGTAGTTACCGCTACCGCAATACTTGATCAATAAAAGAGCTTCGCTACTGAAAAGCTATTTGATGCAGAAAACAGCACTACCACCACGCTACTGAGAAATGTAGTTAAACTAGTAACGCCGCTACTTGTAGCGACGCTACTGTCCAACACTGCAACACACACACGTTTTACAAATTTAAGCATGAAATAGTTAAATAATAACGCAATATGACACATAACAAAGCAGATATCACAAGCATGTATCCTACCTGCCTACCTGGAAGCCAAACTCAACAAGGTAGAAAGCGTATAACTACCCGATACAGTGCGCCAAACAATGTCCGAATACAATAAAATTCCATAAAGGCTAAACATTTTACAATACAACCTCAAAAACTATATCCACTCTGGTCTATTTGTTGCCAATAGCCTTTGGGAAATATCTCTTTCACGCTGTTTCCGCGAATCAAGCAGTAATAACGGAGTGTGGCACAGTGAGTAAGGAACTGGGCTTGTAATCGAAAAGTCGCAGATTCGATTCCCGGGTAGGGCACTGCCGTTGTACCCTTGAGCAAGGTACTTAACCGAAATTGCTTCAGTATATATCCAGCTGTATAAAATGGATACAATGTAAAATGCTATGTAAAAGTTGTGTAAGTCGCTCTAGATAAGCGCGTCTGCTAAATGCCTGTAATGTAATGTAATGTAATAAGGAGACTGGTGGTTGTCAGAGAGGAAACTTTCTGACTACGCCATTTTTGTGTTTATCCCAGAGACTGTAAAAAATATCCGCCTACAGAGACAGAGCGCAATGAGTCAATCTCAATTTTCAATTTAAGTTGCTTTATTGGCATGAAATACAAACATACTTATTGCCAAAGCATCATATATAATATGTAAAATAATAATAATATTAAAATAATAATGGTAAATGTACATACTCTGAAAACCACGCCCATTTGCGGGGAAAACAGGGTGTGAGTTCTGAGAAATGATTGGACGACAGCCAGCCTTCCTCTAACCAGTCTATAGCTCCTACTCTCGCTGTAATAGCGTGGTGTAAATATTTCACACAAGGCTATTCATTGATAACTAATGGACCAGGGTGGATATTGTTTTTTTTAAAGGTGTTTTGTAAAATGTTTCCCATTTATTGCTTTTCACTGTTTTGGACATTGTTTGGGGGCACGGTATCAGGTACGTATTGACGCTTTCATCTTTGCCTTTCGAAATAAGTAAAATTTCGACTATTTTATTTTTATTTTTCTTAGTTAAAAAACAATGTGTATTGGTTTGGCATTCATTACATTTACTTCGTTTTTGAGATTGTTTGATCCACTATGTCAGATTCGAATCGACGTTTTCATCTGATCTATTTTAGTTTTGCTTTCAGTTCCCGATTCGCAGCTACGTATTTGCAAAGGTTATAATTTGCTTCTAAAAGAGAGATATGGATGAAGAGAGAACTTGAACAAAGGTGGTAATGAGAATTAAAAAAAAAAAATTTTTTTAATTATGTTACTTTCACTTCATATGTCTTTTAAGACTGTACTATGGACAGATCAGTGTCAAGCATTTTGTTTTCTCCTAAAAAATCTAATAGTCTCACCATTGCATCAGGTGTGTATGAGAGAACAGGAAATAATGCACATCTGAAATGTTGTGGACGAAAAATCACTGCACCGTAATCAAATAAAACTCTAAACTGTCTATATAAACAAATATATGAATAAAATCCTATTGAAAATTGACATATGATGGCCATTTCTCATCAAAATTTAAAAATCTGAAAATTTGACATTTAATTACAACAGAAGGGCTCCTGAAGTGGACTACATCCTACCCCATTTCTGTGAAATTTTACTATTGCATTTTTTAATAATACCACCTCAAACTTTCCATGTAATCCAATAGACGCCAATTGAAAAATATGAAAGTTTGGACAAGAATTTCTCTCCAAATGTAAATGTTCACAAAATTCTGACACTTGTTCCTGGCAGAAGGGGTCCTGGTCTACAACCTACCCCATTTCTGTGAAATTTTACTGTAGCATTTTTTAATAATCCCACTTCAAACTTTCCATGCAATCCAATAGAAGCCAATTGAAAAATATGAAAGTTTGGGTAAGAATTTTTCCCCAAATGTAAAAGTTCACAAAATTCTGACACTTGTTCCTAGCAGAAGGCGTCCTGGTCTACAACCTACCCATTTTCTGAGAAATGTTACTGTAGCAATTTTTAATAATCCCACTTCAAACTTTCCATGTAATCCAATAGACGCCAATTGAAAAATATGAATGTTTGGACAATAATTTCTCTCTAAATGTAAAAGTTCACAAAATTCTGACACTTGTTCCTAGCAGAAGGGGTCCTGGTGTACAACCTACCCCATTTCTGAGAAATTTTACTGTAGCAATTTTTAATAATCCCACTTTAAATGCTAAACATTTTACAACACAACCTCAAAAACTATATCCACTCTGGTCTATTTGTTGCCAACAGCCTTTGGGATATCTCTCTTTCACGCTTTTTCAGCACATCAAGCAGTAGGGAAGACCTACGTCCTATGCAAACTTTCTGACGCGCATCGTGGAAAAACGCGTTTGCATACTCTGCAAACCACGCCCATCGGCGGGGAAGTATGGCGTCAATTAAATGCCAATAATCAGCGCGAGCAGATATTCACTGCGCGAGTAAAAAAAAGCAGCCGCGCGCGCAGATATTCACTGCGCGAGTAAAACAAGCAGCCACGCGCGCAGATATTCACTGCCCGAGCACAAAACCACTTTCACGCGCGCAAATTTCAACACCGCGAGTAAAACAATGAGCCGCGCGCGAGCTGGTTCTACTCGCTCGCAAAATATTTCTCCTAGCTCGCGAAGAGCCACTTTCTCCTCTCGCGGAGTAGAATTGATTTTTGTCAGTGTGGGGGCGGAGACTTATGCTAATATGTTCACTGGTATGATTGGTCACTTTAAACACGAAGCCCATACACTTCCTATGCCTTCTAACGCCAATGTTCTTGTTAGCTAAGGGACGATATGGAAACACAAGTTGTGAACTAGTACCGTGAAATGAGCGACCGTGAGCGACAGTAAGACGGCAGATTCGTCGGAAATCGTTCAAAATAAAAGTCTGCCTGCACGAAAGCGAGAAACGCGTATCTCAAAGTTTATTTTCTAAACTAGCGACGTTTTGACATGTAAAAATGCTCCTTCGTTATAATTATAATGCCAATTAAAAAGGCAGTGTATTTTTATAAAGCTTTTTTTAAATATTTCTGCCATGTTGATTCTTGGAAGTGCAGTAAGTCTAAATATGAAATACCATGATCTTGCTTTTTTTAGGAGAATATAAAACTGATTCCAACATATTTGTCATAATAGGTTATGTTACCACTGAGGTGTTCTAACAACTCTAGATGATAGTTTATCCTATAACAATTAGCCAGTAAGCTATGTGGCATGGGTTTGTTAGTACACAATAAAATGTCCAGTGCTAATTCAACTCTAAATAGATAACATTTGGACCCACATTCCAGAGTCAGACCAAAAGTTATCTGTTAAGACTTGAATTAACAATGGACATTTACTGCATACAGCCCTGTACTAAATTGATATGATGACAAAGATATCAAATGAACATGATACAAAATTTGATAGAAAATGTTGTGGTTCAACTAAACAGTGTATTCCTCTCTACTGCTAGTATAGGTCAATGGATCGTGTACATCAGGCTCTGCTACCTCCCCTGGACATGTTGTCTCAATGATATGGGGGTGTTTTGAATACCTTGGACCCTCCACTCTTCAGATATGGTGTCACTTATATCAAATAAGCGTCATAGAAAATGTGGCTGGGGTTTGAACATGCAGTACATGGGCAAATTTCATTCAATTAAATCCCAATTGCTTTCTGATAACATAACATATATAATGTACAGCTGCCTCCCCTGGACATGTTGTCTCAATGATATGGGGGTGTTTTGAATACCTTGGACCCTCCACTCTTCAGATATGGTATCACTTATATCAAATAAGCGTCATAGGAAATGTGGCTGGGGTTTGAACATGCAGTACATAGGCGAATGTCATGTCTCTTTTCCTCCCGAAGTGTGTGCAGGAAAGGGAGGAACCGAGATCGTGTGAGGGTTGACTGTGACCCCGTACGCACACTACCGTGGGTCGTGTCGCTGTAGTTTTGAAGTTGTGCTGTGAAGTGCGAGTCGTTACATGATTAGCATTCATTACATTTAATTCGTTTTTGAGATTGTTTGATCCACTATGTCAGGTACGAATTGACGTTTTCATCTGATCTATTTTAGTTTTGCTTTCAGTTAGCGTAGACTACAGTGGTGGTGGTAACTAAGTACATGTACTTCGTTACTGTACAAGTAGGATATTGGCGACTTTGCACTTGTGCTGAGTATAAACAATATCAGCAGCTTTCACGTTCTACTCCACTACATCGATAAAAAACGTATGTACTTTTTTACTCAAATAGCCTACATTTCTATTGACAACACACTAGTTACATTTCGTACGGTTGGTTGTCAGCCGGATTTTCTCTGAATTGGCTGGTAAAACTTGGTGAAAACATGCACGGTCATTTGCCCACCTTTTAATAATTATTTGGTGGCTGATAAAGGGTGATACCGCCAACTACAGGACATTGTATTGTTAGACGAAAGTAGTGCGTACACTGACTTGACTCGCCGTGGAATGTAGCCTACACTGCACAGCGCCAACGTGAGCGCATCGGCTAGCGAATCTCATTCTGTGTCAGTTTAGCAGCTAAAAGTCAAAAGTCTTTTTCTGCTTCATCTTCAAACTCACCTAGCTTGCCTTGTTCAGTTTGGCTTCCAAGCAGGCTATATATAACTTTATGTATATTTGTTATGTAGGCGTAGTTGTTAGCATTTGGCAATGTTTTAGCGTGTTTATTTTTCTTCCTCGTCCGCAGTGGCGGCTGATGAGCTTAAAACTACGCGGTGGAAAACCAGTAGATAAACCGGTACCTAAATAAAGCTTCTCAGATTTGCGCTCCGAAGACGCTTCCAGCGCCGACTGGGCAGTAATTTTCGTGGTCGCCATCGAAGAAGCAAAGGAATAATGCAATACAAATTGAATAAATAAAAGTAAAAGAATAGGAAAGAAAAAGCCTTGCTCGTATGTGTCTGCATCTCGCATTGCCTGCATAAGAGGGTGACTGAGACGATGCGTTTATAGGCTACGTATGATAAATAAATAAAAAAACACGAGAGGCACTGAAACCTCCGTTTTGTGTTGAAGGATCATGTGAAAAGAAATTGACCATATGAAATTAAATGGTTTTGCTAAATGCGGGCGGGACGGTGGGAGCAAGAGTCAATGTTTTGTAAAAGAACACATATTGAAAATGTGAGTAAATGGCAATGCAAAAGTGAAAATACCCCTACGTTTTTGGTGTTTCATGAAATTATTTTTTATTGCACAGGGTCTTTAATGTGTTTTAATAGATGCTACACCAATAGATACTAGATACTATCTAGTCTGTAGGTAATCACAGCACTAATTTAGTTAGGAAAATGGCGAGCATCGTTGGGCTGAATGGCCTGTTCTCCTCATTATGCTATGTTATGTTATGTAATATATTTTTGCCAGGGAATCATCTATTTATTATATTTATTATATTTGCGGTGGAGGGTATTAACACTGGAGGGTATTAACACTTCTCTTAGGCTATAATATTAATAGCATACTAGTATTCCCAAATTCCCAAATTTTCACCTGGCCTAAACCGGGAAAAATTTCCCCAAGTAGTGCAACATTGAGTGATAGTATAATATAAATCATAGTTTTTTTGCAGCGGGCAGATGGGATCAGAACATTGTGGCCTTGCTCAGGGTATGATTTGGGATGAGCGTTGTCCTGTTTGGCATTATATTTGTTATTTATGACATCTGTCTTTCCCTGTCTCTCTGTCATTCAGGCGGCAGCAGCATTGTATAATACTAAAATATAAATCATTGTGTGTACTTGCGTGCGTATTTATTTATTTATTTTGTTTGTTTTTTCGGCTGCCAGATGGGGTCAAAACGTTTCCTGGCTCAGGGACAGTTTGGGTTGAACATCATATTTGGTACTTTGTGACGTCTCTCTTTCCCTGTGTCTCTGTCTTTCAGTTCCTCACTCCCTTCTGGGTGCCTACACTGCAGTGAATACTGATGAGTTCACTTGTGTCCTGTGGCTTGATGGCGAAGCAGTCGACTCCTACAGTAGCAATGGCACGGACAGTGTGCCCCGTAAAAATTGGATGTGTGAAGGACGAGGCTGTTCTCTGTGGAAGTCTGTCAAACGCCTTAATATGGAGCACTGGAACAGAGGCAGAACTGACATCTTAAAAAATGACATAGGACTTAACATGTCTGGTAAGTGAGGGCCTTTATGTTTCAGCTTTTTTTAAAATGTTTTTTTCTCTCCTGTACCTCTGTTTAAAGTTCCAAGTAAAGACCATGCAGTACATGCAGGTATAATCACTGCATCATGTACATCCATGTGTTTCAGGTGCTGCCGTCCTGCAGGGGAGGTTTGGCTGTGAGATCGAGAGAAACCCTGACTCTGGTGTAAGTATTATTTGGACCTTTGCTCAGTACGGATGGAATGGAGAAGACTTCCTGTCCTTCAACCTCAGCAGGCTTCAGTGGGAGGCTTCAGCAGGATCTGCTGTCCCCATTACAAGGAAGTGGAACAGGGAACAAGACATCACCATGGAAATGAAGAAATACATGGAGGACATCTGTGTGAAGCATCTGTTGGACAGTTTGTCTTTTGAAGCAAAGGAGAGCCAGGAGACAGGTTAGTACCATGGTCCCTTACAGAAATGGAGGTCCTTAATGTTGGGAACGAAGTCATGTTGGGACAAAGTCACATAGTATATTGTAAATATGTTACTTTTTTTGAGAATACTATCTTCATTTTATGCAATATACATGTGTGTGTATATGTGTGTGTATATATACACACGTATACATAAAAGCAAATGTGGAGCACATCTAGCACATGTTAGTGTTAAAAAGATGCATCTGCACATTTAAAAAAATGTTCGGTAACAAAATCAGAGACCCAGGAGTACACCTGAAAATGAGTTGAAATGAATTTTAGATTTGAGCTTCCAAATGTTAGTTTTTTCTCACTTTTTTTAAAGAAAGGATGGTATCTTACTTAAATTGTGACCTTTTTTCGATTTCAATGCAAGCTACCTGAGCATTCAAATGTAGCCCTGCTAACATGTTCACATACTCCCATCAAAGTACACTGGTACTACATAGAATATAATTACTCTAAAATACACAAGAAAGGAGCCTTTCCAGTATATAGCAGTATGTTACATTTCCCTAAGGGGTTCACACATCTTATAACGTAAAAAAAGGTGCAAAGAATTTATTGAAGAAAGGATGGTACCTTACTTAAATTGTGATCTTATATGTCATGGGGATTTACTCAGGAAAACAACATTTTCAGAACAGACACACAGTAAAATAATGTGCATTTTCCCTCTTCCAATTCCAATGCAAGCTGCCTGAACATTTATGCCTGAATACAGACCTGACAGCCTTTACACATTTTCACATCCAAAGTACACGGGTACACCTCATTACTTGAACATACACAAGAGGCTTTTCCTTGTGCACAAAAAACTTGCCTTTTCTTTTTTTCCCCCATTTCAGCTGAGCCCACAACTGCAGTATTTGCAAAGAGATCCCTGAGGCCTGGGAAGGTTATTCTGACCTGCCTAGTTTCAGGATTTCACTGCAGTGACACAACGGTGGAGGTTTATCGGGATGATGACATCATCACTGAAGAAGACGGCCTTTTGTCCTCTGGGATCAGACCAAACGGGGATGGGACCTGCCAGCTGAGAAAGAGTTTGGACATCTCTAAAGGCATTGAGGCATCGTATAGCTGTGAAGTCCATTTTGGAAGTCTTAAACGACTGGTCAAATGGGGTAAAACTGCTCACTGTGACCCGTTTCCATTAATGCTGACTTGCAAAACCAGTTCAAATAATTTGTGCTGTGTGAACAAAATGGTGACCCCTATAAAAGAGTGTGGCATGAACCGTCAGTGTGGCTGTCAAACTATAATATTGCCGCTTTTTGCCTTTGTAGATGGGAAAATATGGGACCGGGCTGAACCAAAACAAGACTACAACACGAGACATCACTACTGGTTTCTTATGGTACCACTGGTGTTGGTCATTGCTTTATCACTTGTGTTTTTCATTTGGATCCTGAGGCGCAGATTGTGCACACAGGTGAGAAACAGGGAAAATTCACCATGGAATTATGTCCCTGTAGGAGCAGTCCTAGCATCTTATCTTGTTTCTTACATTGAGGAGTACCATGTAATGATTGTATACATTTATATCAGTTCTAATTACCATAAAAATGACCATAGATTATATGTGCAGTAAGAGGAGAGGAGGCTGATGGGAATTCAACATTGCAAATTCTGTCATTTATTTACTGACCAAAAAGACAAGTAAGGACAACAAATTCTGAAAACACAATTTCTCAGTGCAATATAGAAGGCCCCATTTACAAAAAGACTGCTGTTACTGAACAAGTTTTTTTTGTGATGGTTAAGCATAAATGCCAACATGCTGATTCCTAAAGGGTTACGTTAACTTTCTTTACATTGTAGGCTGCACAAAAAAAAAAATGCAAATGGACCAGACCAATTTTTGATGCACCAGAGGAACCCAGATCACCAACTTCATGAGGATTCAAGGGAGCAAATCAACACCAGCCATCCAACACATGCAGCGGATCTTTTGAATAGACTGTGTAAATTTAGCAATCTTACTGTATAAATGATGCAATGTAAATGCTATGTGAACAATTGTGTAAATAGTTGTGCAGGTTGCTCTGGATAAGAGCGCCTGCTAAAATGGCTGTAATGTAATGTTACGTTAGGTCAGAATAATGTTCACTGTATGCAGTGAACTGTGTCATTGGCTATAAATAAGTGTACGAAATGAGGATTGTACCTTATCGAAACTGTGTTCTGTAGCTGTTGCAATGACCATCATATGCACTCTTGTACGTCGCTTTGGATAAAAGCATCTGCCAAATAAATGTAATGTAAAGTAGCTCTTAGAGAGGGTACCATAACTAAAATATCCCAGGGTTCTCCCCTAAGAGTGTAACCGAGGCGATGCAGTGCAGCCCTCTGTTCCCTCACTGACA
This sequence comes from Anguilla pacifica, assembly GCA_039654925.1. Taxonomy (NCBI): domain Eukaryota; kingdom Metazoa; phylum Chordata; class Actinopteri; order Anguilliformes; family Anguillidae; genus Anguilla; species Anguilla pacifica. Next base: position 5,634,921 of record CM077289.1, read on the forward strand.
TATAATTACAGTTAATCAGCTGGCCGATGGCACTTATATTTCTTCAAAATAAATTCCAGATTATAATAAATTGATAAATGCTTTTTATTATATATATATATATATAGTAAAAATGTGCTTGGTTTTACTTAATGTATAAAAACATTTGATTGTTTAGCTTTGAATGTCTATATATATATATTTGAATGTCTCTATAATGTTTATATATTTTGTATTTTGTATGTTAAAATAAAAATGATCGAATATAAGGTGCCCTCGTGCAAGTTCACATATCATTGTGTTGATCTGAGACATCAACATTGGTCATCCTTGAGAGTTTGGTTCAGTATGTTGTTACCATGTCATATGTCCTTATATTCATTCTCAAGCTGTAAAGAGAAAGCTTCAGTAGCATTTACATGCTGAGACCCATGTTGACCAAGCGTGGTAACACACTGAATTTTAGGCCTTTGGTTACATCTTATGGGTCCTTGTTCTACTTATGAATTTATCAATTTGGCCATTAACTCTACATTATTTTATATTTACACCAAGAAATGTTGAACACTTTCACTGACTTCTGTGAGATAATTTATATTTATGTCTTGTTCTTTTTATAAACCATTAATGGGTGCTAAGGTTAACTATTTTTTTCTTGTAAAAAAAACGGAATTTTTTTTTGTTTTGTTGCCAAATCCTAAAATATCACGAGTAGGAGGTCTTATGAGTGTTCAAGTTCTGGTCACCTTGACTGCCAGAACTGAAGGCTGTTACCCATCAAAGCTTTTCTGTTTGTGAGATTTAGACATGTAGTACTATTACCAAAATTGTTTAAATAACAAGCATAACATTACTCAATTTTAGCCTAACTGGACATAGCATGAAGTCGTGTTTGAATATGATAGTTTTCTATCCAGCCATAAAAATTGCTCTTTGCCGGTAACCGGCTGGTACACCAGCACAATCATGGAAAACCGTCTGACTCGCACCATAGGAACAAGGGATATGTTCCTGCCCCACAAGCCATTTACAGCTCATCGGAAAGCTTCCCTTAACTACATCGGCATTCAGCAGCAGAAACAGAGAATTGCATGAAACTGTCCTTTATTTATTCTTCAAGAAACAATTACACAGCATTAAAAGTAAACAGTAATGGTAATGTTGAACAGAGTTGGGGTGGCGAGGAAACCCTTTTTCACTAACATCAAGAACAGCTTTTGAAGGCTGTCTTCGGAGCTCATTGACAGCAAGGCGATTTCTGACAGATATCCTGACAGACAGTTTGCTCCAAAACTTGTGTAGCTAGCGAACGGTTCCTATTGGTGCGTGTGTACGCACAGGCTACAACTGTTGTACTGCCAACACATTCTAGAATGCATTCAGAACGTTCTGAAAAAGCTCCGTGTGTACAGGGTCACAATCAGTAATTTGATCACATGATCAAGCAGCGGTGAAGTCCGTTGATTGAGCACAGCCAGCATTTGTACCGCCCAAAGGAGTTCTATGGAATCACCACTCAGAATGGAGGACATGCTGGGCACCCAGGGAATAGCATGTTCTACTGTTAAACAAAACTGGCTGACTGGAATTTAAATACCTGAAAACTGACATGTATTACATGAGGTGTCAGAGGTACTAAACTATTCTAAAGTTGATCGCAAAAAATGAGAAAATGTGTACTGGTTGGCAAGTGCACAAATTTAACATTCAAGTGTTCAGACACCATGCATTTCCAACACAATACCAGTGTCACTGGTATTAGGATTTGGATTTGGTTGCATAGAGGAAAACAAGTTTATCGACAACACTTATATTAGAGAAGAGTACTTATATATTTTGAACATTTGTCAGTTAAGAAAATGATAAGGATCCCAACCCTACACAAAGACAGTGAAACAAATTGTAAAACTTACACAATATTGTGTTCAGTCAACAAATAAAACACAAAAAAAATATACAAATACAAATGCAACCAACCATCAGCAAATATCTTCTGGCTTTACTTTTTACAAATACATTATAAATACATTTTAGAAATAGTTTAATGTGTCTTAAGTGTCTTTGGTCTGGCAATAATTTAAAACTTGGTCTAGATCAGCTGTGTTTAGAGTTACCCAACTAAGTGTTGAAGCTGAGCCAGGAGAGGGCGCTAATGTCTACAATCTGGGAAGACACTACAACCAGCAAGTCAGAGCGCACTTATTCTCCTGCCTTTGATACAGTATAGTGTACAGATCCTGCCTTCCAGGCCTGAGATCTTCAGTGCTAATTGGAAACAGCCAGGGCAGTTTGGAAGGTGGAGGGAAAGGGAAGGCCAGGGGTGTCCTGTTCCCAACCATGGTGGGACGGGTCTGTTTTGTTCTCCATAAAAAGGGTCACAAGGCTGTGCCCCCCAGATGCCAGAGGGGCCTCCAGTTGGTCTGTCCTTCATATTGTTGTTGATTGGCCTTCCAGCTGCCCGGTCTCTTTATGGTGTTGCTGGAGTCCAGTAGTACCTTATTCCACTTCACAACGATCACTCGTTTGTGGCACAAAGACGATGAATCCACTGAGCTGGGTTTCATTCCATCTGGGCTCCATCGGCACGTCAAATAACTGCTAAAGCAAAGTCCTCCCTGCGCTGGTTTGCCTACAAGGGAAAGAAAGTGAACGTAACCCTTCAGAAATCAGCAAGTGGGCATCATGCTTGCCCTTCACAAAAAAACTCACTGCTTTAGCACCAGCAGTATCTCTGCAAATGGAATGCTTCTCTATCAAACTGATAAACTGTATTTCTTCTCACTTGTCTTTTTGGTCAGTAAATAAATGGGAGAATCAACAACACTGAATTCACATGAGCCTCCCTTCCTTAACTGCACATATAATTTATGGTCATTTTTATGGTAATTAGGACTGATACAAATATATACAATTTTTCCAAGGTACCCCTCAATGTAAGAGACAAGATAAGATGCTAGGAGTGCTCCTACAGGGACATAATTCCATTGTGAATTTCTCCGGTTTCTCACCTGTGTGCGCAATCTGCGCCTCAGGATCAGCATGAGAAACACAAGTGATAAAGCAATGACCAAAACAAGTAGCACCATAAGAAACCAGTAGTGACGTCTCGTGTTGTGGTCTTGTTTTTGTTCAGCCCGGTCCCATATTTTCCCATCTGAGAAGGCAAAAAACAGCAATATTATAGTTTGACAGCCACACTGACGGTTCATGCCACACTCTTTTATAGGGGTCACCATTTTGTTCCCACAGCACTAATAATTTGATCTGGTTCTGCGAGTCAGCATTAATGGAAACGGGTCACAGTGAGCAGTTTTACCCCATTTGACCAGTCGTTTAAGACTTCCAAACGGGACTTCACAGCTATACGATGCATCAGTGCTGTTAGAGATGTCCAAACTCTTTCTCAGCTGGCAGGTCCCATCCCCGTTTGGTCTGATCCCAGAGGACAAAAGGCCGTCTTCTTCAGTGATGATGTCATCATCCTGATAAACCTCTACCCTTGTGTCACTGCAGTGAAATCCTGAAACTAGGCAGGTCAGAATAACCTTCCCAGGGTCCCAGGATCTCTTAGCAAATACTGCAGCCGTGGGCTGAGCTGAAATGGGGGGAAAAGGAAAAGGCAAGTTTTTTGTGCACAAGGAAAAGCCTCTTTCTTGTGTATTTTGGAGTAATTATATTCTATGTAGTACCAGTGTACTTAGATGTGAATATGTGTACACGTTAACAGGGCTACATTTGAATGCTCAGGCAGCTTGCATTGAAATGGAAAAGGTCACAATTTAAGTAAGATACCATCCTTTCTTTAAAAAAAGCAAGAAAAAAACATTTGGAAGATTAAATCTAAAACACATTTAAACTCATTTTCAGGTGTACTCCTGGGTTTCTTTTTGTTCACTGATTTTGTTACCAAACATTTTTTTTAAATGTGCAGATGCATCTTTTTAACACTAACACTATGTGTTTAAAAAGATGCATCTCCTATGTATACGTGTTTGTATATATACACACATATAAACGTACACATGTATATTACATAAACTTCTGTGAAATGAGTATTGTATTTTCAAAACAAAATAAAAGCCACATATTTACAAGACACTATGTGATTTTGTCCCAACATGTATTTGATCCCAACATTAAGGACCTCAATTTGAATATTTATCAAAATATTGTGAAATTATGTTGTGATATTGTGATAATATATTCTACTTCACTATAATGCAGTGTGTTCCATTTCTGTAAGGGACCATGGTACTAGCCTGTCTTCTGGCTCTCCTCTGCTTCAAAAGACAAACTGTCCAACAGATGAATCACACAGGTGTGCTCTATGTAGTTCTTAGTTTCCATGGTGATGTCCTGGTCCCTGTTCCACTTCCTTGTAATGGGGACAGCAGATCCTGCTGAAGCCTCCCACTGAAGCCTGCTGAGGTTGAAGGACAGGAAGTCTTCTCCATTCCATCCATACTGAGCAAAGGTCCTCTTATGTCTTACACCAGAGTCAGGGTTTCTCTCGATCTCACAGCCAAACCTCCCCTGCAGGACAGCAGTACCTGAAACACATGGATGTACACAAAACTGAGACCATAAGAAATTTTACCATGATATACTATGGTACACTAAGACTGCACGTATCATTGTTCATTATGGTGCACGCTATTGTAGTACTATAGTTATGTACCATGGTACAATGGATGTACCATAGTACACTACAGTAGTACCATAATATCTACCATAGTGCACTATAGTATGTACTGGTCAAAATGAATGTACCATATATACTACGGTACACATTATGGTAGTTCCACAGGATGTACCATTGAACATTTATGTACCATAGTGCTCTGTGGCACACATATGGTAGTAAAATGGTATGTACCATAGTACAATGGATGTACCATTCAGAGGTACATACCATGGTACAACAATTCTACAATGTGCCATGATACTGTCAAAATACAATGGTACATGTAGCATAGTTGTACCATGGCACAAGTACCACAGTTCAGCAAAATCAGTAAAATGTATTATGGGTGGTTACCTCCATGTACTGCATGGTGGTCTCTTGGAATTTTAACCAGAGGTATGGCAGATTTTTGTTATTTATAATAATTTACAAAAAGCTAGTATTGGCGCTCCCTTACCAGACATGTTAAGTCCTGTGTCATTTCTTAAGATGTCAGTTCTGCTTCTGTCCCATTGCGCCATATTACGGAGTTTGACAGACTTCCACAGAGAACTGCCTCTTCCTTCACGCATCCAGTTTCTACGGGGCACGCTGTCCATGCCATTGCTACTGTAGGAGTCGACTGCTTCGCCATCAAGCCACAGAACACAAGTGAACTCATCAGTATTTACTGCAGTGTACGTACCTAGAAAGGAGTGACTAACTGGAAGACAGAGACACGGGGAAAGACAGATGTCACAAAGTACCAAATATGATGTTCAACCCAAAGCATCCCTGAGCCAGGACAGAACATTTTGACCCTATCTGGCAACTGCAAAAAAATATATATATATTTTTTAAAACACAGACTTACATTTTTAAGGTTTTGGTATTACTGATGATATTACATGAAATAGTAAAAACTTTGCTCCACTTTCCATTTTGGGAAGTAAAAAATCTCTGGTTTTTTGGCCCAGTATAAATTTGGGAACCCCCGTGTGCTGGTCAACATAACTGCCCTGGAGAAGTGTTACATCTGAGGAAATCATCCAGTTACTACTGAGCCCCCTAGACACCACACTGACATATTTAGTGATTATGGTTGTCTAGGTCATGTGACCAAAAAGCTATTGAATTTCCAAAATTTGAAAAATTCTTATAAAATAACATGAGATGAAAATGGACAAAGCAAAGGCCGCGCAACATGTGTCATTACTCAGTGAGCAATCCATTAGGGATTTGGGGTGTCTAGGTCATGTGACCAAAAAACTATTGATATTCCTAGCTTTGAAATATTCATATAAAATTGCATGAGATTAAAATGGACAAAGCAAAGGCTGTGCAACCTGTGTCCATTGTTCGTGAATAATTTAAAAGTGGTTTGAAGTTTCTAGGTCCTTTTGTCTAGAAGCTATTGAAATTGAAAACATTTGTAAGCTGTAATTTGTTGACGGTCCCTAACCACTTGCATTGGCTAAGCGGAAAGTAGGGAAGAGTCGGTGAAATAAGACGATACGAGACTGGGTGTCTGAATATCTGTCTGAATGTCTGAATATCCAAGGTTGTAAAGACCGTTGCATTGTCTCTCTAAACCCCGGAACAAAGCGGGAAAGGGTCGGCGAGACTGGGTGTCCGAATATCTGTTGAATATCCAACTTGAAATCAACTTCACCTCGGTCCAATACCGAGAAAATCAGGCTGACGACCAACCGTACGAAATGTAACTAGTGTATTGTCAATAGAAATGTAGGCTGAGTAAAAAGTACATACGTTTTTTTGTCGATGTAGTGGAGTAGAAAGTGAAAGCTGCTAATATTGTTTATACTCAGCACAAGTGCAAAGTCGCCAATATCCTACTTGTACAGTAACGAAGTAAATGTAGGCTACTTAGTTACCACCACCACAGCGCGTACTTCAGAACTGGAGGGAGCGTAACACCCTCCATTGTGCATGTAGTGGGCAAAAGAGCCAACGTGTAGAAAACCAAGGAGATCTAGCTACTAAAGAAAACCGCATCAGTCTATTTTTTTGTCATCATTAATTTCATTATGTGTTTCATATTCATTGTCCTGTCTGAATAAAAATAATTTTTGCAGTAACCTAGCTTTGAAAGATGTTTTCTTTCTAGGGTCTAAATTAAGTTCCGGGGACTTTATTTTACCCCCAAAAGTCTCTGCTCGGGGGGTAGTACTTTCCAAAAGTACCGGAACTTTTGGGGTGGGGCGCAAGCGCTGTAAATTTCTGATTGGAATAGAGAGCGTCCATTGTGCATGTTGTGGGCAAAAGAGCGAACGTGTAGAAAACCAATGAGACTTGGAGCACGTGTTGGTAGTGGAGCATAGCGTACAACTCTATTGTGCATGTTGTGGGCAAAGAGCCAACGTGTACAAAACCAAGGAGATTTGTGTGTACGAGTTTGTGAAACAATGATTGTTTTGGTCCACAAGTCTTGGGAGACTATTTATTAAAATGTACACATTTCATTAGGCTACATATTGATACAATCTGAAAACGTAACGATTATTAAAAGAGTTTCATAATACCATTGGAGAAGTTTTACGTAGAAGTAAGCGACACGTGCTTCTATCTATTTGCTTCACAAACTGGCTTTGCTAAAAGCCAGCTTGTCGGTGAAGTCGAAAATGTCAGTGAACCTGCCGACTGCGTACCATGAGCCAAGACCGACTATGGAAGTGCGAGTAAACGGAAAACCTTAATCAAACCAATACACATTGTGTTTTAACTAAGAAAAATACAAATAAAATAGTCGAAATTTTACTTATTTCGAAAGGCACTGTCACCATTTTTTTATATTCTGGAAGAGTGATGAGTGCAGACCCAGCTCACATGCAAAATATTACGACAAGGATGACGACAGGTACAAACAACACACACACAGGTTTTACCATTTGAAGTTTTTAAAAAATTAAATAACAACGCTAAATGACACATAACAAAAACATAAATATATCACAAGCATATATCATACCTGCCTACCTAGAAGAAAAACTCAATAAGGTAGGTGAAAGCGTCAATACGTACCTGACACAATGCGCCAAACAATGTCCGAAAACAATAAAATGCTATAAATGCGAAACATTTTACAACACAACTTCAGAAATTATATCCACCCTGGTCTGTTTGTTGTCAATGAATAGCCTTTACATCTGTCCTTCACGCTGTTTTAGCGAGTGATGTAGTAGTAACGGTGAAGCCACACAATACGCGGCCCACCGCCTCCATTCATTTAGAATGAGAGTTGGCGGCCAGACCCCGCAACGCATGTTGGCATTGCCGGGGCCGCGTGTAGTGTGGCTTCACCGTAACGGATCCCCACAAGCGACTGTTTGTGGGCGTGTCACCTATTTTTGACAGACAGTTGTGTTCGTTAAATGTTGACCGGGTTTAATATCGTGTTTCATATTCATTGTCCTGTCTGAATAAAAATAATGTTTGCAGTAACCTAGCTTTGAAATATTTTTTCTTTCTTTCTAGGGTCTAAATGAAGTTCCGGGGACTTTATTTTACCCCCAAAAAAGTCCCTGCTCGGGGGGTAGTACAGTACAACTTTTGGGGTGGGGCGCAAGCGCTGTTAATTTCTGATTGGATTAAAGAGCGTCCATTGTGCATGTTGTGGGCAAAAGAGCGAACGTGTAGAAAACCAAGGAGATTTAGCTACCAAACAAAACAGCATCGGTCTGTTTTTGTCATCATAAATTTCATTATGTGTACGAGTTTGTGAAACAATGATTGTTTTGGTCCACAAGTCTTGGGAGACTATTTATTAAAATGTACACATTTCATTAGGCTACATATTTTTACAATCTGAAAACGTAACGATCATTAACAGAGTTTCAGAATACCATCGGAGAAGTTTTACGTAGAAGTAAGCAGCATATGCTTTTTATTTGCTTCACAAACTGGTTTTGCTAAAAGCCAGCTTGTCGGTGAAGTCGAAAATGTCAGTGAACTTGCCCTGACTGCGTACCATGAGCAGAGGTGGGTAACCCGGCTTCAAAGAGTGAAAAAGACTGACCATGTATTTGCTCCATCACCATGCACTAAACCAGCTGATTCGAATTAGCATAACTCTTCAGCATGATAGGAGAACTAACTAGCATAACTCTTCAGCATGATAGGAGAACTAACTATTGTAATCAGATGGTTTAGTGCATGTTAACTTACGATAGCTTATGTATCTGTATTTATTATCTATTCATACAACTTATTAATTAATTCACTGAGACTGTCAGATTTAGCCAGTGTGGCTAGCAATCATCCTCGAATGTCAAAGGGAAAACCTTTGAAATTTTAAGCGTCGTTTTCTTTAAAAACTACGCAGCTCGTGACAGGTTTGGTGCAGTACACGTCTAGTAGTGTGCGCTCAAAAAGCGGAGGATTACGAACTGGGGTCAGAACTTTGTGTCCTGGCTCAGGGATGCTTTGGGTCGAACATCGTATTTGGTACTTTGTGACATCTGTCTTTCCCCGTGTCTCTGTCTTTCAGTTCCTCACTCCCTTCTGGGTACCTACACTGCAGTGAATTCTGATGAGTTCACTTGTGTCCTGTGGCTTGATGGCGAAGCAGTCGACTCCTACAGTAGCAATGGCATGGACAGCGTGCCCCGTAGAAATTGGATGCATGAAGAGCGAGGTCGTTCTCTGTGGAAGTCTGTCAAACACCGTAATATGGAGCACTGGAACAGAGGCAGAACTGACATCTTAAAAAATGACACAGGACTTAACATGTCTGGTAAGTGAGAGCCTTTATATTTGAGCTTTTAAAAAATTATTTATTTTTTATATGCTGTACCTCTGTTTAAAGTTCCAAGTAAAGACCATGCAGTACATGCAGGTATGATCACTGCATCATGTACATCCATGTGTTTCAGGGGAGGTTTTGCTGTGAGGTCGAGCGAAACCCTGACTATGGTATAAGTCTTACGAGGACCTTTGCTCAGTATGGAGGATGGAACGGAGAAGACTTCCTGTCCTTCAACCTCAGCAGGATTCAGTGGGAAGCTTCAGCAGGATCTGCTGTCCCGATTACAAGGAAGTGGAATAGGGACCAGGACATCACCTTGGAAACTAAGGACTACATAGATTACATCTGTGTATATCACCTGGAGAGAAGTTTTTCTTTTGAAGCAAAGGAGAGACAGGAGACAGGTTAGTACCATGGTCCCTTACAGAAACGGAACACACTGCAGTATAGTGGGAAAATGGAATATATTATCAAGTTATCAGAACATGCTAATATATGGGGTACTATTCAAATTTGCTCCTGACATTGTGATATGTGTGTATGCGTGTATGTATTTTCCTAAAAAACAAAAAGGCACATAATTCCAGTATATAGCAGTATGTTACATTTCCCTAAGGGGTTCACACATATTATAACGTTAAAAAAAGGTGCAAAGAATTTATTGAAGAAAGGATGGTACCTTACTTAAAATGTGAGCTTATATGTCAATGGGGATTTACTCAGGAAAACAACATTTTCAGAACAGATACACTGTAAAATATGTGCCTTTTCCTTGTTCCAATTTCAATGCAAGCTGCCTGAACATTTATGCCTGAATACAGACCTGTCAGCCTGTACACATTTTCACATCCAAAGTACACTGGTACGCCTCATTACTTGAACATACACAAGAGGCTTTTCCTTGTGCACCAAAAAAGTTGCCTTTTCCATTTCCCCCATTTCAGCTCAGCCCACAACTGCCGTATTCTCTAAGAGATCCCTGAACCCTGGGAAGGTTATTCTGACCTGCCTAGTTTCAGGATTTTACTGCAGTAACACAGTGGAGGTTTATCAGGATGATATCAGGATGATGACATCATCACTGAAGAAGGCGACCTTTTGTCTTCTGGGATCAGACCAAACGGGGATGGGACCTGCCAGCTGAGAAAGAGTTTGGACATCTCTAACAGCACTGATGCATCGTATAGCTGTGAAATCCCGTTTGGAAGTCTTAAACAACTGGTCAAATGGGGTAAAACTGCTCAATGTGACCCATTTCCATTAATGCTGACTTGCAGAACCAGATCAAATTATTAGTGCTGTGGGAACAAAATGGTGACCCCTATAAAAGAGTGTGGCATGAACCGTCAGTGTGGCTGTCAAACTATAATACTGCTGCTTTTTTGCCTTTGCAGATGGGAAAATATGGGACCGGGCTGAACCAAAACAAGACTACAACACGAGACATCACTACTGGTTTCTTATGGTACCACTGGTGTTGGTCATTGCTTTATCACTTGGGTTTCTCATTCGGACTCTGAGGCGCAGATGGCGCAAACAGGTAAGAAACCGGAGAAATTCACAATGGAATTATGTCCCTGTAGGAGCACTCCTAGCATCTTATCTTGTCTCTTACATTGAGGGGTACCTTGGAAAAATTGTGTACATTTATATCAGTCCTAATTACCATAAAAATGACCATAAATGATATGTGCAGTAAGAGGAGAGAAGGCTGATGGGAATTCATCTTTGTTGATTCTTCCATTTATTTACTGACCAAAAAGACAAGTGAGAAGAAATACAGTTTATCAGTTTGATAGAGAAGCATTCCATTTGCAGAGATACTGCTGGTGCTAAACCAGTGAGTTTTTTTTGTGAAGGGCAAGCATGATGCCCACTTGCTGATTTCTGAAGTGTTACGTTCCCTTTCTTTCCCTTGTAGATAAACCAGCGCACAAAGGACTCTGCTTCAGCAGTTATTTGACGTGCCGATGGAACCCAGATTTAATGAAACCCAGCCGAGCGGATTCATCGTCTTGAGGCCAAAAGAGAACGACCACTGTAAAGTGCAATTAGGTACTACTGGACTGCAGCGACACCATAAAGAGACCGTGCAGCTGGAAGGCCAATCAACAGCAATGAGAAGAAGGACAGACCAACTGTGGGCCCCTCTGGCATCTGGGTCTTAGCCTTGCGACCCTTTTTAGGGAGAACAAAATTGCCTCGGCCAAATGCTTTCTGGTTGGGAAACTCCCCACAGGGTGCCGCTGGCCTCCGCATCCCTACCTGCCTTGCACTGGTTGTCTCCAGTTAACAGGGAAGATCTCAAGACAAACAGTATGAGGAGCGACTCTTTGACTCGCCAGTTGCAGACAGTAGCGCCCTCTCCTGGCTCAACTTCAGCACTGCCATGGAGCCAGTGCCATGAAATGCCCTTTCAGCTGCAAGCCAGACCATAGACACCTATGACACTGGCCAGTTCCTGTCACCCTCTGTCCTGACTTTTCAAGTTGAAGGAATTTCTAAAATGTGTAATTTATTTGAAATTGAAGTATTTATACAATGTATTGTTTTATTAAAATGTTTATACACAGTGTTTGCAGATGGTTTGTTATATTTCTGTTTGTATCATATTTATTTCAGTGTTTTTATTTTTTGGTGAATTAAAAAAAAAAGTGTTACCCTTTGTTTCACAGTTTTTGTGTGAAGATTGAATCTTTATTATTTTCATATCTGACAAATGTTTGCAATATAAGTACTGTTTTATAATCAAAGTGTTCAAGATGAACTTGTTTTCCTATGTGACAAATCCAAATCCTTACACTAGTGCCACTGGTATTGTGTTAGAAATGTATGCTGCCTGAACACTTGAATGTTTAATCTGTACACTTGCCAGCCAGTATACGTTTCCCTATTCTTCGCGATCAACTTTAGAATAGTTTTTGCACCCCAGACCCATTGCACCTCAGGTTCTCATACAATTTTCAGTTTTCATGTGTTTAAATTCCAGTTGGCCATTTTTTGATTTCACGGGAAATAAATACATCAGTGGAACATGCTAGTCTCAACGTGGCCAGCAGATGGCGAGCATGTCCTTCTTTCTGAGTAGCAATTCCACAGAACTTTTATGAGCGGTATAAATCGTGTCGGTGCTCGATCCGTATCTGCGCACTTGACCACTGCTGCTGGATCAGACAATCAAGTTGTTTATTGATTGTACGTGGCGAAGAACTGAGCAAATGGAGTAAAGGCAACCTCTCAGGGTTATTGTGATCAAAACTATTCAGAATACAGAGAAACCTTTTCAAATGCAAATTTCCATCTTACTTGCTTTTCCGTCTTTAAATGTGCCATTCCACTCCACAATATGTGTTATTTTATACTGAATATCTTGCCACCATGTTGCCTTTCAAACCCATATACTAACCTTTTGCTGTAAAGTGAAAATCATGGGTTACTTGAAGAAACATTGAAATAAAATGTGACACTGTATGTCTCCTTTTTCCTAAGCTGCAGGAGTTTAATTAACTTGATTGTTTTGTCCTTCTTGAAAACTATTCTCTGACTAAAAATCTGAATATGCATAATTCGTCCATAATGCAATGTAGCTTGTTCTGATTTTTTTTAAAACAAAACAAACAAAAAAACCCCATTGTATTATGACACTGTTCAAACTAATTTATTGCTATCACAGGAGAGGGCGAGACTATGGAAATGAGCAAGATCAGAAACTGACTGTAAAGCAAATCAAGGGAGCAGAACTGTGTTGAAAACTGCATGCAGTGAATGTCATTTATGTAAACAACTGGACGTGGGACTCCATGGTGTCACTCAGCACAGACCCAGGGCCTTTACAATCACGGACAGTGGTCAATGACTCACACAAGTGTTCACGAAAAATGCAGATAGGAAATTAAGTATTTTGAGTTTTCCTCCGCCTCCTTCCTCTTCTTCGTCTTCTTGTTCTTCTTCACAGCTGCTAAGCCAAGTTAAACAGAAATTTGCCCAAATCTTTAGCTGGATGGAAGCTCACAATCTAAAGCTGAACCTGACAAACACACTCAGACATCCCTGCTATGTTTTTCCCCACCATGTGACCTCTCTCTCCCTGGGTGACACCACCATGTTGGCTTCTCCTGGCACCAAGAACCTTGGCCTGCTGCTAGATGGCAAACTTGGCAACACTGCAAACGCCTGCAGAGAGCCTGGCACAAGGATTCTTCCTCTACATCATCAGGAGACTCCGCCCATTTCTCGCCACCGTCTCACCTGAGCTTCTAGGTCAGGTTCTGGTGCTCTCCCACCTGGACCAGAGCCTGAACACTCTTGTGACTGGCCTCCCTGCTTCTACCATCAGACCTCTACAGACGACCGGTGAACTGCTGCTCACCTGGTCCACTGCTCACCTGGGGTGCATCCCATTACTCTTCACTCCTCACCTCCATTCCTCCACGCCCCCCAACTACCACACATCTCCTACTCGTAAGTATGTGGAGGAAAGGACACAGATACACATTTAGACACTTGCGGTAATAGCTCTACGTGCCTAAATCTCACAAACAGAAAAGCTTTGATGGGTAACAACCTTCAGGTCTGGCAGTCAAGGTGACCAGACCTTGAACACTCATAAGGCCTCCTTCTCATGATATTTTAGGATTTGTCATAAAAACCAATTTCCTGTTATCTCTTAAGGAAAAAAAGAGTAAACCTTAGCACCCATTAATGGTTTACAAAAAGAACAAGATATAAATATAAATTCTCGCTCACAGAAGTCAGTTAAAGTGTTCAACATTTATTGGTGTAAATATAAAATAATGTAGAGTTAATGGCCAAATTGACTTCATAAGTAGAACAAGGACCCATAAGATCTAACCTAAGACCTAAAATGCAGTGTGTTACCATGCTTGGTCAACATGGGTCTCAGCATGTAAATGCTATTAAAGCTTTCTCTTTACAGCTTGAGAATGAATATAAGGACATATGACATGATAACAACATACTTAACCAAACATGATAACAACATACTTAACCAAACTCTCAAGGATGACCAATGTTGATGTCTCAGATCAACACAATGACATTTGAACTTACACGAGGGCACCTTATATTCAATCATTTTTATTTTAACATACAAAATACAAAATATATAAACATATGACATTCAACGCTAAACAATCAAATGTTTTTATACATTAAGTCAAACCAAGCACATTTCTACTATATATATATATATATATATATATATATATATATATATATATATAATAATAAGAAATTAAACACTGACAAAGAGTAAAAAAGCATTTATCAATTTATTATAATCTGGAATTTACTTTGAAGAAATATAGCAGTGCCATCGCCCAGCCGACTAACTGTAATGATATGTCAGTGAGGGAACAGAGGGCTGCACTGCACTGCACTCTTAGGGGAGAACCCTGGGATATTTTAGTTATGGTACAAGAGCAACGTACAAGAGTGCATATGATCGTCATTGCAACAGCTACAGAACACAGGTTCAATAAGTACAATACTCATTTCGTAGTTATTTATAGCCAATGGCACAGTTCAGTTCACAGTGAACATTATTCTGACCTAACGTAAGTCAAAATAGGAGGAAGAACATTACATTACAGCCATTTTAGCAGGCGCTCTTATCCAGAGCAACCTGCACAACTATTTACACAATTATCTACACAGCATTTACATTGCATCATTTATACAGTAGGATTGCCAAATTTACACAGTCAATTCAAAAGATCCGCTGCATGTGTTGGATGGCTGGTGTTGATCTGCTCCCTTGAATCCTGATGAAGTTGCTGATCTGGGTTCCTCTGGTGCATCATAAATTGGTCTGCTCCATTTGTATTTCTCTTTGCACAGCCTACAATGTAAAGAAAGTGAACGTAACCCTTTAGGAATCAGCATGTGGGCATTTATGCTTACCCATCACAAAAATAACTTGTTCAGTACCAGCAGTATCTTTGCAAATGGGGCCTTCTATATAGCACTGATAAATTGTGTTTTCAGAATTTTTTTTCTTACTTGTCTTTTCAGTCAGTAAATAAATGAAAGAATTTGCAATGTTGAATTCCCATCAGCCTCCTCTCCTCTTACTGCACATATCATTTATGGTCATTTTTATGGTAATTAGAACTGATATAAATGTATACAATTATTACAAGGTACTCCTCAATGTAAGAGATGCTAGGAGTGTTCCTTCGGGGACTTAAATCCAAGGTCAATTTCCCATTTCTCACCTGTGTGTGCCATCTGCGTCTCAGTATGAAAAAGGAAACCCCAGATAGTAAACCAATGACCAACACAAGTAGCACCATAAGAAACCAGTAGTGACGTCTCTTGTTGTAGTCTTGTTTTTCTTCAGCCCGGTCCCATATTTTTCCATCTGCAAAGGCAAAAAGCAGCAATATTATAGTTTGACAGCCACACTGACGGTTTATGCCACATTCTTTTATAGGGGTCACTATTTTGTTCCCACAGCACTAATAATTTCATCTGGTTCTGCAAGTCAGCATTAATGGAAACGGGCCACAGTGAGCAGTTTTACCCCATTTGACCAGTTGTTTAAGACTTCCAAACTGGACTTCACAGCTATACGATGCCTCAGTGCTGTTAGAGATGTCCAAACTCTTTCTCAGCTGGCAGGTCCCATCCCCGTTTGGTCTGATCCCAGAGGACAAAAGGCCGTCTTCTTCAGTGATGATGTCATCATCCCGATAAACCTCCACCGTCGTGTCTCTGCAGTGAAATCCTGAAACTAGGCAGGTCAGAATAACCTTCCCAGGGTTCAGGGATCTCTTAGCGAATACTGCAGCCGTGGGCTGAGCTGAAATGGGGAAATGGAAAAGGCAAGTTTTTTGTGCACAAGGGAAGGCCTCTTGTGTATGTTCAAGTAATGAGGCGTACCAGTGTACTTTGGATGTGAAAATGTGTATAGGCTGTCAGGACTGTATTCAGGCATAAATGTTCAGGCAGCTTGCATTGAAATGGGAACAGGGAAAAGGCTACTGTGGATCTGTTCTGAAAATGTTGTTTTCCTGAATAAATCCTCATGACATATAAGATCACATTGTAAGTAAGGTACCATCCTTTCTTCAATAAATTCTTTGCACCTTTGTTACATTATAAGATGTGCGAATCCCTTAGGGAAATATAACATAATGCTAAATACTGAAATGATGTGCCTTTTTGTTTTTTAGGAAAATAAATACACGCATACACACATATCGCAATGACAGGAGCAAATTTGAATAGTTCCCAAAATATCGGCATATTCTGACAACTTGATAATATATTCCATTTTCCCACTATACTGCAGTGTGTTCCATTTCTGTATGGGACCATGGTACTAACCTGTCTCCTGGCTCTCCTCTGCTTCAAAGGACAAACTTCTATTCAGGTGATATACACAGATGAAATCTATGTAGTCCTTAGTTTCCATGGTGATGTCCTGGTCCCTGTTCCACTTCCTTGTAATGGGGACAGCAGATCCTGCTGAAGCCTCCCACCGAATCCTGCTGAGGTTCAAGGACAGGAAGTCTTCTCCGTTCCATCCATACTGAGCAAAGGCCCTCATAAGTCTTACACCAGAGTCAGGGTTTAGCTCGATCTCACAGCCAAATCTCCCCTGCAGTACAACAGCACCTGAAATATACAGATGCAGTGATTATACCTACAGTACTGCATGGTCTTTACTTGGAACTTTAAACAGAGGTACAGCAGAGGAAAAAAAATAATTTGGAAAAATCTCAAATATAAAGGCCCTCACTTACCAGACATGTTAAGTCCTGTGTCATTTTGTAAGATGTCAGTTCTGCCTCTGTTCCAGTGCTTCATATTAAGGCGTTTGACAGACTTCCACAGAGAACGGCCTCTTCCTTCACGCATCCAATTTCTACGGGGCAAACTGTCCGTGCCATTGCTACTGTAGGAGTCGACTGCTTCGCCATCAAGCCACAGGACACAAGTGAACTCATCAGAATTCACTGCAGTGTAGGTACCTAGAAGGGAGTGAGGAACTGAAAGACAGACACAGGGAAAGAGAGATGTCACAAAGTACCAAATATGATGTTCAACCCAAACTGTCCCTGAACCAGGAAACAACTTTTTGACCCCATCTGGCAGCCGGAAAAACAAACAAAATAAATAAATAAATACACACGCACGCAAGTACACACAATGATTTATATTTTAGTATTATACAATGCTGCTGCTGCCATCAAGATCTGTGCGAACTATCGAGAATGATATATTATGAGATTTATTTTTTTAAGTTTTGGCATTACTGATGATGTTTTTGAATGCTACATAAAACACATTGAACCACATAGGAAAAAATGCCGGTTTCGGCCCAGTGAAAATGCGGCAACCCTAGTGAGCTGTCAGAATACCTGCCTTGGAGAAGCGTTAACACGCTCCACTTCATATACGGTAATTTACTAGGGCTCCGTAGGCCTATTAACTAGATGATATTATACAAACATGTATTTGTATGATGTCCATAAGACACATTAAAAAACCTGTTACTCCCCCCAAGTATGCGTGATTGGTTGGAACAAACTATTTTTTGCACACTTTTCACGACGTGTCGCTTTAAATGGTAAAACCTGTGTGTGTGTGTGTGTGTGTGTGTGTGTGTTGCTTGTAGCTGTCGGCATCATTTTCGTAATATTCTGCATGTGAGCTGGGTCTGCACTCATCACTATTCTAGAATATTAAACAATTGGTGACAGTTGTTCCTTAATGTACGAGTGATTATGCATATGTATTTATTATCTATTCATTCAACTTATTAATTAATTCAGTGAGGCTGTCAGAATTAGCAATGTCAAATGGTAAACCCAGGGTGTGTTGAAGATGTGAACTATTAAGCGTTTTCTTTAAAATTGCAGTACACGTTGAAGTAGTGTAATTCAATGACAACGCTAAATGACACATAACAAAAACATTAAATATATCACAAGCATATATCCTACCTGCCTACCTGGAAGAAAAACTCAATAAGGCAGGTGAAATCGTCAATACCTACCTGACACAGAGCGCCAAACAATGTCCAAAAATAATAAAATGCTGTAAATGCGAAACATTTTTAAACGAAACTATATTCACCCTGGTACATTAGTTCTCAATGAATAGCCTTTGTGAAATCTTTTGTACGTCGTTATGCACTTTTGTACGTCGCTTTGGCTAAAACCGTCTGCCAAACAAATGTGAAGTAATGAGCATGATTCCCTCAGCGAGTCAAATAAAGATGGACAGAAAACATTATCCATCAGGGTACGTAATTTAGGTTTGCAGTGTCATAAATAAGTCTACCAATCCAAATAGTGCACCAGGGTGGATGGCACGCCCATATGTACGTTTATTCAGGGAAGTCCTCTGTTGAATCTGAGACTGAATTCTGTGAAAATATTTGGACGACAGCCGTCCTGTCCTCTAACCAGTCTACCATATGTAGCTCATACTCTCGCTGTAACAGCGTGGTGTAAATATTTCACAAGGCTATTCATTGATAACTAATGGACCAGGGTAGATATAGTTTTTTAAAAGTTGTTTTGTAAAATGTTTCGCATTTTATAGATTTATACTGTTTTCGGACATTGTTTAGCGCACGGTGTCAGGTACGTATTTTCATCTTTGCCTTTCGAAATCTGTAAATTTTCCACTATTTTCTTTTTTTTTAATTATTGTTCTTAGCTAAAACAGCATTATATGTTTTGGTTTGATTGCGCTACGTGCATTGCTGGTGCAGATACTTATTGTCTAGCAGATAATGTAGCCTAGGTTTTCCGTAATTTTGGTCGGTCGTGTCTCATGTAGCTACGCAGTCGGGGCAATTTCACAGACATTTTCGACTTCACCTATTTATATACGGTCTGGACTTGACCGACAAGCTAACTTTTAGCAAAACCAGTTTGTGAAGCAAATAGAATTAAGCATGTGCCGCTTACTTCTACGTAAAACTTCTCCGACGGTATTATTCTGAAACTCTGTTAATGATCGTTACGTTTTCAGATTGTAAAAATATGTAGCCTAATAAAATGTGTACATTTTAATAAATAGTTTCCCAAGGCTTGTGGACCAACACAATCATTGTTTCACAAACTCGTACACATAATGGAATTTATGATCACAAAAAATTGACCGATGCGGTTTTCTTTGGTAGCTAAATCACCTTGGTTTTCTACACGTTGGCTCTTTTGCCCACAACATGCACAATAGAGGGGTACGCTATGCTCCACTACCAACACGTCCTCCAAGTCTCCTTGGTTTTCTACACGTTGGCTCTTTTGCCCACAACATGCACAATGGAGGGTGTTACGCTCTCTCCAGTTCTGAAGTACGCTCTCTGAGCTACCCTACCGTGTATTAATACGGTTAATACCCGTCTCTTTTCCTCCCGAAGTGTGTGCAGGAAAGGGAGGAACCGAGATCGTGTGAGGGTTGACTGTGACCCCGTACGCACACTACCGTGGGTCGTGTGGCTGTAGTTTTGAAGTTGTGCTGTGAAGTGCGAGTCGTTAAATGATTAGCATTCATTACATTTAATTCGTTTTTGAGATTGTTTGATCCACTATGTCAGGTACGAATCGACGTTTTCATCTGATCTATTTTAGTTTTGCTTTGAGTTAGGGTAGACTACAGTGGTGGTGGTAACTGAGTAGCCTACATGTACTTCGTCACTGTACAAGTAGGATATTGGCGACTTTGCACGTGTGCTGAGTATAAACAATATCAGCAGCTTTCACTTTCTACTCCACTACATCGATAAAAAACGTGGACCGAGGTGAAGTTGGTTTCAAGTTGGATATTCAACAGATATTCGGACACCCAGTCTCGCCGACCCTTTCCCGCTTTGTCCCGGGGTTTAGAGACATAATGCAACGGTCTTGACAACCTTGGATATTCAGACATTCAGACAGATATTCAGACACCCAGTCTCGTATCGTTTTATATCCCCGACTGTTCCCTACTTTCCGCTTAGCCAATGCAAGTGGTTAGGGACCATCAACAAATTACAGGTTACAAATTCTTTCAATTTCAATAGCTCCTAGACAAAAGGACCTAGAAACTTCAAACCACTTTTAAATTGTTCACAAACAATGGACACAGGTTGCACTGCCTTTGCTTTGTCCATTTTAAGTTCATGCAATTTTATATGAATATTTCAAAGCTAGGAATTTCAATAGTTTTTTGGTCACATGACCTAGACACCCCAAATCCCTATTGGATTGCTCAACGAGTACTGACATATGTTGCACAGTCTTTGCTTTGTCCATTTTCTTCACATGCTATTTTATATGAATTTTTCAAAGTTTGGAAGTTCAATAGTTTTTTGGTCACATGACCTAGACACCCCAAATCCCTATTGGATTGCTCACCCAGTACTGACACATGTTGCACAGTCTTTGCTTTGTCCATTTTCTTCTCATGCTATTTTATATGAATTTTTCAAAGTTTGGACATTCAATAGTTTTTTGGTCACATGACCTACACACTCCAAATGATGAAATATGTCAGTGTGGTGTCTAGGGGGCTCAGTAGTAACTGGATGATTTCCTCAGATGTAACACTTCTCCAAGGCAGTTATGTTGACCAGCACACGGGGGTTCCCAAATTTTTACTGGGCCAAAAAACCAGAGATTTTTTACTTCTCAAAATGGAAAGTGGAGCAAAGTTTTTACTATTTCATGCAATGTCATCAGTAATACCAAAACCTTAAAAATGTAAGTCTGTGTTTAAAAAAAATAAAAAAATATATATATATATTTTTTGGAGTTGCCAGATAGGGTCAAAATGTTCTGTCCTGGATCAGGGATGCTTTGGGTCGAACATCATATTTGGTACTTTGTGACGTCTGTCTTTCCCCGTGTCTCTGTCTTCCAGTTAGTCACTCCTTTCTAGGTACCTACACTGCAGTGAATACTGATGAGTTCACTTGTGTCCTGTGGCTTGATGGCGAAGCAGTCGACTCCTACAGTAGCAATGGCATGGACAGCGTGCCCCATAGAAAATGGATGCGTGAAGGAAGAGGCCGTTCTCTGTGGAAGTCTGTCAAACTCCGTAATATGGCGCAATGGGACAGAAGCAGAACTGACATCTTAAAAAATGACACAGGACTTAACACATCTGGTAAGGGAGCGCCAATACTAGCTTTTTGTAAATTATTATAAATAACAAAAATCTGCCATACCTCTGGTTAAAATTCCAAGAGACCACCATGCAGTACGTGGAGGTAACCACCCATAATACATTTTACTATGGTACTGGACTATGATTGCTGAACTGTGGTACTTGTGCCATGGTACAACTATGCTACATGTACCATTGTATTTTGACAGTACCATGGCACATTGTAAAATAGTTGTACCATGGTATGCACTGTGGTACTATCATAGCATGTACCACTGTGCATGGTACATCCATTGTACTATGGTACATACCATTTTACTACGATATGTGTACTACAGTGCACTATGGTACACAAATGTTCAATGGTACATCCTGTGGAACTACCATAGTGTGTATCATAGTATATTATGGTACATTCATTTTCACCAGTACATACTGTAGAGCACTATGGTACATCCATTGTACCATGGTACATAACTGTAGTTCTGCAATAGCGTGCACCATAATGAACTATGATACATTCAGTCTTAGTGTACCATGGTATATCATGGTAAAATTTCTTATGGTCTCAGCGTTGTGTACATCCAGGTGCTGCTGTCCTGCAGGGGAGGTTTGGCTGTGAGATCGAGAGAAACTCTGACTCTGGTATAAGTCTTACGAGGACCTTTGCTCAGTACGGATGGAATGGAGAAGACTTCCTGTCCTTCAACCTCAGCAGGCTTCAGTGGGAGGCTTCAGCAGGATCTGCTGTCCCCATTACAAGAAAGTGGAACAGGGACCAGGACATCACCATGGAAACTAAGAAATACATGGAGGACATCTGTGTGATTGATCTGTTGGACAGTTTGTCTTTTGAAGCAGAGGAGAGCCAGGAGACAGGTTAGTACCATGGTCCCTTACAGAAATGGAACACATTGCTGTGTAGTGAAGCAAAATATATTATCACAAAATCACAACATAATTTAACAATATGTGGGGACATATTCAAATTGAGCTGCTTAATGTTGGTAACAAAGACATGTTGAGACTCACATAGTGTATTGTAAATATGTGACTTTTTTTGTTGAGAATACAATGCTCATTTCACAGAAGTTTATGTAATATACATGTGTACGTATATATGTGTGTATATATACACACACATTTACAGAAAGGAAAATGTGGAGATGCATCTTTTTAAATACATGTTACTGTTAAAAAGCTGCATCTGGGGTTCATTCCCCGGCAGCGGTACTTCCGGTTTGGCCAGACGTTCCTACGAACACAATTGGCAGTGTTCGCGGGTGGGAAGCCGGTGAAGGTATGAGTCCTGATCGTTGCATTAGCGACTCCTACTGGTTGGTCAGGGTGCCTGTTCAGCAGGGAGGGGATCTGAGGGCGATAGCGTGAACCTCCGCGCGCGTTACGCTCTCCCAGGGAAACTCCTCGCTGTCAGGTGAAAAGAAGCGGCTGGCGACTCCACATGTATCGGAGGAGGCATGTGCTAGTCTACACACTTCCCCAGACCGACAGAGGATAGCGCATCGACCAGGACTGTGATACACACGGGGAATTGGTATAACGACTAAATTGGGGAGAAAATGGCAAAAAAAAGTGCATCTGCACATTTAAAAAATCAGTGAGCCAAAAGAAACCCAGGAGTACACCTGAAAATGAGTTTAAATGGATTTTAGATTTAAGCTTCCAAATATTTGTTTTTTCTTACTTTTTTAAAACAAAGGGTGGTACCTTACTTAAATTGTGACCTTTTTTCCATTTCAACGCAAGCTGCCTGAGCTTTCAAATGTAGCCCTGCTAACGTGTTCACATACTCACATCAAAGTACACTGGTACTACATAGAATATAATTACTCTAAAATACACAAGAAAGAGACTTTACCTTGTGCGCCAAAAAGTTGCCTTTTCTCTTTTTCCCCATTTCAGCTGAGCCCACGGCTGCAGTATTCACTATGAGATCCCTGAACTCTGGGAAGGTTATTCTGACCTGCCTAGTTTCAGGATTTCACTGCAGGGACATGACGGTGGAGGTTTATCGGGATGATGACATCATCACTGAAGAAGACAGCCTTTTGTCCTCTGGGATCAGACCAAACGGGGATGGGACCTGCCAGCTGAGAAAGAGTTTGGACATCTTTAACAGCACAGAGGCATCGTATAGCTGTGAAGTCCTGTTCGGAAGTCTTAAACGACTGGTCAAATGGGGTAAAACTGCTCACTGTGACCCGTTTCCATTAATGCTGACTCGCAGAACCAGATCAAATTATTAGTGCTGTGGGAACAAAATGGTGACCCCTATAAAAGAGTGTGGCATGAACCATCTGTGTGGCTGTCAAACTATAATATTGCTGATGTTTGCCTTTGCAGATGGGAAGATATGGGACCAGGCTGAACCAAAGCAAGACTATGACACTGGACATTACTACTGGTTTCTTATGGTGCTAGTTGTGTTGGCCATTGGTTTACTATTTGGGGTTTCCATTTTCATACTGAGACGCAAATGCCGCAAACAGGTGAGAAACAGGAGAAATTCACCTTGAATTTAAGTCCCTGAAGGAGCACTCCTAGCATCTTATCTTGTCTCTTACATTGAGGAGTACCTTGTAATAATTGTATACATTTATATCAGTTCTAATTACCATAAAAATGACCATAAATTATATGTGCAGTAAGAGGAGAGGAGGCTGATGGGAATTCAACATTGCAAATTCTGTTATTTATTTACTGACCAAAAAGACAAGTAAGGAAAACAAATTCTGAAAACACAATTTCTCAGTGCAATATAGAAGGCCCCATTTGCAAAGATACTGCTGGTACTAAACAAGTTTATTTTGTGATGGGTAAGCATAAATTCCCACATGCTGATTCCTAAAGGGTTACGTTCATTCTCTTTACATTGTAGGCTGTGCAAAAAAAAAATACAAATGGACCAGACCAATTTTTTGATGCACCAGAGGAACCCAGATCAGCAACTTCATGAGGATTCAAGGGAGCAAATCAACACCAGCCATCCAACACATGCAGCGGCTCTTTTGAATTGACTGTGCAAATTTAGCAATCCTACTGTATAAATTATGCAATGTAAATGCTGTGTAGATAATTGTGTAAATAGTTGTGCAGGTTGCTCTGGATAAGAGCGCCTGCTAAAATGGCTGTAATGTAATTTTCTTCCTCCTATTTTGACTTACGTTAGGTCAGAATAATGTTCACTGTATGAACTGAACTGTGCCATTGGCTATAAATAAGTGTACAGAATGAGTATTGTTCCTTATCGGACCTGTGTTCTGTAGCTGTTGCAATGACCATCATATGCACTCTTGTACGTCGCTCTGGATAAAAGCATCTGCTAAATAAATGTAATGTAAAGTGGCTCTTAGAGAGCGTACCATAATTAAATATCCCAGGGTTCTCCCCTAAGAGTGTAACTGAGGCAGTGCAGTGCAGCCCTCTGTTCCCTCACTGACATATAATTGCAGTTAGTCGGCTGGCCGAAGACACTGTTATGTTTCTTCAAAATAAATTCCAGATTATAATAAATTGATAAATGCTTTTTATTTTTTTTACTCTGTCAGTGTTTAATTTATTTATATATATATATATATATATATATATATATATATATATATATATATATATATATATATATATATATATATAGTAAAAATGTGCTTGGTTTTACTTAATGTATAAAAACATTTGATTGTTTAGCTTTGAATGTCTATATATATATTTGAATGTCTATATAATGTTTATATATTTTGTATTTTGCATGTTCAAATAAAAATGATTGAATATAAGGTGCCCTCGTGTAAGTTCAAATGTCATTGTGTTTATCTGAGACATCAGCATTGGTCATCCTTGAGAGTTTGGTTAAGGATATTGTTATCATATGTCCTTATATTCATTCTCAAGCTGTAGAGAGAGAGCTTTAATAGCATTTACATGCTGAGACCCATGTTGACCAAGCATGGTAACACACTGAATTCTAGGTCTTTGGTTACATCTTATGGGTCCTTGTTCTACTTATGAAATCAATTTGGCCATTAACTCTACATTATTTTATATTTACACCAATAAATGTTGAACACTTAGACTTCTGTGAGCGAGAATTTATATTTATATCTTGTTCTTTTTATAAACCATTAATGGGAAGATCTCAGCCTTCCGGTCCAGAGATCTTCAGAGCCAATGGGAAACAGCCAGTGCAGTTTGGAAAAGTGGAGGGAAAATGAAGGCCAGGGGTGCAGGTTGGTCGGGCCTATTTTGTTCTCCATAAAAATGGCTGTACCCGAGATGACAGAGGGTCCCACAGTTGGCCTGTCCTTCTTCTCATTGTTGTTGATTGGCCTTCCAGCTCCACGGTCTCTTTGTGGTGTTACTGGAGTCCAGTAGTACCTTATTGCACCTTATAACGGTCACTCTTTTCAGGCATCAAGACGATGAATCCACTGATCTGGGGTTCATTCAAGCTGGGTTCCGCTGACACAGCAAAAAATGGCAGAAGCATCCTGAGTCCCCTGTGTGCTGGTTTGCCTACAAAGGAAAAAAAGTAGAGGCAAGTCCTTAGGAATCAGCAAATGGGCATCTATGCTGACTCTTCACAAAAATAAGTAAATAAATAAAATACAATGGTTTGGCACCAGCAGTATCTTTGCAAATGGAATGCTTCTATATTGCACTGATAAACTGTAAATAAATAAAAAAATGTCAGTAAATCAGTAAATAAATGGAATCAACAATGATTAATTCCCATCAGCCTTCTCTCCTCTTACTGCATATATCAATTATGGTCATTTTTATGGTAATTCGGACTGATGAAAATGTATACAATTATTCCAAGGTACCCCTCAATGTAAGAGACAAGATAAGATGCTAGAAGTGTTCCTTTAGGGACATAATTCCATGGTGAATTTCTCCTGTTTCTCACCCGTTTGCGGCATTTGCGTCTCAGTATGAAAATGGAAACCCCAAATAGTAAACCAATGGCCAACACAAGTAGCACCATAAGAATCCAGTAGTAATGTCCAGTGTCATAGTCTTGCTTTGGTTCAGCCTGGTCCCATATCTTCCCATCTGCAAAGGCAAAAACCAGCAATATTATAGTTTGACAGCCACATTGACGGTTAATGCCACACTCTTGCATAGGGGTCACGATTTTGTTCACACAGCACAAATAATTTGATCTGGTTCTGCAAGTCAGCATCAATGGAAACGGGTCACAGTGAGCAGTTTTACCCCATTTGACCAGTTGTCTAAGACTTCCAAACGGGACTTCACAGCTATACGATGCCTCAGTGCTGTTAGAGATGTCCAAACTCTTTCTCAGCTGGCAGGTCCCATCCCCGTTTGGTCTGATCCCAGACGACAATAGGCCGTCTTCTTCAGTGGTGATGTCTTCATCCCGATAAACCTCCACCGTCAGGTTACTGCAGTGAAATCCTGAAACTAGGCAGGTCAGCATAACCTTCTCAGGGTTCAGGGATCTCTTAGCAAATACTGCAGCTGTGGGCTCAGCTGAAATGGGAAAAAGGAAAAGGCTAGTTTTGGAGGGGTGGTGTGGTTAGGTTGCCATCTGCAGGCGAAGAGGTAGTGGTTTAGCAAGGAAAAGGCAAGTTTTTGTGCACAAGGAACGGCCTCTTTCTTGTGTATTTTAGAGTAATCATAGACTATGTAGTACCAGTGTACTTTAATGTGAGTATGTGTACACGTTAGCAGGGCTACATTTAAATGCTCAGGCAGCTTGCATTGAAATTGAAAAAAGATCACAATTTAAGTAAGGTACCATCATTTCTGTAAAAAAAAAAAAAAGCAATAAAAAAAGAATCATTTGCAAGCTTAATCTCATTTTCAGGTGTACTCCGGGGTTTCTTTTGGCTCACTGATTTTGTTACCAAACATTTTTTTAAATGTACAGATGCATCTTTTTAACACTAACGTGTGTTTAAAAAGATGCATCTCCACATTTTCTTTTATGTATACGTGTGTGTATATATACACACATATATTACATAAACTTCTGTGAAAAGAGTATTGTATTTTCAATACACTGTGTGACTTTGTCGCAACATGTCTTTGTACCAAACATTAAGGACCTCAATTTAAATATTTCCCCGCGTACTGTGAAATTATGTTGTGATATTGTGATAATATATTCTAATTCACTATACAGCTTCCATTTCTCGAAAGCACCATAGCACTAACCTGTCTTCTGGCTCTCCTTTGCTTCAAAAGACAAACTGTCCAACAGATGAATCACACAGGTGTGCTCTATGTATTTCTTAGTTTCCATGGTGATGTCCTGGTCCCTGTTCCACTTCCTTGTAATGGGGACAGCAGATCCTGCTGAAGCCTCCCACTGAAGCCTGCTGAGGCTGAAGGACAGGAAGTCTTCTCCATTCCATCCATACTGAGCAAAGGTCCTCGTACGTCTTGCACCAGAGTCAGGGTTTAGCTCGATCTCACAGCCAAATCTCCCCTGCAGGACAACAGCACCTGAAATATACAGATGCTGAGATTACACCTGGTTTTTACTTGGAACTTTAAACAGAGGTACAGCATATAAAAAATATATTTTTTAAAAAGCTCAAATATAAAGGCTCTCGCTTACCAGACATGTTAAGTCCTGTGTCATTTTTTAAGATGTCAGTTCTGCCTCTGTTCCAGTGCTTCATGTTAAGGCGTTTGACAGACTTCCACAGATAATGGCCATGGCCTTCACGCATCCAATTTCTATGGGGCACGCTGTCCATGCCATTGCTACTGTAGGAGTCGACTGCTTCGCCATTAAGCCACAGGACACAAGTGAACTCATCAGAATTCACTGCAGTGTAGGTACCCAGAAGGGAGTGACTAACTGAAAGACAGAGAGACAGGGAAAGAGATGTCACCAAATAGGATACCAAACAGTACAACACTCATCCCAAATCATCTCTGAGCTAGGAGACAACATTTTGACCCCGTCTGGAAGCCGAAAAAAATAAGTAAATAAAATACACATGGACACAAGTAGACACAATGATTTATATTTTAGTATTATACAATGGTGCGGCCGCCTCTAGCTGCAGCCAGTGATGTTCCGCCTGCTCACAGTGGTGAATTTATATTTTTTACGTTCTGGTATTACTGATAATATTGTAGTGAACGGTGCTGCTAGTCGGTCAATTAACGAGACAGTGGAATCGTTTCTCTTTGATAGCCAACTTGCCAATCTTTTACTTCTGCCAAAACCGGCTTTCAGCTTCCGCGGGGTTGAGATGCCGCTTCGCACATAAAAACCGCGTGGCCTGCCCAGATACAGACTGCCCTTCCCGTTTACTCTCTACAAAACTCTGGTTCGCCCCCGCTGGGGGGTTTAGTCATTGACTACAGTTCCCTTCATAGAGATGTGCAATAAATCTCCACACAAGTGAATGCCAGGGAATGATCCACCTCGTACACCTGAAAACCACAGATAGCATCAGCAAAACAAATTAAGCGGGCAATTCACAGAATATAATATAATTTATCACGTAACAGCAGTTTGACACTTAAAAACACATGCACAAAGAGCACCTCTCGCGCATGCGAATTGTGGAAATGAAGACACTATAATATATAAGCATATATCAGACCTGCCTATCTGGAAGAAAAACTCAATAAGGTAGACGAAAGCGTCAATACCTACCTGACAAAATGCGCCAAACAATGTCTAAAAATAATAAAATGCTATAAAAGCGGAACATTTTTCAACGCAACTTCAAAAACTATATCCACCCTGGTCCATTAGTTCTCAATGAATAGCCTTGTGAAATCTTTGCACCACGATCTTACAGCGAGAGTAGGAGCTATAGACTGGTTAGAGGAGGGCTGGCTGTCGTGCAATGTGATTTCACACCCTACAGTACGGAATTTACAACCTAACCTGTCAATCGCACTGATACGATGCGGATACATTTTAAGACGCTCTGTAAGTGAACAGCCGTGCTTAAAACATAGACTTGCACGGTCTATAATTTAAAAGGAAACGCGTGAATATAAAGCTCCAGCAGAGGCTAGCCACAAACCCAGGTGCGTTTATTTTAGTTTTTTTTAACGATTTAACCCTTCCAATCGCGTTTACACTTCCCCCCTTCCGAATTGTAAAGTTTCTATTCATGCGTAAACGTTTCTGCCTATCAATAACTTCGTAACCAACGCTCGTCTGTGCCTTTATAGATAAAAGCACGAACATGTCGAGATCGGGGAAGAAGCCTCCTAAGTGTACCGTCTTTCCCTTAGTGTTGTCCAAGAAGCGTAAATTTGTTCAACAGAGTATAACGTCCCTTCGTTTGCCTGACTACAAAAAATATCGGAACCATCTGATTACATATCCTCTTCTTCCATTGCTTCATCCGTAACTTCTACCGTTTCCTTTAATGTCAGAACTTTGCTGTACCCCCAGCTTACCCTGTGGAGCACTACTGTCCTGCCCACCACTACTACTCTGCCCTTCAACGATTAACAAGTTATTTTCTTCCCTCTCATTGTCAACTTGTTTTACACCCTCCAAGCCCAGTAATTCTGTACTCTCCTCCTGTAGGCTACTGAGGAGGGTCCTTCGCCCGGGTCTATCGACCATTCTCTCCCTCTTTATTCTTATGAGGACACGTAAATCTTTTATAGCCCATATCACCACACTCTAATCTGAATGAAACTCTCAATGAAAGGTGGAAAATTTTAAATAGTTACTTTTGTTGCTGGTGCTAAAAGCGGTGTTATTTGCACGAACGTTTCCTTCACCCGGAGACCACTTTCAATCAGCTGACTGACAAGTTTTTCAGAAACACAAGACAGCCGTATTCATCCTCGACGCAGAGTCTATACTATTATGCCCTACTTGTTCTCCCACTGCCATGACTATCTCTTCGATTGTAACTGCCACAGGGACGCACCGGAAACCACTGTGAAGGGAAAGGGGATGCGTTCCCCAGTCAGGGCGGGATGCCAAACCTGAACTGCCGCGCTGGTCCTACCTTTCGATCTACTTTAATTAAACAACAATAAACGCAGTGCAGTGAGATATAAAAGGAAAGATACAACTATAGGAAAGACACAAAGAAAAGAAATAGAGGGGGGAAAGAGAAAACAAAGAAGAAAACACAGCTCTCACGAGCCACCCTCACACACACGCACTGACTCGAAAGAAAGAGAGAGAGATGCCTCTACTTTCTTGACCGCACACTGGACTGAACTCTCTCTCTCCCTTTTTTAAAAAAAAATTGTTCTGATCTTGAACACACGCGAGGTTTTCCATTTAACATTCGAGGATGATTGTTAGGCACACTGGCTAAATCTGACAGTCTCACTGAATTAATGAATAAGTCTTATACATAATCACTCGTAAATTAAGGAATAACTGTCAGCAATTGTTTATATTCTGGAAGAGTGATGAGTGCAGACCCAGCTCACATGCAAAATATTACGACAAGGATCATACCTGCCTACCTAGAAGAAAAAACTCAATAAGGTAGGTGAAAGCGTGAATACGTACCGGACACCGTGCGCCAAACAATGTCCGAAAACAATAAAACGCTATAAATGCGAAACATTTTACAACACAATGTCAGAAACTATATCCACCCTGGTCCATTTGTTGTCAATGAATAGCCTTTACGACATCTGTCCTTCACGCGGTTTCAGCGAGTAAAGTA
Source organism: Anguilla pacifica (assembly GCA_039654925.1). Taxonomy (NCBI): domain Eukaryota; kingdom Metazoa; phylum Chordata; class Actinopteri; order Anguilliformes; family Anguillidae; genus Anguilla; species Anguilla pacifica. The sequence continues at coordinate 5,666,122 of CM077289.1, forward strand.
GTAAGAAGACGAACAGTGCGTGTTGTCAGCTCGACTTCGCCTGCAGTCTCCTCGTTTCTGAAGCGCAGCACAGCTCGCAGTCAGCGCGACTTCGGCTCCGTGATTCTAACAGGTTCAAAACGAGGCCCCGCCCCCCCGTCTTTATTTCTGTTAACCCCTTCAGACCTGAATTTTTACCAGCCATGGGGGAAAATTTTTTTTTACTTATATTACATGTAGAAATGAGGCTCAAAAAAAATTAAACGTCAACTCTATTTATTTAATTTCATGTCCATTGCAATGGACGTCAGGTCCGAATAGTTGTAAAATCTATTTTATTGATTTGCAGTTTCCTCTTAAAAAGAACTGGGAAAACATTGAATAGATGCAACATTTGAACAGTGAAACATTGACCACATTAACAGAATTGTCATATGCTCATTTTTGGTCATAATGGTTCATCCTCCTGTTGAATTTCATCTTCCCCATCATTGTCATCTGCTACCTCACCTTGACCCTCTGTTGCTACAACCTCATCCTCTCCTTGCACCACAGACCGTAGAATCTTTTCAGTGTCTGTCGCTGATAATTTGTAATTGGCCCCTCACGTAGTGGTACCACAGTGGTACTTGTGCCATGGTGCAACTATGTTACACGTACCATTGTATTTTGACAGTATCATGGCACATTGTAGAATAGTTGTACCATGGTATATACCTCTGAATGGTACATCCATTGTACTATGGTACATACCATTTTACTACCATATGTGTACTACAGTGCACTATGGTACATAAATGCTCAATGGTACATCCTGTGGAACTGCTATAGTGCGTACCGTATTATATTATGGTACATTCATTTTACTGTAGTGCACTATGGTAAATTCATTGTAACATGGTACATAACTGTAGTACTACCATAGCATGCACCATAATGTACTATGATACATTCAATCTTAGTATACCATAGTATATCATGGTAAAATTTCTTATGGTCACAGAGTTGTGTGCATCCATGTGTTTCAGGTGCTGTTGTCCTGCAGGGGAGGTTTGGCTGTGAGATCGAGCTAAACCCTGACTCTGGTGTAAGACGTACGAGGACCTTTGCTCAGTATGGATGAAATGGAAAAGATTTCCTGTCCTTCAACCTCAGCAGGCTTCAGTGGGAGGCTTCAGCAGGATCTGCAGTCTCCATTACAAGGAAGTGGAACAGGGACCAGGACATAACCATGGAAACTAAGAAGTACATAGAGCACACCTGTAAGATTCATCTGTTGGACAGTTGGTCTTTTGAAGCAGAGGAGAGCCAGGAGACAGGTTGGTACCATGGTCCCTTACAGAAATGGAACACATTGCTGTATAGTGAAGTAGAATGTATTATCATAACATCACAACATAATTTAACAATATGTGGGGAAATATTCAAATTTAGGTCCTTAATGTTGGGGACAAAGACATGTTGAGACTCACATAGTGTATTGTAAATATGTGACTTTTTTTGCTGAGAATACAATGCTCATTTCACAGAAGTTTATGCAATATACATGTGTACGTATATATGTGTGTAAATATACACACACATTTACATAAAGGAAAATGTGGAGATGCATCTTTTTAAATACATGTTACTGTTAAAAAGCTGCATCTGGGGTTCATTCCCCGGCAGCGGTACTTCCGGCTTGGTCAGACGTTCCTACGAACACAATTGGCTGTGTTCGCGGGTGGGAAGCCGGTGAGGGTATGAATCCTGATCGTTGCATTAGCGACTCCTACTGGTTGGTCGGGGCGCCTGTTCAGCAGGGAGGGGATCTGGGGGAGATAGCGTGAACCTCCGCGCGCATTACGCTCTCCCAGTGAAACTCCTCGCTGTCAGGTGAAAATGAAGCGGCTGGCGACTCCACATGTATCGGAGGAGGCATGTGGTAGTCTACACCCTCCCAGACCGACAGAGGATAGCGCATCGACCAGGACTGTGATACACACGGGGAATTGGTATAACGACTAAATTGGGGAGAAAATGGCAAAAAAAATTGCATCTGCACATTTAAAAAATCAGTGAGCCAAAAGAAACCCAGGAGTACACCTGAAAATTAGTTTAAATGGATTTTAGATTTAAGCTTCCAAATATTTATGTTTTTTCTTACTTTTTTTAAAAGAAAGGATGGTACCTTACTTAAATTGTGACCTTTTTTCCATTTCAATGCAAGCTGCCTGAGCATTCAAATGTAGCCCTGCTAATGTGTTCACATACTCACATCAAAGTACACTGGTACTACATAGAATATCATTACTCTAAAACACACAAGAAAGAGGCCTTTCCTTGTGCGCCAAAAAACTTGCCTTTTCTCTTTTTTCCCCATTTCAGCTCAGCCCACGGCTGCAGTATTCGCTAAGAGATCCCTGAACCCTGGGAAGGTTATGCTGACCTGCCTAGTTTCAGGATTTCACTGCAGGGACACAACGATGGAGGTTTATCGGGATGATGACATCATCACTGAAGAAGACGGCCTTTTGTCCTCTGGGATCAGACCAAACGGGGATGGGACCTGACAGCTGAGAAAGAGTTTGGACATCTTTAACAGCACAGAGGCATCGTATAGCTGTGAAGTCCAGTTCGGAAGTCTTGAACAACTGGTCAAATGGGGTAAATCTGCTCACTGTGACCTGTTTCCTTTAATGCTGACTTGCAAAACCAGTTCAAATAATTTGTGCTGTGGGAACAAAATCGTGACCCCTATAAAAGAGTGTGGCATGAACTGTCAGTGTGGCTGTCAAACTATAATATTGCTGCTTTTTGCCTTTGCAGATGGGAAAATATGGGACCAGGCTGAACCAAAACAAGACTACAACACGAGACGTCACTACTGGTTTCTTATGGTGCTACTTGTGTTGGCCATTGGTTTACTATCTGGGATTTCCATTTTCATACTGAGACGCAGATGCCTCGAACAGGTGAGAAACAGGAGAAATTCACCTTGGATTTAAGTCCCTGAAGGAGCACTCCTAGCATCTTATCTTGTCTCTTACATTGAGGAGTACCATGTAATAATTGTATATATTTATATCAGTTCTAATTACCATAAAAATGACCATAGATTATATGTGCAGTAAGAGGAGAGGAGGCTGATGGGAATTCAACAAAGTCATTTATTTACTGACCAAAAAGACAAGGAGAACAAATTCTGTAAACACAATTTCTCAGCGCAATATAGAAGGCCCCATTTGCGAAGATACTGCTGGTACTGAACAAGTTTTTTTGTGATGGGTAAGCATAAATTCCCACATGCCGATTCCTAAAGGGTCACGTTCACTTTCCTTACATTGTAGGCTGTGCAACGAGAAATACAAATGGACCAATTTTTTGATGCAACAGAGGAACCCAGATCAGCAACTTCATCAGGATTCAAGGGAGCAAATCAACACCAGCCATCCAACACATGCAGCGGATCTTTGGCATTGATTGTGTAAATTTAGCAATCCTACTGTATAAATGATGCGATGTAAATACTGTGTAAATGATTGTGTAAATAGTTGTGCAGGTTGCTCTGGATAAGAGCACCTGCTAAAATGGCTGTAATGTAATGTTCTTCCTCCTATTTTGACTTACGTTAGGTCAGAATAATGTGAACTGAACTGTCATTGGCTATAAATAAGTGTACGAAATGAGTATTGTATCTTATCGAACCTGTGTTCTGTAGTTGTTGCTATGAATATCAAATGCACTCTTGTACGTCGCTCTGGATAAAAGCATCTGCTAAATAAATGTAATGTAAAGTGGCTCTTAGAGAGCGTACCATAATTAAATATCCCAGGGTTCTCCCCTAAGAGTGTAACTGAGGCAGTGCAGTGCAGCCCTCTGTTCCCTCGCTGACATATAATTGCAGTTAGTCGGCTGGCCGAAGACACTGTTATGTTTCTTCAAAATAAATTCCAGATTATAATAAATTGATAAATGCTTTTTATTTTTTTTACTCTGTCAGTGTTTAATTTATTAATATATATATATATATATATATATATATATATATATATAGTAAAAATGTGCTTGGTTTTACTTAATGTATAAAAACATTTGATTGTTTAGCTTTGAATGTCTATATATATATTTGAATGTCTATATAAAGTTTATATATTTTGTATTTTGTATGTTAAAATAAAAATGATTGAATATAAGGTGCCCTCGTGTAAGTTCAAATGTCATTGTGTTGATCTGAGACATCAACATTGGTCATCCTTGAGAGTTTGGTTAAGGATATTGTTATCATATGTCCTTATATTCATTCTCAAGCTGTAAAGAGAAAGCTTTAATAGCATTTACATGCTGAGACCCATGTTGACCAAGCATGGTAACACACTGAATTTTAGGTCTTTGGTTACATCTTATGGGTCCTTGTTCTACTTACGAAATCAATTTGGTCATTAACTCTACATTATTTCATATTTACACCAGTAAATGTTGAACACTTTCACTGACTTCTGTGAGCGAGAATTTATATTTATATCTTGTTCTTTTTATAAACCATTAATGGGTGCTAAGGGTAACTCTTTTTTCTTATAAAAAAAATTTTTTTTTTGCCAAATCCTAAAATATCATGAGAAGGAGGTCTGATGAATGTTCAAGTTCTGGTCACCTTGACTGCCAGACCTGAAGGCTGTTACCCATCAAAGGGTTTCTGTTTGTGAGATTTAGGCACGTAGAACTATTACCGGAATTTCCTAAATATGTATGTGTCCTTTCCTCCAAGTACTTCCGGGTAGGAGATGTGTGGTAGTTTGGGGGAGTGAAGAGTAATGGGACGCACCCCAGGTGAGCAGCAGTTCACCAGTCGTCTGTAGAGGTCTGATGGCAGAAGCAGGGAGGCCAGTCACAAGAGTGTTCAGGCTCTGGTCCAGGTGGGAGAGGACCAGAGCCTGACCCAGAAGCTCAGGTGAGTCGGTGGCGAGAAATGGGCAGAATCTCCTGATGATGTGGAGGAAGAAGCTGTGTGCCAGGCTCTCTGCAGGCGTCTGCAGTGTTGCCAAGTTTGCCATCTAGCAGCAGGCCAAGGTTCTTGGTGCTAGGAGAAGCCAACGTGGTGGCGTCACCCAGGAAGAGAGAGGTCACATGGTGGGGAAAAACATAGCAGGGATGTTTTAGTGTTTGTCAGGTTCAGCTTTAGATTGTGAGCTTCCATTTGATTGGCTTAGCAGCTGTGAAGAAGAAGAAGAAGAAGAAGAAGAAAAGCAGAATAGGAAGGAGGAAAATAACTCAAAATGCTTAATTTCCAATCTGCATTTTTCGTGAATACTTGCGCGAGTCATTGACCACTGTCCGTGATTGTAAAGGCCCTGGGTCTGTGCTGAGTGAGACCATGGAGTCCCACATCCAGTTTTTTACATAAATGACATTCACTGCATGCAGTTTTCAACACAGTTCTGCTCCCTTGATTTGCTTTACAGTCCTTTTCTGATCTTGCTCATTTCCATAGTCTCAACCACTCTTGTGATAACAATAAATTAGTTTGAAAAGTGTCATAATACAATGGGGTTTTTTTGTTTGTTTTGTTTTTAAAAAATCAGAACAAGCTACATTGCATTATGGAGGAATTATGCATATTCAGATTTTTAGTCAGAGAATAGTTTTCAAGAAGGGCAAAACAATCAAGTTAATTAAACTCCTGCAGCTTAGGAAAAAGGAGACATACAGTGTCACATTTTATTTCAATGTTTATTCAAGTAACCCATGATTTTCACTTTGCAGGACAAAGTTAGTATATGGGTTTGAAAGGCAACATGGTGGCAAGATATTCAGTATAAAATAACACATATTGTGGAGTGGAATGGCACATTTAATGATGGAAGAGCAAGTAAGATGGAAATGTGCATTTGAAAAGGTTTCTCTGTATTCTGAATAGTTTTGATCATAATAACCCTGAGAGGTTGCCTTTACTCCATTTGCCCAGTTCTTCGCCACGTACAATCAATAAACAACTTGATTGTCTGATCCAGCAGCAGTGGTCAAATGGAGTGAAGGTGCGGATATGGATCGAGCACCGACAGGATTTATACCGCTCACAGAAGTTCTGTGGAATTGCTACTCAGAAAGAAAGACATGCTCGCCATCTGCTGGCCACGTTGAGAATAGCATGTTCCACTGATGTATTTATTTCCCGTGAAATCAAAAAATGGCCTACTGGAATTAAAACACATGAAAACCGAAAATTGTATGAGAACCTGAGGTGCAATCGGTCTGGGGTACAAAAACTATTCTAAAGTTATTCGCGAAGAATAGGGAAACGTATACTGGCTGGCAAGTGTACAGATTAAACATTCAAGTGTTCAGGCAGCATACATTTCTAACACAATACCAGTGGCACTAGTGTAAGGATTTGGATTTGACACATAGGAAAACAAGTTTATCTTGAACACTTTGATTAGAAAACAATACTTATATTGCAAACATTTGTCAGATATGAAAATCATAAAGATTCAATCTTCACACAAAAACTGTGAAACAAAGGGTAACACGTTTTTTTTAAATTTACCAAAACATGAAAACACTGAGATAAATATGATACAAACAGAAATATAACAAACCATCTGCAAATATTTTCTGCCTCTCAAACCCTAATGTGTATAAACATTTTAAAAAAACAATACATTTTATAAATACTTTAAAATTTCAAATAAATTACACATTTTAGAAATTCCTTCAACTTGAAGTCAGGACAGAGGGTGACAGGAACTGGCCAGTGTCATAGGTGTCTGTGGTCTGGCCTGCAGCTGAAAGGGCATTTCATGGCACTGGCTCCCTGGCAGTGCTGAAGTTGAGCCAGGAGAGAGCGCTACTGTCTGCAACTGGCGAGTCAAAGAATCGCTCCTCATGCTGTTTGTCTTGAGATCTTCCGTGTTAACTGGAGACAACCAGTGCAAGGCAGGTAGGGATGCGGAGACCAGGGGCACCCTGTGGGGAGTTTCCCAACCAGAAAGCATTTGGCCGAGGCAATTTTGTTCTCCCTAAAAAGGGTCGCAAGGCTAAGACCCAGATGCCAGAGGGGCCCACAGTTGGCCTATCCTTCTCATTGATGTTGATTGGCCTTCCAGCTGCACGGTCTCTTTATGGTGTCACTGCAGTCCAGTAGTACCTAATTGCACTTTACAGTGGTCATTCTCTTTTGGCATCAAGACGATGAATCCGCTCGGCTGGGTTTCATTAAATCTGGGCTCCATCGGCACGTCAAATAACTGCTGTAATTGAGTCCTTTGTGCGCTGGTTTGCCTACAAGGGAAAGAAAGGGAACGTAACACTTCAGAAATCAGCAAGTAGGCATCATGCTTGCCATTCACACAAAAAAACTCACTGGTTTAGCACCAGCCGTATCTCTGCAAATGGAATGCTTCTATATTGCACTTGTCTTTTTGGTCAGCAAATAAATGGAAGAATCAACAAAGATGCCTTCTCTCCTCTTACTGCACATATCATTTATGGTCATTTTTATGGTAATTCAGACTGATATAAATGTACACAATTTTTCCAAGGTAGCCCTCAATGTAAGAGACAAGATAAGATTCTAGGAGTGCTCCTTCAGGGACTTAAATCCAAGGTGAATTTCCCATTTCTCACCTGTGTGTGCAATCTGTGCCACGGTGTCAGTAGGACACTTAAAAACACAGGTGATAAACCAATGAAAAAAGCAAGTACTTCCAAAAGCCACCAGTACTGATGTCCAGTGTCATAGTCTCGTTTTGGTTCAGCCTGGTCCCATATCTTCCCATCTGCAAAGGCAAAAAGCAGCAATATTATAGTTTGACAGCCACACTGATGGTTCATGCCACACTCTTTTATAGGGGTCACCATTTTGTTCCCACAGCACTAATAATTTCATCTGGTTTTGCAAGCCAGAATTAATGAAAATGGGTCACAGTGAGCAGTTTTACCCCATTTGACCAGTTGTTTAAGACTTCCGAACAGGACTTCACAGCTATACGATGCCTCAATGCTGTTAGAGATGTCCAAACTCTTTCTCAGCTGGCAGGTCCCATCCCCGTTTGGTCTGATCCCAGAGGACAAAAGGCCGTCTTCTTCAGTGATGATGTCATCATCCCGATAAACCTCCACCGTCGTGTTACTGCAGTGAAATCCTGAAACTAGGCAGGTCAGAATAACCTTCCCAGGGTTCAGGGATCTCTTAGCGAATACTGCAGCTGTGGGCTGAGCTAAAATAGGGAAAAAAGAGAAAAGGCAAGTTTTTTATACCAAGGGAAGGCCTCTTGTGTATGTTCAAGTAATGAGGTGTACCATTGTACTTTGGATGTGAAAATGTGTAAAGGCTGTCAGGTCTGTATTCAGGCATAAATGTTCAGGCAGCTTGCATTGGAATTGGAAGAGGGAAAATGCACATTTTTTTACTGTGTGTCTGTTCTGAAAATGTTGTTTTCCTGAGTAAATCCTCATGACATATAAGATCACAATTTTAAGTTAAGTAAGTACCATCCTTTCTTCAATAAATTCTTTGCACCTTTGTTACATTATAAGATGTGCGAATCCCTAATGGAAATGTAACATAATGCTAAATACTGAAATGATGTGCCTTTTTGTTTTTTAGGAAAATAAGTACACGCACACACATATCGCAATGACAGGAGCAAAACATCGACATATTCTGACAACTTGATAATATATTCTATTTTCCCAGTATACTGCAGTGTGTTCCATTTCTGTATGGGACCATGGTACTAACCTGTCTCCTGGTTCTCCTCTGGTTCAAAGGACAAACTTCTCTTCAGGTGATGCACACAGATGAAATCTATGTAGTTCTTAGTTTCCATGGTGATGTCCTGGTCCCTGTTCCACTTCCTTGTAATGGGGACAGCAGATCCTGCTGAAGCCTCCCACTGAAGCCTGCTGAGGTTGAAGGACAGGAAGTCTTCTCCGTTCCATCCGTACTGAGCAAAGGCCCTCGTAAGTCTTACACCAGAGTCAGGGTTTAGCTCGATCTCACAGCCAAACCGCCCCTGCAGGACGGCAGCACCTGAAACACATGGATGTACATGATGCAGTGATTATACCTGCATGTACTGCATGGTCTTTACTTGGAACTTTAAACAGGAGAAAAAAAAAACATTTTTAAAAAGCTGAGATATAAAGGCCCTCACTTACCAGACATGTTAAGTCCTGTGTCATTTTTTAAGATGTCAGTTCTGCCTCTGTTCCAGTGCTCCATATTAAGGCGTTTGACAGACTTCCACAGAGAACGGCCTCGTCCTTCCCGCATCCATTTTCTACGGGGCACGCTGTCCATGCCATTGCTACTGTAGGAGTCGACTGCTTCGCCATCAAGCCACAGAACACAAGTGAACTCATCAGAATTCACTGCAGTGTAGGCACCCAGAAGGGAGTGAGGAACTGAAAGACAGAGAGACAGGGAAAGAGATGTCACCAAATAGGATACCAAACAGGACAACACTCATCCCAAATCATCCCTGAGCTAGGAGACAACATTTTGACCCCGTCTGGAAGCCGAAAAAAATAAGTAATTAAAATACACACGGACACAAGTAGACACAATGATTTATATTGTAGTATTATACAATGCTGCTGCCGCCTCTAGCTGCAACCAGTGATGTTCCGTCTGGTCACAGTGGTGAATTTATATTTTTTTACGTTCTGGTATTACTGATAATTTTGTAGTGAACGGTGCTGCTAGCCGGTCAATTAACGAGACAGTGAAACCGTTTCTCTTTTACTTCCTGCCAAAATAGCCTTTCAGCTTCCGCAGTGTTGAGATGCCGCTTCGCACATAATAATCGCACTTCCCGTTTACGCTCTACAAAACTCTGGTTCGCCGCTTCTGGGGGATTTAGTCATCAACTACAGTTCCCTTCATAGAGATATGCAATAAATCTCCACACAAGTGAATGCCAGGGAATGATCCACCTCGTACACCTGAAAACCACAGATAACATCAGCAAAACAAAGTAAGCGGGCAATTCACAGAATATAATATAATTTATCACGTAACCGGAGGGTCCAAGCAGTTTGACACTTAAGAACACATGCACAAAGAGCACCTCTCGCGCATGCGAATTGCGGAAACGAAGACACTATAATATATAAGCATATATCAGACCTGCCTATCTGGAAGAAAAACTCAATAAGGTAGGTGAAAGCGTCAATACCTTCCTGACACAATGCGCCAAACAATGTCTAAAAATAATAAAATGCTATAAAAGCGGAACATTTTTCAACGCAACTTCAAAAACTATATCCACCCTGGTCCATTAGTTCTCAATGAATAGCCTTGTGAAATCTTTGCACCACGCTCTTACAGCGATAGTAGGAGCTATATAGACTGTGGTTAGAGGAGGGCTGGCTGTCGTGCAATGTGATTTCACACCCTACAGTACGGAATTTACAACCTAACCTGTCAATCGCACTGATACGATGCGGATACATTTTAAGACGCTCTGTAAGTGAACAGCCGTGCTTAAAACATAGACTTGCACGGTCTATAATTTAAAAGGAAACGCGCGAATATAAAGCCCCAGCAGAGGCTAGCCACAAACCCACGTGCTTTTATTCCAGTTTTTTAAAACTAGATTTAACCCTTCCAGTCGCGTTTACACTTCCCCCCTTCCGAATTGTGAAGTTTCTATTCAAGCGAAAACGTTTCTGCCTATCAAGAACTTCGTAACCAACGCTCGTCTGTGACTCGAGAGAGAGAGAGAGAGAGATGCCTCAACTTTCTTGACCGCACACTGGATGTGCGGTGCACCAACTCTCTCTCTTTTTTAAAAAAAAAAGTTCCTATCTTGAACACACCCGAGGTTTTCCGTTTAACATTCGAGGATGATTGTTAGGCACACTGGCTAAATCTGACAGTCTCACTGAATTAATTAATAAGTTGAATGAATAGATAATAAACACATATACCTACATAATCACTCGTAAATTAAGGAACAACTGTCACCAGTTGTTTATATTCTAGAATAGTGATGAGTGCAGACCCAGCTCACATGCAGAATATTACGACAATGATGCCGACAGCTACAAGCAACACACACACAGGTTTTACCATTTAAAGCTTGAAATAATTCAATGACAACGATAAATGACACATAACAAAAACATTAAATATATCACAAGCATATATCCTACCTGCCTACCTGGAAGAAAAACTCAATAAGGCAGGTGAAATCGTCTATACCTACCTGACACAGAGCGCCAAACAATGTCCCAAAACAATAAAATGCTATAAATGCGAAACATTTTACAATACAACTTTAAAAAAAAACGATATCCACCCTGGTCCATTAGTTATCAATGAATAGCCTTGTGAAATCTTTACACCACGCTGTTACAGCGAGAGTGTGAACTACTAGACTGGTTACAGGAGGGCTGGCTGTCATGCAATCCTGTCATCTGTTCTTCCTGAGTCATAGCCTACCCCGTTTTCCCCGCCCAGGCTTTCAGAGTAGGTTTATGACACCCTGCCCTCTGTCTCTGTAATCGGATAAACACAAAAAGCACGTGGTCGGAAGCGCGGTAGCGTCGGCACAAGATACATTTTCCCAAGCATTTCTCAAGCTCAAGCGCTGCAGCACTTCCGTATCACGGTGACATCACGCACCCAAACTTGGGCTAATGCCTGCGACTTGTCCGCTGCAGGGGGATACAGACACACGCGAGCTTGATTTTACTTAATGAAAAGATAGGTATGTTGCATAGACTTTTAGACAGTATTGCTTTTGTTTGTGTTCATCAGATTAACGTACAGGGTACAAGTTAAACTACGCGGTCGCTCCCTGCACTTGGACCTGTACTTCCCTCTAGGGTTTTCAGCGCACTTGTCCCTGGTTACGGTACACTTTTTTGTTGTACGTCGCTCTGTATAAGACCGTCTGCCAAATTCCTGTAATGTAAAGATGGCAGAGGACGGAGATTAATTGATCCCGAGTTTAAGTGAAACAACGGAGAAAAATTGTGTTCAGGTGCTTACTAATTTAAGAACACACATCCAGGTGATTCCCGAATAAGCTAACACAGCCATCGCCAACCAGGCTAATTATCACAATTCAGTGCAGTCTGCAAACACCAGCTAGCAACTTGTCAACAGCTAACCGCTAGCTAGCTACACATTTTTCACTGTCTGTTGGCAGAAAATAAATAAAATTAAGCGTGGGAAGGTAAGGGGGGGAAGGGGTGCAAAAGACAAATTTAAATACTTAAACAATACAGTACATATAAGAGGGAAGAGGTGGGGAAAAATGAGGGAACAGAGGAAAAGTTGAAAAGTTTAGATTACTCTGAAATATGATTTTTGTAGTTTTTAACATTTACCAAGCAGAGGGTACAACAAAAATCCAAGTCTCTACAAAACCAAAGTATGACGGTTAATCAAAATGATTTGCTTGAAATTTATGTAGCTACTAGTACATAGTGGGCCTAATAAAAATACCACTTTTTAAACTGCCAATCATATAGATAGAGTACTTTATTAATACCAAAGGGAAATTAAAGTGTTACAGCAGCCACTTGACATAAATCAAAATACAAAAACAATGAGGTAGGCAAAAGAAACAAATACAATTAAAGGCTGAATTATATACAATAACTAAATAGACTCAAATATAAAAACTAAATAGCTAAAACTGGAATAGAGACTGGAGAACCATAACTATAACATACTATTTGCTGAGTATACACTGTTCAGTTATGTTAATATGCTACAGTGTAGTACACTGTACATTAGTGCAAGTCAGGTGGATATTACTATGGTAGTAAGGTGCATGATTGTCCATGGACGTTAGAATTAAGTGTCCATTGATACTTGAATAATACAATATACAAACTTGTAGAATTTTATTTCTTTTGTAGAGGGTCCACCCAACTAAAGTGGCCTCCTTGGAATGAAGTTGGTTCAATGTAAAGGTACCGCCTGTCGCTGGTACCTGGAAGCCATGCGAAGGAAGGTGGAGCGTGCTTTCCTCCAGGTCCGATGACAGCGCCGAACGAACTCCTGGGCACCAGCCAGACACATTTATATATTCTTTTTATTTTTATTTTTTACAAACATCACAAAAAAAGGAACAGATATTTATTATTTAAAATATTTATTATATAAAACATTATCGCCCATATAAAATATTTAAATATTTATTACATAAATAGAAAGTATTTAAATATTTATTACATATAAAATATTATATGTAAAAAAATAAACCAAGGGCTCCAATGGCACGTCAAATAACCGTTGAAAGTCCTCCCTGTGCTGGTTTGCCTACAAGGGAAAGAAAGTGAACGTAACCCTTCAGAAATCAGCAAGTGGGCATCATGCTTGCCCTTCACAAAAAAACTCACTGGTTTAGCACCAGCAGTATCTCTGCAAATGGAATGCTTCTCTATCAAACTGATAAACTGTATTTCTTCTCACTTGTCTTTTTGGTCAGTAAATAAATGGGAGAATCAACAACACTGAATTCACATGAGCCTCCCTTCCTTAACTGCACATATAATTTATGGTCATCTTTATGGCAATTAGGACTGATATAAATGGTATACAATGGTATACTGGTATACAATTTTTCCAAGGTATCCCTCAATGTAAGAGACAAGATAAGATGCTAGGAGTGCTCCTACAGGGACATACTTTCATTGTGAATTTCTCCGGTTTCTTACCTGTGTGCGCAATCTGCGCCTCAGGGTCCGAATGAGAAACCCAAGTGATAAAGCAATGACCAACACAAGTGGTGCCATAAGAAACCAGTAGTGACGTCTCTTGTTGTGGTCTTGTTTTTGTTCAGCCCGGTACCATATTTTCCCATCTGCAAAGGCAAAAAACAGCAATATTATAGTTTGACAGGGAAAGGGAAGGCCAGGGGTGTCCTGTTCCCAACCATGGTGGGACGGGCCTGTTTTGGTCTCCATAAAAAGGGTCACAAGGCTGTGCCCCCCAGATACCAGAGGGGCCTCCAGTAGGTCTGTCCTTCTTATTGCTGTTGATTGGCCTTCCAGCTGCACAGTCTCTTAATGGTGTTGCTAGAGTCTAGCAGTACCTTATTGCACTTTACAATGGTCATTATCTAGTGGCATCAAGACGATGAATCCACTGAGCTGGGTTTCATTCCATCTGGGTTCCATCTGCGTGTCAAAAAATGGCTGAAGCATCCAGAGTCCTCTGTGCGCTGGTTTGAAAGGGAAAGAAAGTAGAGGCAAGTCCTTAGGAATCAGCAAATGGGCATCTATGCTAACTATTCACAAATAAATAAATAAATAAATAAATAAAACTCACTGGTTTAACACCAGCAGAATCTTTGCAAATGGAATGCTTCTATATTGCACTGGTAAACTGTAAATAAATAAATGTCAGTAAATCAGTAAATAAATGGAAGAATCAACAACATTAAATTCCCATCAGCCTTCTCTCCTTTATGGCATATATCATTTATGGTCATTTTTATGGCAATTAGGACTGATATAAATGTATATAATTATTCCACGGTATCCCTCAATGTAAGAGAAAAGATAAAATGCTAGAAATGCTCCTTTAGGGTCGTAATTCTATGGTCAATATCCCCTGTTTCTGTGTGCACCACCATCTGAGCCCTAGTATCAGTATAATAATGACCAACACAAGTAGTACCATAAGAAACCAGTAGTGTAGTCTTGTTTTTGTTCAGCCTGGCCCCATATTTTCCCATCTGCAAAGGCAAAAAGCAGCCATATTATAGTTTGACAGCCACACTGGCGGTTCATGCCACACTCTTTCATAGGGGTCACGATTTTGTTCCCACAGGACTAATAATTTGATCTGGTTCAGTGAGCAGTTTTACCCCATTTGACCCGTTGTTTAAGACTTCCGAACAGGACTTCACAGCTATACGATGCCTCAGTGCTGTTAGAGATGTCCAAACTCTTTCTCAGCTGGCAGGTCCCATCCCCGTTTGGTCTGACCCCAGAGGACAAAAGGCCGTCTTCTTCAGTGATGATGTCATCATCCCGATAAACCTCCACCGTTGTGTTACTGCAGTGAAATCCTGAAACTAGGCAGGTCAGAATGACCTTCCCAGAGTTCAGGGATCTCTTAGCAAATACTGCAGCCGTGGGCTCATCTGAAATGGGGAAAAAGGAAAAGGCAATGTTTAAGTATGTGGGTATGTTTTGAAAGTGTTGGTTTCCTGAGTAAAACCTCTAGACATAATGTCACATTTTATATAAGGTACCATCCTTTCTTTTAAAAAAGCAAGAAAAAAAACATCATTTGGAAGGTTAAGTGTAAAATACATAGGGGATGGGGATGCATCTTTTTTAACACTAAGAAATGGAAATGGTTTACAAAATAAAATAATGACCATCCCTATAGGGTTCACAAACTTTCAAGTAGCACTATAGTGTTTGTGTGTGAATATATAGCAATGAAAGCAGCAATAATTTTAATAGTTCCCCATATATTGTGAAATTCTGATATCTTGACACATATTACATGGTTTCCAATATACTGCAGTGTGCTCCATTTTCTTTGGGATCTTGGTACTTACGGGTCTCCTTGCTCTCCTTTGCTTCAAAAGACAAACTGTCCATCAGATCAATACAGATGCCCTCCATGTAGTCCTTAGTTTCCTTCATAATGTCCTGGTCCCTGTTCCACTTCCTTGTAATGGGGACAGCAGACCCTGCTGAAGCCTCCCACTGAAGCCTGCTGAGGTTGAAGGACAGGAAGTCTTCTCCATTCCATCCGTACTGAGAAAAGGCTCTCTTACGTCTTACATCGGAGTCAGGGTTTAACTCGACCTCACAGCCAAATCTCCTCTGCAGGACAGCAGCACCTGAAACACATGGATGTACACAACGCTGAGACCATAAGAAATTTTACCATGATATATCATGGTACACTAATATTTAATATATCATAGTGCATTATGGTGCATGCTATGGTAGTACTAGTTATGTACCATAGTACACTACAGTAGTACCATAATATGTACCATAGTGCACTATAGTACGTACTGGTGAAAATGAATGTCCCATAATATACTATGGTACACACTATGGAAGTTCCACAGGATGTACCATTGAACGTTTATGTACCATAGTGCACTGTAGTACACATATCGTAGTAAAATGCTATGTACCATAGTACAGTGGATGTACCATGCAGAGTGGTACATGCTATGATAGTACCACAGTACATACCATGGTACAACTATTGTACAATGTGTTGTGATACTGTCAAAATACAAAAACCTAGCATAGGCACACCCTTACCAGTTATGTTAAGTCCTGTGTCATTTTTTAAGATGTCAGTTCTGCCTCTGTCCCATTGCGCCATATTACGGAGTTTGACAGACTTCCACAGAGAACGACCTCGTCCTTCACGCATCCAATTTCTATGCGGCACGCTGACCATGCCATTGCTACTGTAGGAGTCGACTGCTTCGCCATCAAGCCACAGGACACAAGTGAACTCATCAGTATTCACTGCAGTGTACGTACCTAGAAAGGAGTGATGAACTGGAAGACAGAGACACGGGGAAAGACAGATGTCACAAAGTACCAAATATGATGTTCGACCCAAAGCATCCCTGATCCAGGACAGAACATTTTGACCCTATCTGGCAACTGCGAAATATATATATATATATATATATATATATATTTTTTTTTTTTTTTAAAACACAGACTTACATTTTTAATGTTTTGGTATTACTGGTGACATTACATGAAATAGTAAAAACTTTGCTCCACTTTCCATTTTGGGAAGTAAAAAATCTCTGGTTTTTTGGCCCAGTAAAAATTTGGGAAACCCCTGTGTGCTGGTCAACATAACTGCCTTGGAGAAGTGTTACATCTGAGGAAATCATCCAGTTACTACTGAGCCCCCCAGACACCACACTGACATATTTAGTGATTTGGGGTGTGTAGGTCATGTGACCAAAAAACTACTGAATTTCCAAAATTTGAAAAATTCTTATAAAATAACATGAGATGAAAATGGACAAAGCAAAGGCCGCGCAACATGTGTCATTACTCGGTGAGCAATCCAATAGGGATTTGGGGTGTCTAGGTCATGTGACCAAAAAGCTATTGAAATTCCTAGCATTGAAATATTCATATAAAATTGCATGAGATTAAAATGGACCAAGCAAAGGCTGTGCAACCTGTGTCTATTGTTTGGGAACAAAACCACTTGCATTGGCTAAGCGGAAAGTAGGGAAGAGTCGGTGAAATAAGACGATACAAGACTGGGTGTCTGAATATCTGTCTGAATGTCTGAATATCCAAGGATGTAAAGACCGTTGCATTGTGTCTCTAAACCCCGGGACAAAGCGGGAAAGGGTCGGCGAGACTTGGTGTCCGAATATCTGTTGATATGCAACTTGAAACCAACTTCACCTCGGTCCAATACCGAGAAAATCCGGCTGACGACCAACCGTACGAAATGTAACTAGTGTGTTGTCAATAGAAATGTAAACTATTTGAGTAAAAAAGTACATACGTTTTTTTATCGATGTAGTGGAGTAGAAAGTGAAAGCTGCTAATATTGTTTATACTCAGCACAAGTGCAAAGTCGCCAATATCCTACTTGTACAGTGACGAAGTACATGTAGGCTACTTAGTTACCACCACCACTGTAGTCTACCCTAACTCAAAGCAAAACTAAAATAGATCAGACGAAAACGTTAATTCGTACCTGACATAGTGGATCAAACAATCTCAAAAACGAAGTAAATGTAATGAATGCTAATCATTTAACGACTCGCGCTTCACAGCACAACTTCAAAACTACAGCCACACGACCCACGGTAGTGTGCGTACGGGGTCACAGACAACCCTCGCACGATCTCGGTTCCTCCCTTTCCTGCACACACTTCGGGAGAAAAAGAGACGGGTATTAACCGTATTAACACTCGGTAGGGTAGCTTAGAGAGCGTACTTCAGAACTGGAGAGAGCGTAACACCCTCCATTGTGCATGTTGTGGGCAAAAGAGCCAACGTGTAGAAAACCAAGGAGATTTAGCTACCAAAGAAAACCGCATCCGTCAATTTTTTGTGATCATAAATTCCATTATGTGTACGAGTTTTTGAAACAATGATTGTGTTGGTCCACAAGTCTTGGGAAACTATTTATTAAAATGTACACATTTCATTAGGCGAAATATTTTTACAATCTGAAAACGTAACGATCATTAACAGAGTTTCAGAATAATACCATCGGAGAAGTTTTACGTAGAAGTAATGGCACGTGCTTACTTCCATTTGCTTCACAAACTGGTTTTGCTAAAAGTCAGTTGTCGGTCAAGTCCAGGCCGTATATAAATAGGTGAAGTCGAAAATGTCTGTGAAATTGCCCTGACTGCGTAGCTACATCAGACACGACCGACCAAAATTACGGAAGTGCGAGTAGCATAAGCGGAAAACCTAGGCTACATTATCTGCTAGACAGTAAGTATCTGCACCAGCAATGCACGTAGCGCAATCATACCAAAACATAAAATGCTGTTTTAGCTAAGAACAATAAAAAGAAAAAGAAAATAGTCGAAATTTTACTTATTTCGAAAGGCAAAGATGAAAATACGTACCTGACACCGTGCGCTAAACAATGCGAAAACAGTATAAATCTATAAAATGCGAAACATTTTACAAAACAACTTTTAAAAAAACTATATCTACCCTGGTCCATTTGTTATCAATGAATAGCCTTGTGAAATATTTACACCACGCTGTCACAGCGAGAGTAGGAGCTACATATGGACGGCTGGCTGTCGTCCAAATATTTTCACAGAATTCTCTCTTCTTCTTCTTCTTCTTCTTCTTCTTCTTCTTCTTCTTCTTCTTCTTCTTCTTCTTCTTCTTCTTCTTCTTCTTCTTCTTCTTCTTCTTCTTCTTCTTCTTCTTCTTCTTCTTCTTCTTCTTCTTCTTCTTCTTCTTCTTCTTCTTCTTCTTCTTCTTCTTCTTCTTCTTCTTCTTCTCAGTTTCCGGCAGTGTAGACGCAACTAGGCGTATTACTGCCCTCCACAGGATAGAAATTTAACAATTGCGCTCATATACAGCCCTGACTCATGCAGGAACTATAAAACTGTATTGGTGATCAGCTGGTGGTTCTCGCTTTGGCCAAAAAAAGATTTAATGGAGAATGCAACTACTCCTAGGTCTGACAATCTCTTATAGAAAGTTTCCCTCTCTGCTTTATACTTGCCACACTCCAGGAGAGCATGCTTGACTGTTTCTGGGTTTCCACACTCACATAGTCCTGTTGGATGTTTTCCTACAATGTGCAAGTAATGATTTAACCCACAGTGTCCAAGCCTCAGTCTGCTAATTTTAACTGAATCTCTTCGGGTTCCAGACCAACAACTGGGTTTTTTAATCTGAGGATGAAAATAAAAATAGTGTCTTCCTTTAGTCTCCTTTTCCCATAATCCCTGCCATTCTCTTTCAACACCCTCCTTGATTTTTCCTCTAAGTTCCACCCTTCCCAGGGATATATTTACATCTATGTCTACTTTCTTAAGACTTGCCTTTGCTATAGCGTCAGCTATTTCATTTCCCTCAACTCCAGTATGCCCAGGAACCCAGCAGAACTTGACTTCGCACCCAGATTTCCCAATTCTGAACAAAACAGATAAAATCTCATTAATAAGGTCAGGCCGAGCTTTTGATTTAAGTCCTCTTATAGCCATCAGAGCAGCTGCTGAGTCCGAACAAATGAGGACTTTCTTTGGTCTTACGTCCTCTGTCCACCACAAAGCCCAAAGAATTGCCAGTAGTTCTGTTGTGAAGACAGAACTTCCATTAGTGACACGCCGCTCAATCCTAACACCAAACTGAGCCAAATACAGTCCAAATCCTGCTTTCCCACTCTCTGGGTCCCTAGAACCATCTGTAAAAACTTTCAAATAAGATTCCATTTCTCTGTTAAGGTAATGTTCTATTTTTGAAACTATCCCACTACTGTCCTTTTCTTGTAAAAAAAGTGAGGTCAATGTCCAGCTCTTGCATTAACCAAAAAGGTACAGGTAGCCAGCCCGTATGATTTGCTGTGCTTTCCTGCTCCATTCTCAATTTACTGGCCCACTGATTTACACTGTCAAAAAATTGTTTCCTTTTAGTCTTGCCACCCAGATCCCATGACCCTTGTAAAAGACACCTGGCTGGGAGTGTTTGATTAGCTCCACTTAGTTTTACCCAGTACTGCAGCCCCAACTTAATACGCCTTAAGTATAAGGGCATTTCTCCCATTTCAATAAGCAGTGCAGGAATTGGGGAAGTTTTAAAAGCCCCACAGCAGAGTCTCAATGCCTTGCTCTGTAGAATGTCTAATTTCCCAAGCACGACTTCGCAGCTGCACCATAAACAAAACACCCATAGTCAAGTACAGATCTTATCATTGCCTGGTATATTAAATGCATAGTCTCTCTCTCTGCCCCCCAATCACATCCAGCCAGACTTCTCATGACATTTAACACTTTTTCGCCTTTTGCTAGTGCTCTTGCTGTATGAACAGCCCAGGTCATTCGCTCTTCAAACCAAATTCCCAGAAATTTGAAGTCTTTCACTCTCTCCAGTGAAGATCCATACATGTGCAGTCCTAGGTTAGGTAACTTTCTTCTAAAACCAAATATCATAAATTTAGACTTTGCAGCTGAGATTTTAAAGCCCCATTTGTCTGCCCATTCTTCTACAGAAACTACAGCCTTTTGGACTTGTTTTAAAATAAACTCTGCATTTCTTCCTCTTCTCCAAATGGCACCATCATCTGCAAATAAAGACTGTCCAAACCCTCTTCCAATGTTACTAAATATATCATTTATCATTATATTAAATAGGACTGGGCTAATTACACTTCCTTGCGGGGTACCATTTCCTATTTCAACGATTTTTGAGCTTTTCCCACCCACTTGTACTTGTATTGTTCTTTTCATTAGAAAATCTTTGATCCAATTGAACGTTCTACCTCTAACTCCTAAATCATATATTTTAATCATTAGTCCCTCCTTCCACAAGGAATCATAGGCTTTCTCAATATCCAAAAATACACTTACCACTATTTCTTTACTATCAAATGCCTTTTTAATATCTTGGTCTAAAACTGTGACTGACTCCATTGTTGACCTACCATTTCTGAAGCCGTTTTGGAAATTGGCAAAAAGTCCCTTACTTTCTAAAAAATAAACAAGCCTATTGGTAATCACCCTTTCCATGATTTTACAAAGCACTGATGTTAATGCTATAGGCCGATATGAACTGGGGTCAGATGCATCTTTACCTGGTTTCAAGATAGGGACTACGACTGCATGTTTCCATTCCTTAGGTAGACAACCCTCTGCCCACACCGAGTTAAACAAAGCTAGAATTTCTTCAAGAACTAACTCATCCAAATGTTTGAATAATTCATAAGACAGCCCGTCTCTCCCAGGAGTAGTGTTTGCACCAGAATAAATGGCATCCCTCACTTCTTTCAATGTAAAAAACAAATTTATTGGATTGTCATTTTCTGAACTCCTATCCAGCTTCCACTGATTAGCTAACATCAGATTGCTCCTCTTCATACCTCTCTCAACTCCCAAATTCCCAGATCTATGCACTGCTTGAAAGACATCAACAAACATGTCAGCTTTTCCTTTGTCGGATACTGCTTCCACCTCGCCATTCTGTAAAACCGGAATTGGTTTTCTTTTATACAATCCTGACATTCTGTGTACCGCTGCCCACAGGTGCCTTACAGGAGTCTCAGGGCCTAGTGTTCCACAATATCTTCTCCAACTATTTCTTTTTGCATTTTTAATTACTCTTCTTGTTACTGCCCTTAATCTCTTATATTCAACTGCATAACACAGCATTGGATGTTTCCTTAATTTCCTATATGCCCTATTTCTGTTTCTTACAGCTTTGTCACACTCTTTGTTCCACCAAGGAACCAATGCACGAGATCTGGGATTCTTCTTCATAGGAATAGTGCCACAGGCTGCCTTATGGATCATCTTACTGAGAGAAGCATTCCAATTGTCTACAGAGCCCTCACTATCTATCTCTTCTACTAAACTTTGAGCCCTCTCCTGAAATTCATCCCATTTATCCTGAGAAAAATTGTATCTGGGAACTCTCTCTTCCACTTCTATTTCAGATTTCTACCGAAACTGCATACAATTGGATAATGATCACTGCCCAATAGATGTCCACCCATAACATCCCACTTCCCTATTCTGGCTAAGTTTGAAGAAGCAATAGTTAAGTCTATGTGACTGCAAGTATTCCTTAAAATATGATACCTGGTTGGCCTTCCATCATTTATCGCTACCAAATCATATTTATCCAGGAACTCTTCTACAACTATTCCATTGATGTCCTTGCTATCACTGCCCCATAGAGGGTTATGAGCATTAAAGTCCCCAACCCATATAATAGGATATCTTACATGCTCCATGATCTCATCAAACTCTGACAATGTCAAACGCTTACAAGGATTATAAAAATTAATAATAGTTATAGAACTATGGCTACTCAAAACTTCCACCGCCAAACACTCAAGATTAGGGCGTATTTCAAGCCTCCTATATTGGACTCCTAACTTAATAAAAGTTGCACACCCCCCGCCTGTTCTATCAGACCTATCCATTCTCAAGCATACATATCCCGGAATTACAAAATCCAGGCAGGGCTTTAACCACGTCTCTTGGATACATATCAGTTCAGGTTTCTGTTTAAATGTGTCGACAAATCTCTTTAATTCCTGGCCGTTTGCTATAAGACTCCGGGCATTCCATTGAAGAATATCAAACATTAATCCCCAGTATCGTCGTCCACGTACAACTCCTCCATATTGTCAGTTGTCAACTGTGAGTTACCTATATGTTGTTTCTTCGTCATGTACTCGTGTAATTTTTCCGGTAAAAACTTTCGAACCAAGAAACCTTTCAGCTGCATCAACCACAATTTTAATAATGTCCGATTTCTTGCTTGTTATTTTTGCACCTACCAACATATCAACAATGAAAGCTAGCAAAGATTCTCTGCTCAATATCAACATATCAGGGGGAAATTGTGGTAAAGTTGGACTAGCGGTCTGGCTCCCCAACACTGCACTGTTTGTCGTTAAGTTCCCGAGTCCCCGCTCTCTATCCACTCTTTTAACTGCCTCTGCATACGAAACTTTGTGCTTCTCTTTCACAATCTGGACTCGCCTGGCTTGGACAAAGTGCTCACATCCACGGAACGCTGCCGCATGATCCCCTCTACAGTTACAACATTTGGGGGCCTCTGCCTTACATTCTTGGATTACATGATCTTCCCCACACTTCGCACATCTACGCTTGCCCCGACAAGAGCTAGCAATGTGCCCAAACCTCTGGCAGTTATAACATCGCAACGGTGGTCTTACGTATTCCTTTACACGATACGCCATGCTTCCGATGTACACTCTTTCTGGCAGCGCACTGTCTGCAAACGTTAGCAGGACTGGCGGGTTCCCTTTGCCTCCCTCCTTACTTTTGAATCTAAAGATTTCGGTCACTCGGCCACCCTTAATGTTGTCTAAGATTTCCTTCTCAGATAGGCCGGCGTACACACCATAAATTACTCCTTTGAGTCCCTGCCTCTCTCTGGGAACCACGCTCTCAACCTTCACTACCAACTTCCCCACCTCCTTAGCGCTATCATATTGTTTTTTATCTTTGCAACACACTCTCAGCAGCCCATTTGACAATATCTTGGCCTGGAATCCCTTACCGATCTGAGTTTCCAAAGCGGTTGTAACTCTTAGGGGATTTAATGGCCTAAATCCTCCATCTCCCTGTTTCTGGTCTTTGACTTTAAACAACATATTCTTCAGAATTACTAATTTTTCTCATTTTATTTTCCCCAGATACTTCTGATACCTCAGGTCTTTCACTCGATGCTACCCTCTTCTGGCTTCCCTTACCCGCCATCTTCCACGCACCTCCCTCAACCCCAGCACCCTTTCCCGTAGCCATCGGCTACCAAAGTAGTACACCTTTCCTTATACTTTTTAATACTAGCCAAACAAACAAACAAACAAAAAAAGTAAACCCAAAAAAAAAAAAAAAACCAGAACGAACACCAACCACCAGCAAAATCACAGAACTGCGTAGGGGCTTGACCTTGGCGCTTTCCCTATTTTAAACCTTTTAAAGGTCTTTCTACACGGCTAACCCCGGCTGGAAACCCCAAGCCGGGATGCGCTCGTGCTTCTCTAAATCCTAATCCTTTTAGAAGTGTCCGCACCTAACAGTCCTTTCCGCACTGTCTACAGAACTGAACAGGATTTATATGTTGCGGTGACGTCAGGCACACGCAGAGCGAGACCGGCCCTTTCCTCTCCGACTCACCGAGTAAAACGACATACTGGCACTGTCTGTGATTCAACCGAGGACTTCTCTGACACGGATGTAGGCGTGCCATACACCTTCGTTACGCCCTGGTGCACTATTTGGATTGGATAGTCTGTACACAACTGCATTACTGACCAATCAAACAACCCTCAGCGCCGTACCCTGATGACTAATGTTTTATGTGCTTATTTGACTCGCTGAGGGAATCATGCTCATGCACATTTGTTTGGCAGACGCTTTTAGCCAAAGCGACGTACAAAAGTGCATAACGACGTACAAAAGATTTCACAAAGGCTATTCATTGAGAACTAATGTACCAGGGTGAATACAGTTTCGTTTAAAAATGTTTCGCATTTACAGCATTTTATTATTTTTGGACATTGTTTGGCGCTCTGTGTCAGGTAGGTATTGACGATTTCACCTGCCTTATTGAGTTTTTCTTTCAGGTAGGCAGGTAGGATATATGCTTGTGGTATATTTTATGTTTTTGTTATGTGTCATTTAGCGTTGTCATTGAATTGTTTCAAGCTTTAAATGGTAAAACCTGTGTGTGTGTGTGTGTGTGTGTTGCTTGTAGCTGTCGGCATCATTTTCGTAATATTCTGCATGTGAGCTGGGTCTGCACTCATCACTATTCTAGAATATTAAACAATTGGTGACAGTTGTTCCTTAATGTACGAGTGATTATGTATATGTATTTATTATCTATTCATTCAACTTATTAATTAATTCAGTGAGGCTGTCAGAATTAGCAATGTCAAATGGTAAACCCAGGGTATGTTGAAGATGTGAACTATAAAGCGTTTTCTTTAAAATTGCAGTACACATGTTGCAGTAGTGTGGGCGGCGCTCACCAAGGTTGAGGAATGCCCGTCACTCCCGCCATGCCACGCCCCTTTCCTCTTTTCTTAATTCTGATTGGTCCAAGGCTGGGCATTAATTCTCAGTAACAGGACACAACGGTCTTTTAACAGTTTTAAAATCAATGCGCTACAAAATTCAACATTCTAAAGCAGCTTGTTTGGACAGAAGAATAGGTGTTCCATGTTTAACTCATGGCTACGGGACGCATTTTCATCCGTATATTTGTGAACGATTGCGTTATAAGCGCTGTTTTGAATACAATTCAACAGTTAGTTAGCTAGCTAGCCGGGATAACAAGCATGCCGTAAAACCCATAATTTTAATATTGGCTAGGTGACAAGTCACGGCGAACCATAAAGCTAGCTGGCTTCGCCTCGGCCGCATCACCAACCCCGTCTTACATTATTTTTCTATATCTATGATACTAGACGTGAAATGACATGTGAGATCTTCACGCACGAGTGCATTATGTCTAAATGCATTGACAAAAACTAACGTGGTTTATAACTATCCCGTTACAACCCATTACAGAAAGATATAAAGATATAAACCGTTTTATAAGTTATAAGTATACCTTTTAAGTCTAATTTGCCTTCATTCTTCCGTAAGCTAAAGGCCACTGCCAGGGACATCCGTTTCCCCTTTTTTTTGAATTATAGTTTGTTTCAACCAATCACACACGCTTGTGTGGAGTAACAGGTTTTTTAATGTGTCCTATGGACATCATACAAATACATGTTTGTATAATATCATCCAGTTAATAGGCCTACGGAGCCCTAGTAAATTACCGTGTATGAAGTGGAGCGTGTTAACGCTTCTCCAAGGCAGGTATTCTGACAGCGCACTAGGGTTGCCGCATTTTCACTGGGCCGAAACCGGCATTTTTTCCTATGTGGTTCAATGTGTTTTATGTAGCATTCAAAAACATCATCAGTAATGCCAAAACTTAAAAAAATAAATCTCATAATATATCATTCTCGATAGTTCGCACAGATCTTGATTCACCACTGTGAGCAGGCGGAATATTACTGGCTGCAGCTAGAGGCAGCAGCAGCATTGTATAATACTAAAATATAAATCATTGTGTGTACTTGCGTGCGTGTGTATTTATTTATTTATTTTGTTTGTTTTTTCGGCTGCCAGATGGGGTCAAAAAGTTGTTTCCTGGCTCAGGGAGAGTTTGGGTTGAACATCATATTTGGTACTTTGTGACATCTCTCTTTCCCTGTGTCTGTCTTTCAGTTCATCACTCCCTTCTGGGTACCTACACTGCAGTGAATACTGATGAGTTCACTTGTGTCCTGTGGCTTGATGGCGAAGCAGTCGACTCCTACAGTAGCAATGGCATGGACAGCGTGCCCCGTAGAAAATGGATGCGGGAAGGAAGAGGCCGTTCTCTGTGGAAGTCTGTCAAACGCCTTAACATGGAGCACTGGAACAGAGGCAGAACTGACATCTTACAAAATGACACAGGACTTAACATGTCTGGTAAGTGAGGGCCTTTATATTTGAGATTTTTTCAAATTATTTTTTTTCCTCTGCTGTACCTCTGTTTAAAGTTCCAAGTAAAGACCATGCAGTACTGTAGGTATAATCACTGCATCTGTATATTTCAGGTGCTGTTGTACTGCAGGGGAGATTTGGCTGTGAGATCGAACAAAACTCTGACTCTGGTATAAGTCTTACGAGGGCCTTTGCTCAGTACGGATGGAACGGAGAAGACTTCCTGTCCTTGAACCTCAGCAGGCTTCAGTGGGAGGCTTCAGCAGGATCTGCTGTCCCCATTACAAGGAAGTGGAACAGGGACCAGGACATTATGAAGGAAACTAAGGACTACATAGATTTTATCTGTGTATATCACCTGAATAAAAGTTTGTGCTTTGAAGCAGTGGAGAGCCAGGAGGCAGGTTAGTACCATGGTCCCACACAGAAATTGAACACACTGCAGTATAGTGGGAAAATGGAATATATTATCAAGTTGTCAGAATATGCCAATATTTTGGGAACTATTCAAATTTGCTCCTGTCATTGCGATATGTGTGTATGCGTGTATTTATTTTCCTAAAAAACAAAAAGGCACATAATTTCAGTATTTAGCATTATGTTATATTTCCCTAAGGAATTCGCACATCTTATAATGTAACAAAGGTGCAAAGAATTTATTGAAGAAAGGATGGTACCTTACTTAAAATGTGATCTTATATGTCATGAGGATTTATTCAGGAAAACAACATTTTCAGAACAGACCCACAGTAAAATATGTGCCTTTTCCCTGTTCCCATTTCAATGCAAGCTGCCTGAACATTTATGCCTGAATACAGTTCTGACAGCCTTTACACATTTTCACATCCAAAGTACACTGGTATGCCTCATTACTTGAACATACACAAGAGGCCTTCCCTTGTGCACAAAAAACTTGCCTTTTCCTTTTTCCCCATTTCAGCTCAGCCCACGGCTGCAGTATTCGCTAAGAGATCCCTGAACCCTGGGAAGGTTATTCTGACCTGCCTAGTTTCAGGATTTCACTGCAGAGACACGACGATGGAGGTTTATCGGGATGATGACATCATCACTGAAGAAGACGGCCTTTTGTCCTCTGGGATCAGACCAAACGGGGATGGGACCTGCCAGCTGAGAAAGAGTTTGGACATCTCTAACAGCACTGAGGCATCGTATAGCTGTGAAGTCCAGTTCAGAAGTCTTAAACAACTGGTCAAATGGGGTAAAACTGCTCACTGTGACCCGTTTCCATTAATGCAGAACCAGATCAAATTATTAGTGCTGTGGGAACAAAATTGTGACCCCTATAAAAGAGTGTGGCATGAACCGTCAGTGTGGCTGTCAAACTATAATATTGCTGCTTTTTGCCTTTGCAGATGGGAAAATATGGGACCGGGCTGAACCAAAGCAAGACCACAACACGAGACGTCACTACTGGTTTCTTATGGCACCACTGGTGTTGGTCATTGCTTTATCACTTGGGTTTTTCATTTGGATCCTGAGGCGCAGATTGCGCACACAGGTAAGAAACCGGAGAAATTCACAATGGAATTATGTCCCTGTAGGAGCACTCCTAGCATCTTATCTTGTCTCTTACATTGAGGAGTACCTTGGAAAAATTGTGTACATTTATATCAGTCCGAATTGCCATAAAGATGACCATAAATTATATGTGCAGTAAGAGGAGAGGAGGCTGATGGGAATTCATCTTTGTTGATACTTCCATTTATTTACTGACCAAAAAGACAAGTGCAATATGGAAGCATTCCATTTGCAGAGATACTGCTGGTGTTAAACCAGTGAGTTTTTTTTGTGAAGGGCAAGCATGATGCCCACTTGCTGATTTCTGAAGGGTTACGTTCACTTTCTTTCCATTGTAGGCAAACCAGCACACAAAGGACTCAATTTCAGCAGGTATTTCACGTGCCGATGGAGCCCAGATTTAATGAAACCCTGCCAAGTAGATTCATCGTCTTGAGGCCAAAAGAGAACGACCACTGTAAAGTGCAATTAGGTACTACTGGACTGCAGCGACACCATAAAGAGACCGTGCAGCTGGAAGGCCAATCAACAGCAATGAGAAGAAGGACAGACCAACTGTGGGCCCCTCTGGCATCTGGGTCTTAGCCTTGCGACCCTTTTTAGGGAGAACAAAATTGCCTCGGCCAAATGCTTTCTGGTTGGGAAACTCCCCACAGGGTGCCGCTGGCCTCCGCATCCCTACCTGCCTTGCACTGGTTGTCTCCAGTTAACACGGAAGATCTCAAGACAAACAGTATGAGGAGCGACTCTTTGACTCGCCAGTTGCAGACAGTAGCGCCCTCTCCTGGCTCAACTTCAGCACTGCCAGGGAGCCAGTGCCATGAAATGCCCTTTCAGCTGCAGGCCAGACCACAGACACCTATGACACTGGCCAGTTCCTGTCACCCTCTGTCCTGACTTTTCAAGTTGGAGGAATTTCTAAAATGTGTAATTTATTTGAAATTTTAAAGTATTAATAAAATGTATTGTTTTATTAAAATGTTTATACACGCTAGGGTTTGAGAGGTAGAAAATATTTGCAGATGGTTTGTTATATTTCTGTTTGTATCATTTATTTCAGTGTTTTTATTTTTTGGTAAATTTTTTTTTTAAAAGTGTTACTCTTTGTTTCACAGTTTTTGTGTGAAGATTGAATCTTTATCATTTTCATATCTGACAAATGTTTGCAATATAAGTACTGTTTTCTAATCAAAGTGTTCAAGATAAACTGTTTTCCTACGTGTCAAATCCAAATCCTTACACTAGTGCCACTGGTATTGTGTTAGAAATGTATGCTGCCTGAACACTTAAATGTTTAATCTGTACATTTGCCAGCCAGTATACGTTTCCATATTCCCGATCAACTTTAGAATAGTTTTTGCACCCAGACCCATTGCATCTCAGGTTCTCATACAATTTTCGGTTTTCATGTGTTTAAATTCCAGTAGGCCATTTTTTGATTTCACAGGAAATAAATACATCAGTGGAGCATGCTAGTCTCAACGTGGCCAGCAGATGGCGAGCATGTCCTTCTTTCTGAGTAGCAATTCCACAAAACTTCTGTGAGCGGTATAAATCCTGTCGGTGCTCGATCCGTATCTGCACACTTGACCACTGCTGCTGGATCAGACAATCAAGTTGTTTATTGATTGTACGTGACGAAGAACTGGGCGAATGGAACAAAGGAAACCACTCAGGGTTATCGTGATCAAAACAACTCAGAAAACCAAGAAACCTTTTCAAATGCAAATTCCATCTTACTTGCTCTTCCGTCTTTAAATGTGCCATTCCACTGGACAAAGAAGTGTTATTTTATACTCAATGCCTTGCCATCATGTTGCCTTTAGTACCCATATTATAACTTTGTGCTGCAAGAGTGAATCAATCTCATCTTATTGCAAACTAGTGAAAATCATGGGTTACTTGAATAAACATTGAAATAAAATGTGACACTGTATGTCTCCTTTTTTCTAAGCTGCTGGAGTTGAATAAACTTGATTGTTTTGTCCTTCTTGAAAACTATTCTCCAACTAGAAATCTGAATATTCATAATTCCTTCTTTGTGCAACACAAAACAACACAACCCCCATTGTATTATAACACTTTTCAAACCAATTCATTGTTATCACAAGAGAGGGCGAGGCTATGGAAATGAGCAAGATCAGAAACGGACTGTAAAGCAAATCAAGGGAGCAGAACTGTGTTGAAAACTACATGCAGCAAATGTCATTTATGTAAAAAAACTGGATGTGGGACTCCATGGTCTCACTCAGCACAATCATGGACAGTGGTCAACGGCTCCTGCAAGTATTCACGAAAAATGCAGATTGGAAATTAAGCATTTTGAGTTCTCCTCCTTCCTCTTCTTTTCTTTTCTTCTTTTTCTTCACAGCTGCTAAGCCAATCAAATGGAAGCTCACAATCTAAAGCTGAACCTGACGAACACTAAAATATCCCTGCTATGTCTTTCCCCACCATGTGACCTCTCTCTCCCTGGGTGACGCCACCACGTTGGCTTCTCCTGGCACCAAGAACCTTGGCCTGCTGCTAGATGGCAAACTTGGCAACACTGCAAACGCCTGCAGAGAGCCTGGCACACAGCTTCTTCCTCTACATCATCAGGGGACTCCGCCCATTTCTCGCCACCGACTCACCTGAGCTTCTGGGTCAGGTTCTGGGCCTCTCCCACCTGGACCAGAGCCTGAACACTCTTGTGACTGGCCTCCCTGCTTCTACCATCAGACCTCTACAGACGACCGGTGAACTGCTGCTGCTCACCTGGTCCACTGCTCACCTGGGGTGCATCCCATTCCTGTTCACTCCTCACCTCCTTTCCTCCACTCCCCCCAACTACCACACGTCCCCTACTCGTATGTGGAGGAAAGGATACAGATACACATTTAGACAATTCCGGTAATAGCTCTACGTGCCTAAATCTCACAAACAGAAAAGCTTTGATGGGTAACAGCCTTCAGGTCTGGCAGTCAAGGTGACCAGACCTTGAACACTCATAAGGCCTCCTTCTCATGATAAAACAATTTCCTGTCTCTTAAGAAAAAAGGAGTAAACCTTAGCATCCATTTATGGTTTATAAAAAGAACAAGATATAAATATACATTTTTTCACAGAAGTCAGTGAAAGTGTTTAACATTTGTTGGTGTACATACAAAATAATGTACAGTTAATGGCCAAATTGATTTCATAAGTAGAACAAGGACCCATCAGATGTAACCAAAGACAGTGTGTTACCATGCTTGGTCAACATGGGTCTCAGCATGTAAATGCTATTAAAGCTTTCTCTTTACAGTTTGAGAATGAATATAAGGACATATGATAACAACATACTTAACCAAACTCTCAAGGATGACCAATGTTGATGTCTCAGATCAACACAATGACATTTGAACTTACACGAGGGCACCTTATATTGAATCGATTTTTATTTTAACATACAATATACAAAACAAAATATACAAAATACAAAATATACAACCATGACATTCAAAGCTGACAAAGAGTTAAAAAAAAAAAAAAAGCATTTATCAATTATAATCTGGAATTTATTTTGAAGAAATATAGCAGTGTCATCAGCCAGCTGATTAACTGTAATTAGACTTCAGTGAGGGAACAGAGGGCTGCACTGCATCGCCTCGGTTACACTCTTAGGGGGGAACCCTGGGGTATTTTAGTTATGGTACCCTCTCTAAGAGCTACTTTACATTACATTACATTTATTTGGCAGAAGCTTTTATCCAAAGTGACGTACAAGAGTGCATATGATGGTCATTGCAACAGCTACAGAACACAGGTTCAACAAGTACAATACTCATTTCGTAGTTATTTATAGCCAATGGCACAGTTCAGTTCACAGTGAACATTATTCTGACCTAACGTAAGTCAAAATAGGAGGAAGAACATTATATTACAGCCATTTCAGCAGGCGCTCTTATCCAGAGCAACCTGCACAACTATTTACACAATTATTTACATAGCATTTACATTGCATCATTTATACAGTAGGATTGCTAAATTTACACAGTCAATTCAAAAGATCTGCTGCATTTGTTGGATGGCTGGTGTTGATTTTCTCCCTTGAATCCTGATGAAGTTGCTGATCTGGGTTCCTCTGGTGCATCAAAAATTGGTCTGGTCCATTTGTTTTTCTCTTTGCACAGCCTACAATGTAAAGAAAGTGAATGTAACCCTTTAGGAATCAGCATGTGGGCATTTATGCTTAACCATCACAAAACAACTTGTTTAGTACCAGCAGTATCTTTGCAAATGGGGCCTTCTATATAGCACTGATAAATTGTGTTTTCAGAATTTTTTTTCTTACTTGTCTTTTCAGTCAGTAAATAAATGAAAGAATTTGCAATGTTGAATTCCCATCAGCCTCCTCTCCTCTTACTGCACATATCATTTATGGTCATTTTTATGGTAATTAGAACTGATATAAATATATACAATTATTACAAGGTACTCCTCAATGTAAGAGATGCTAGGAGTGCTCCTTCAGGGACTTAAATCCAAGGTCAATTTCCCGTTTCTCACCTGTGTGTGCCATCTGCGTCTCAGTATGAAAAAGGAAACCCCAGATAGTAAACCAATGACCAACACAAGTAGCACCATAAGAAACCAGTGGTGACGTCTCGTGCTGTAGTCTTGTTTTTCTTCAGCCCGGTCCCATATCTTCCCATCTGCAAAGGCAAAAAGCAGCAATATTATAGTTTGACAGCCACACTGACAGTTCATGCCACACTCTTTTATAGGGGTCACCATTTTGTTCCTACAGCACAAATAATTTGATCTGGTTCTGCAAGTCAGCATTAATGGAAACGGGTCACAGTGAGCAGTTTTACCCCATTTGACCAGTTGTTTAAGATTTCCAAACGGGACTTCACAGCTATACGATGCCTCAGTGCTGTTAGAGATGTCCAAACTCTTTCTCAGCTGGCAGGTCCCATCCCCGTTTGGTCTGATCCCAGAGGACAAAAGGCCGTCTTCTTCAGTGATGATGTCATCATCCCGATAAACCTCCACCGTCGTGTTACTGCAGTGAAATCCTGAAACTAGGCAGGTCAGAATAACCTTCCCAGGGTTCAGGGATCTCTTAGCGAATACTGCAGCTGTGGGCTGAGCTGAAATGGGGAAAAAAAGAGAAAAGGCAAGTTTTTTGTGAACAAGGAAAAGCCTCTTTCTTGTGTATTTTGGAGTAATTATATTCTATGTAGTACCAGTGTGCTTTGATGTGAGTATGTGAACACGTTAGCAGGGCTACATTTGAATGCTCAGGCAGCTTGCATTGAAACGGAAAAGGTCACAATTTAAGTGAGGTACCATCCTTTCTTTAAAAAAAGCAACAAAAAAACAAACATTTGGAAGATTAAATCTAAAACACATTTAAACACATTTTCAGATGTACTCCTGGGTTTCTTTTTGCTCACTGATTTTGTTACCAAACATTTTTTTGTAAATGTGCAGATGCATCTTTTTAACACGAACACTATGGGTTTAAAAAGATGCATCTCCTATGTATACGTGTTTGTATATATACACACATATATACGTACACATGTATATTATATAAACTTCTGTGAAATGAGTATTGTATTTTCAAAAAAAAAAAACAACTCACATATTTACAAGACACTATGTGATTTTGTCCCAACATGTATTTGATCCCAACATTAAGGACCTCAATTTCAATATTTCTCCAAATATTGTGAAATTATGTTGTGATATTGTGATAATATATTCTACTTCACTATAATGCAGTGTGTTCCATTTCTGTAACGGACCATGGTACTAACCTGTCTCCTGGCTCTCCTCTGCTTCAAAAGACAAACTGTCAAACAGATGAATCACACAGGTGTGCTCTATGTAGTTATTAGTTTCCATGGTGATGTCTTGTTCCCTGTTCCACTTCCTTGTAATGGGGACAGCAGATCCTGCTGAAGCCTCCCACTGAAGCCTGCTGAGGTTGAAGGACAGGAAGTCTTCTCCATTCCATCCATACTGAGCAAAGGTCCTCGTAAGACTTATACCAGAGTCAGGGTTTAGCTCGATCTCACAGCCAAACCTCCCCTGCAGGACAGCAGCACCTGAAACACATGGATGTACACAACACTGAGACCATAAGAAATTTTACCATGATATACTATGGTACACTAAGACTGAATGTATCATTGTTCATTATGGTGCACACTATTGTAGTACTACAGTTATGTACCATGGTACAATGGATGTACCATAGTACACTATAGTAGTACCATAATATGTACCATAGTGCACTATAGTATGTACTGGTGAAAATGAATGTACCATATATACTACGGTACACATTATGATAGTTCCACAGGATGTACCATTGAACATTTATATACCATAGTGCTCTGTGGTACACATATGGTAGTAAAATGGTATGTACCATAGTACAATGGATGTACCATTCAGAGGTACATACCATGGTACAACAATTCTACAATGTGCCATGATACTGTCAAAATACAATGGTACATGTAGCATAGTTGTACCATGGCACAAGTACCACAGTTCAGCAATCATAGAACAGTACCATAGTAAAATGTATTATGAGTGGTTACCTCCATGTACTGCATGGTGGTCTCTTGGAATTTTAACCAGAGGTATGGCAGATTTTTGTTATTTATAATAATTTACAAAAAGCTAGTATTGGCGCTCCCTTACCAGACATGTTAAGTCCTGTGTCATTTTTTAAGATGTCAGCTCTGCCTCTGTTCCAGTGCTCCATATTAAGGCGTTTGACAGACTTCCACAGAGAACGGCCTCTTCCTTCACGCATCCAGTTTCTACGGGGCACGCTGTCCATGCCATTGCTACTGTAGGAGTCGACTGCTTCGCCATCAAGCCACAGGACACAAGTGAACTCATCAGTATTCACTGCAGTGTAGGTACCTAGAAGGGAGTGACTAACTGGAAGACAGAGACACGGGGAAAGACAGATGTCACAAAGTACCAAATATGATGTTCGACCCAAAGCATCCCTGATCCAGGACAGAACATTTTGACCCTATCTGGCAACTGCAAAAAAAAATATATATTTTTTTAAAACACAGACTTACATTTTTAAGGTTTTGGTATTACTGATGACATTACATGAAATAGTAAAAACTTTGCTCCACTTTCCATTTTGGGAAGTAAAAAATCTCTGGTTTTTTGGCCCAGTAAAAATTTGGGAACCCCCGTGTGCTGGTCAACATAACTGCCCTGGAGAAGTGTTACATCTGAGGAAATCATCCAGTTACTACTGAGCCCCCTAGACACCACACTGACATATTTTGGTGATTATGGTTGTCTAGGTCATGTGACCAAAAAGCTATTGAATTTCCAAAATTTGAAAAATTCTTATAAAATAACATGAGATGAAATTGGACAAAGCAAAGGCCGCGCAACATGTGTCAGTACTCGGTGAGCAATCCAATAGGGATTTGGGGTGTCTAGGTCATGTGACCAAAAAACTATTGAAATTCCTAGCTTTGAAATATTCATATAAAATTGCAGGAGGTTAAAATGGACAAAGCAAAGGCTGTGCAACCTGTGTCCATTGTTTGTGAACAATTTAAAACTGGTTTGAAGTTTCTAGGTCCTTTTGTCTAGAAGCTATTGAAATTGAAAAAATTTGTAACCTGTAATTTGTTGACGGTCCCTAACGACTTGCATTGGCTAAGCGGAAAGTAGGGAAGAGTCGGTGAAATAAGACGATACAAGACTGGGTGTCTGAATATCTGTCTGAATGTCTGAATATCCAAGGTTGTAAAGACCGTTGCACTGTCTCTCTAAACCCCGGGACAAAGCGGGAAAGGGTCGGCGAGACTGGGTGTCCTAATATCTGTTGAATATCCAACTTGAAACCAACTTCACCTCGGTCCAATACCGAGAAAATCAGGCTGACGACCAACCGTACGAAATGTAACTAGTGTATTGTCAATAGAAATGTAGACTATTTGAGTAAAAAAGTACATACGTTTTTTTGTCGATGTAGTGGAGTAGAAAGTGAAAGCTGCTAATATTGTTTATACTCAGCACAAGTGCAAAGTCGCCAATATCCTACTTGTACAGTAACGAAGTACATGTAGGCTACTTAGTTACCACCACCACAGCGCGTACTTCAGAACTGGAGGGAGCGTAACACCCTCCATTGTGCATGTAGTGGGCAAAAGAGCCAACGTGTAGAAAACCAAGGAGATTTAGCTACTAAAGAAAACCGCATCAGTCTATTTTTTGTCATCATTAATTTCATTATGTGTTTCATATTCATTGTCCTGTCTAAATAAAAATAATTTTTGCAGTAACCTAGCTTTGAAAGATATTTTCTTTCTAGGGTCTAAATTAAGTTCCGGGGACTTTATTTTACCCCCAAAAAAGTCACTGCTCGGGCGGTAGTACTTTCCAAAAGTACCGGAACTTTTGGGGTGGGACGCAAGCGATGTAAATTTCTGATTGGATTAGAGAGCGTCCATTGTGCATGTTGTGGGCAAAAGAGCGAACGTGTAGAAAACCAATGAGATTTGTGTGTACGAGTTTGTGAAACAATGATTGTTTTGGTCCACAAGTCTTGGGAGACTATTTATTAAAATGTACACATTTCATTAGGCTACATATTGATACAATCTGAAAACGTAACGATCATTAAAAGAGTTTCATAATACCATTGGAGAAGTTTTACGCAGAAGTAAGCGGCACGTGCTTCTATCTATTTGCTTCACAAACTGGCTTTGCTAAAAGCCAGCTTGTCGGTGAAGTCGAAAATGTCACTGAAATTGCCCTGACTGCATGCCATGTACCATCTCCTCACTACGGACGTGCGAGTAAACGGAAAACCTAGCCTACATTAGCTAGACAATAAGTATCTGCACCAGCAAAGCACGTAGCGCAATCAAACCAATACACATTGTGTTTTAACTAAGAAAAATAAAAATAAAATAGTCGAAACTTTACTTATTTCGAAAGGCACTGTTACCATTTTTTTATATTCTGGAAGAGTGATGAGAGTGCAGACCCAGCTCACAGGCAAAATATTACGACAAGGATGACGACAGATACAAACAACACACACACAGGTTTTACCATTTAAAGTTTAAAAAAATTAAATGACAACGGTAAATGACACATAACAAAAACATAAATATATCACAAGCATATATCATACCTGCCTACCTGGAAGAAAAACTCAGTAAGGTAGGTGAAAGCGTCAATACGTACCTGACACCGTCCGCCTAACAATGTACGAAAACAATAAAATGCTATAAATGCGAAACATTTTACAATACAACTTCAAAAACTATATCCACCCTGGTCCATTAGTTATCAATGAATAGCCTTGTGAAATCTGTACACCATGCTGTCTGTTACAGCGAGAGTAGCAGGAGCTGGTTAGAGTACAAGACGCGCCACCCACCTTCCACGGTCTCCGTTTTCTCGTTGGTTGGCGTTACCCTGACTTCCCCGCCTATGGGCGTTGTTATTTAATTATTTCATGCTTAAATTTGTAAAACGTGTGTGTGTTGTTTGTACCTATCTGTCGTCATCCTTGTCGTAATATTTTCTTAACTTACGATAGCTTATGTATCTGTATTTATTATCTATTCATACAACTTATTAATTAATTCACTGAGACTGTCAGATTTAGCCAGTGTGGCTAGCAATCAGGGAAAACCTTTGAAATTTTAAGCGTCGGTTTCTTTAAAAACTACACAACTCGTGACAGGTTTGGTGCAGTGCACGTCTAGTAGACTTACTCACTGGCCTGCCCCGCTCTGATGGTAACACCACCATCCTCACTGTTGTCGACCGGTTTTTCTAAATCCGCTCATTTCATTCCCCTGCCCAAACTGCCGTCAGCCAGGGAAACAGCCCAGCTCATGGTCCAACATGTGTTCCGTCCCCATGGTCTCCCCACTGACATTGTCTCAGATCGAGGCCCTCAGTTCACCTCCCAGTTCTGGAGGGCCTTCTGTTCGCTCCTCGGTGCCACAGTCAGTCTCTCATCTGGATTCCGCCCCCAGACCAACGGCCAGTCTGAGCGGGTCAACCAGGACCTGGAGACCACCCTGCGTTGCCTCGTCTCATCCAACCCAACCACCTGGAGTCAGCAATTAGTCTGGGTCGAATGTGCTCATAATACACTCCCCTACTCTGCTACCAGCCTGTCCCCTGTCCAGTGTGCGTACGGATACCATCCCCCACTCTCCAGCCTGTCCCCTGTCCAGTGTGCGTACAGATACCAACCCCCACTCTTCCCTGACCAGGAGCAGGAGGACAGGGTACCCCCAGCCCAGGAGTTCGTTCGGCGCTGTCATCGGACCTGGAGGAAAGCACGCTCCACCTTGCTTCGCACGGCTTCCAGGTACCAGCGACAGGCGGACCGGCGCCGTGTTCCTGCCCCTCGGTACCGCCCTGGCCAGAAGGGTGTGGCTCTCCCCCCGTGTCCCACCGCTTAGGGTGGAGTCTCGGAAGCTGGCTTCCAAGTTCATCGGCCCGTTCCCCACTGCAGAAGTCATCAACCGCTCTGCAGTCCGCCTCCGGCTCCCCCGCTCCCTTCGTGTACATCCCACATTCCATGTCTCCCGTGTGAAGCCTGTTCCCTCCAGCCCCCTGGTTCCCGCCCCCCGCCACCTCCCTGCGTCATTGAGGGCTCTGACGCTTACACTGTCAGAAGGCTGCTGGACGTTCGCCGTCGTGGCAGGGGCCTCCAATACCTGGTCGACTGGGAGGGCTACGGTCCAGAGGAGCGGTGCTGGGTGCCTGTCAGGGACATCTTGGACCCAACACTGATCACTGATTTCCATCACCGTCATCCTGGTTGGCCTGGTGGGACGTCGGGAGCCGACCCTGGGGCGGGGGGGGGGGGTGCTGTCACGGCTGTGATGCCCAGCTCTTCTACGAACCCTCTCTACTCTCCCTCTCTCCTCCCTAGTGTCTCTCCCTCTGGTGTTCTTCCCAGGTGTATAATTGCTAAATTAATGCAATGATTGATTAATTGATTGTTTGATTGTTTCCCTCAGGTGCTGTCCTCTCTCCCTGTGCGTCACCGGCTGTCTGCAAGCAGTCATCGCCCCCTTTTTGTATTTATGTCTGTTTTCCCCCAGTCAGTCAGTGCTTATATCATTTCTAAATTAATGCAATGATTAATCAGTGTTGGGCAAGCTACTTGGAAAGTGTAGTGAGCTAAGGTACCAGTTACTCTACATTAAATGAAGCTTCTCTACACTGAAGCTACCCCCCAGAGAAAT
The DNA here is from genome assembly GCA_039654925.1 of Anguilla pacifica. Classification (NCBI taxonomy): domain Eukaryota; kingdom Metazoa; phylum Chordata; class Actinopteri; order Anguilliformes; family Anguillidae; genus Anguilla; species Anguilla pacifica. Next base: position 5,705,585 of record CM077289.1, read on the forward strand.
GTAGCAAGCTAAGCTACAGCAACATGGCAAAAGTAGTTTACTACATCGAAGCTATTATTTTTTCTTTTTTCTTTTTTTTTTTTACATTGAACCAACTTCATTCCAAGGAGGCCACTTTAGTTGGGTGGACCCTCTACAAAAGAAATAAAATTCTACAATTTTGTATATTGTATTATTCAAGTATCAATGAACACTTAATTCTAACGTCCATGGACAATCATGCACCTTACTACCATAGTAATATCCACCTGACTTGCACTAATGTACAGTGTACTACACTGTAGCATATTAACATAACTGAACAGTGTATACTCAGCAAATAGTATATTATAGTTATGGTTCTCCAGTCTCTATTCCAGTTTTAGCTATTCTATTTAGTTTTTATATTTGAGTCTATTTAGTTATTGTATATAATTCAGCCTTTAATTGTATTTGTTTCTTTTACCTACCTCATTGTTTTTGTATTTTGATTTATGTCAAGTGGCTGCTGTAACACTTTAATTTCCCTTTGGTATTAATAAAGTACTCTATCTATATGATTGGCAGTTTAAAAAGTGGTATTTTTATTAGGCCCACTATGTACTAGTAGCTACATAAATTTCAAGCAAATCATTTTGATTAACCGCCATACTTTGGTTTTGTAGAGACTTGGATTGTTGTTGTACCCTCTGCTTGGTAAATGTTAAAAACTACAAAAGTCATATTTCAGAGTAATCTAAACTTTTCAACTTTTCCTCTGTTCCCTCATTTTTCCCCACCTCTTCCCTCTTATATGTACTGTATTGTTTAAGTATTTAAATTTGTCTTTTGCACCCCTTCCCCTCCTTACCTTCCCACGCTTAATTTTATTTATTTTCTGCCAACAGACAGTGAAAAATGTGTAGCTAGCTAGTGGTTAGCTGTTGACAAGTTGCTAGCTGGTGTTTGCACACTGGACTGAATTGTGATAATTAGCTTGGTTGGCGATGGCTGTGTTAGCTTATTCGAGAATCACCTGGATGCGTGTTCTTAAATTAGTAAACACCTGAACACATAATTTTTCTCCGTTGTTTCACTTAAACTCGGGATCAATTAATCTCCGTCCTCTGCCATCTTTACATTACAGGCATTTGGCAGACGGTTTTATACAGAGCTACGTACAACAAAGTGTTTAACCGTAACCAGGGACAAGTGTGCTGAAAACCCTAGAGGGAAGTACAGGTCCAAGTGCAGGGAGCGACCGCGTAGTTTAACTGGTACCCTGTAGGTTAATCTGATGAACACAAACAAAAGCAAAACTGTCTAAAAGTCTATGCAACATACCTATCTTTTCATCAAGTAAAATCAAGCTCGCGTGTGTCTGTATCCCCCTACAGCGGACAAGTCGCAGGCATTAGGCCAAGGATTGGTGCGTGATGTCACCGTGATACGGAAGTGCTGCTGCGCTTGAGCTTGAGAAATGCTTGGGAAAATGTAGTTACCGCTACCGCAATACTTGATCAATAAAAGAGCTTCGCTACTGAAAAGCTATTTGATGCAGAAAACAGCACTACCACCACGCTACTGAGAAATGTAGTTAAACTAGTAACGCCGCTACTTGTAGCGACGCTACTGTCCAACACTGCAACACACACACGTTTTACAAATTTAAGCATGAAATAGTTAAATAATAACGCAATATGACACATAACAAAGCAGATATCACAAGCATGTATCCTACCTGCCTACCTGGAAGCCAAACTCAACAAGGTAGAAAGCGTATAACTACCCGATACAGTGCGCCAAACAATGTCCGAATACAATAAAATTCCATAAAGGCTAAACATTTTACAATACAACCTCAAAAACTATATCCACTCTGGTCTATTTGTTGCCAATAGCCTTTGGGAAATATCTCTTTCACGCTGTTTCCGCGAATCAAGCAGTAATAACGGAGTGTGGCACAGTGAGTAAGGAACTGGGCTTGTAATCGAAAAGTCGCAGATTCGATTCCCGGGTAGGGCACTGCCGTTGTACCCTTGAGCAAGGTACTTAACCGAAATTGCTTCAGTATATATCCAGCTGTATAAAATGGATACAATGTAAAATGCTATGTAAAAGTTGTGTAAGTCGCTCTAGATAAGCGCGTCTGCTAAATGCCTGTAATGTAATGTAATGTAATAAGGAGACTGGTGGTTGTCAGAGAGGAAACTTTCTGACTACGCCATTTTTGTGTTTATCCCAGAGACTGTAAAAAATATCCGCCTACAGAGACAGAGCGCAATGAGTCAATCTCAATTTTCAATTTAAGTTGCTTTATTGGCATGAAATACAAACATACTTATTGCCAAAGCATCATATATAATATGTAAAATAATAATAATATTAAAATAATAATGGTAAATGTACATACTCTGAAAACCACGCCCATTTGCGGGGAAAACAGGGTGTGAGTTCTGAGAAATGATTGGACGACAGCCAGCCTTCCTCTAACCAGTCTATAGCTCCTACTCTCGCTGTAATAGCGTGGTGTAAATATTTCACACAAGGCTATTCATTGATAACTAATGGACCAGGGTGGATATTGTTTTTTTTAAAGGTGTTTTGTAAAATGTTTCCCATTTATTGCTTTTCACTGTTTTGGACATTGTTTGGGGGCACGGTATCAGGTACGTATTGACGCTTTCATCTTTGCCTTTCGAAGTAAGTAAAATTTCCACTATTTTTTTTTTTATTGTTCTTAGCTAAAACACAATATGCATTGGTTTGATTGCGCTACGTGCTTTGCTGGTGCAGATACTTATTGTCTAGCAGATAATGTAGCCTAGGTTTTCCGCTTAGGCTACTCGCACTTCCGTAATTTTGGTCGGTCGTGTCTGATGTAGCTACGCAGTCAGGGCAATTTCACAGACATTTTCGACTTCACCTATTTTTATTTTTTTATACGGTCTATGGACTTCACTGATAAGCTGGCTTTTAGCAAAACCAGTTTGTGAAGCAAATAGAAGTAAGCATGTGCCGCTTACTTCTACGTAAAACTTCTCCGATGGTATTATTCTGAAACTCTGTTAATGATAGTTACGTTTTCAGATTGCAAAAAATATGTAGCCTAATAAAATGTGTACATTTTAATAAATAGTTTCCCAAGACTTGTGGACCAAGTACGCTCTCAGAGGCGTCTCATTTCCGGTTATCTTAACAGCCACCAAAACAATGGCAGCGACGAAGAGCTTTTTTGTTTTGTACCGTTCCCCTGTGTACCAATTCGAAGAAGAATTTATTTTCCCTTTCACAGCTTTCCCACAGATTTACTCCAAAATAAGAAAAAAACTTGCAAGTTAGCATGACTGTCATAATGTTGCAAACTAACATAAACTAACTAAGTAGTAACTAAGTGGTAACTAAGTAGGGGAGACCGGGGCTGGTTGTCACATGGGTTGGTTGTCACACTTCTTATATCTTCCCCACTAGAGGGCACTGTCTAAAAAAAAACGTCACTAAAGTGTCCTTTATGGTCAAAGGTCAGCCACATGGTCATTTCACCTGCAAGCCACTACACATTGAGGTGAGAGGAATTTTATAAAAATCATGGCAAAAAAGTAATTTTTTTATTTGTTTTTACTTTTATTCTAACATTTTTAAATAGAAATTTAGCTAAAAACTAAAACTATCAGTGAAAAGAAAAGGGTGAGAGCTACATTTACAATAATATTTTTTCTAGCTAGTTTAAACCATGTGGTCACTAGCCTCCCATGTAGCAAAACTGTGCTAATGGGGCTGGTCGTCACATTGTGTCAGGGGCTGGTTGTCACATGTGACAACCAGCCCCTGACACATGATTGATGTCACAATCTTATGAATTATTCCATTCTATATGTCTGTCATTCTATAAGCTATGTCTCTTTAGGTAGAAAGATGGTGAGGACATTCGTCAAGAAAACAGAGAAAGGCCAGACAGGGTCAGATGTCATGTTAAGTGCAGCAAGAAAGGTGAAGCTAGAAAATAAAACCATCAGAAGCACAGCTAAGGAATTCAATATAAATTATCGCACACTTGCAAGATACTGCCAAAAGTTCAGTGAGAGAGACATACAGGGTGTTAATCCTTTTCCCTCCAAGCATGTTGGGTACATAAGAAATAGGCTTATATTTGACAAAAACCAGGAAATGGAATTGGTGAATTATGTGATTAAAGCATCTGACATTTACTTTGGCCTCTCACCCAAAGACGTCCGTGGCTTTGCATATCAGTATGCAGTGGCTCTCAAGCTGCCTGTTCCACAGTCATGGTGTGAGAAGAACCTTGCAGGTCCTGACTGGTTTACTGCTTTTCTCAAACACCATCCAGCCCTGTCTATCCGCACACCTGAAGCAACCAGTCTGGCACGTGCCACTAGCTTTAATAAAGAAAATGTTGAACAATTCTTCAACAACCTGGAGGAAGTCATGAAAAGACATAAATTCCAGCCACATGAAATATGGAATATGGACAAGACTGGCATAACTACTGTGCGCAAGCCAAACAAGGTAGTTGCACGCAGAGGTTTCAAGCAGGTTGGATCAATTACCTCAGCAGAGAGGGGCACCCTTGTCACATTGGCCTGTGCTGTTTCTGCTTCAGGGAACAGTATTCCACCATTTTTCATCTTCCCAAGAGTAAACTTTAAGGATCACTTCCTTAACAACGCTCCAATTGGTAGCAGAGGATCAGCCAATGTAAGTGGCTGGATGAAGGAGGAGCATTTCCTGGAATTCTTACAACATTTTGTTTCCCACACTAAGTGCACTATTCAAAATCCATGCTTGCTTCTTCTGGATAATCATGGGTCTCACCTGTCTATCGAAGGGCTTGATTATGCAAAACGGAATGGCATTGTCCTGCTGTTATTTCCACCACATTGCTCCCATCGTCTGCAGCCACTGGACAGGACAGTGTTTGGGCCCTTGAAGAAAAACATCAACACAGCCTCTGCTGCATGGATGATCAATAACCCAGGAAAAACCATGACAATATACGACATCCCTGGCCTTGTTGCCACTGCTTACCCACTGTCTGCAACACCAGTAAACAACCAGGCAGGTTTCAGAGTGAGTGGCATTTGTCCTTTTAATAAACAGATTTTTCCTGATTTGGATTTTCTCCCATCCTTTGTCACTGACCGCCCAAATCCTGAGTCATGCCCCCCCCCAAACATCCAGTGACAGTCACATTTTAGTAACAAACCATGACATTGCAGCACAGGATGAGTCTCTCCCAACCCCTTCAACAAGTAAAGACACCCCCCAACCAGCTGAGGGTAACATCAGCACAACAGCATGCTCCAATGCTGCCATTACTAGTCCAGAAGCCCTGAGGCCATATCCAAAGGCTGGCCCTAGGAAGGCTGTCCAAAAGAGAAGGAAGAGAAAAAGTTCCATACTTACAGACACACCAGTTAAAGAACAACTCAAAGAGGAGAAAAAGAAGCAAAAGATGACAAAGAAACGATGCACAGAGAAAAATCCCCCCTCACTCAGTCAAAAGAAAAAACAAAAAACAAAAAGAAGGCTCATTTCAGAGTCATCATCTGAAGAGGAGGAGTGCTTTTGCCTCGTATGTCTTGAGCCCTTCTCAAACAGCCGCTCTAAAGAGGTATGGCTGCAGTGCTACCTTTGTCACAACTGGGCACACAAGGACTGTACACCTGGCATGCCAGTACGAGTATATATCTGCCACAACTGTGAATCCTGTGATTCCAACTCAGATTAAGTCTTTGTTCTCTTTACTATTTGTCTCTCTCTCGCTCATTCTCCCCCTCTCTCTCTGTAATGCGCACACACACACTCAAACAAACACACAGACAGAAGGACACATACATGCCCACATACAAAATATTGAATATTTTCAGTGCAGTTTTGTTAATTTTTTAAAACTATATTTTCATGTTTTTTGTCCGTTTGAATCTTACCGTAATGGTTAAAGTTTTACATAGCTTTTATGAATGTTGGCATGAAATCATACATTTTTATAAATTTTATTCAATTGATTCAAATGAAATAAGATGTTTTATATTGATTGACATGTTTTATATTGTTTGAAATGAAATCAGATGTTTTTATATTGATTGAAATGTTTTATATTGTTTGAAATGAAAGCAGATGTTTTATATTGATTGAAATGTTTAATTGCAATGTTTTACATGTGAAATGAAATCAGACGTTTTTATATTGAGTGAAATGTTTTATATTGATTGTAATGTTTTACAGTATATTGATTGACATGTTTGTCTGTTTTGACAAATAAAAATATTTTGGAATGCAGTAAGTTGATGATTTCACTGAATTAATATTTCTTCTATATATTTTTCTGTTGTTCCTATTTTCCTGTTAAGACATGTTTATTCATCTTTTTAAAAGAACAGATAATATTGAGACAACCAACCCCATACTGCACAAGTTGTGTTTGATAATCAATAACTTTTTATCAGAATAAGATAAATAAGCAAAAGTAAGTACAATTTCAAGCCAACATATTAGGCTTTCTGAACATATAAAAATTAACCTTATACAGCACAGTGTTGCTCGGGAATTTTATTGAAAGTAAAAATTGTGACAACCAGCCCCGGTCTCCCCTACATGTACTTTGTTACTGTACAAGTAGGATATTGGCGACTTTGAACTTGTGCTGAGTATAAACAATATTAGCAGCTTTCACTTTCTACTCCACTACATCGATGCAAAAACGTATGTACTTTTTACTCAAATAGCCTACATTTCTATTGACAACACACTAGTTACATTTCGTACGGTTGGTCGTCAACCGGATTTTCTCTGAAGTGTTGTATTTCTGTTGTCATTTCACTTCTTAGTTGATTATCTTCTTTTCTCGTGCACAATCTTTGTTTCAGTTTGTAGTATGGGCGTGGTTTTCTCTTTCTCTCTCTCTCCCCTCAGCTGATCACTCTCGCATTCTCATGCACTGGCTAATCACTCATTTCATTCACCTGTTCCCTGTTTGCATGTTCACGCTCTGTTCAATTATCTCTCATTTCACTCACCTGGTTCTTTTGGTATATATGCTCTGTTTCCCTGTTCTTCCTTGTCAGATTGTCTCTGTTTATAGTGCCTTTCCAGCGTTATCCTCTCGTTTGTTTGACTCGTGTTTTGATCTCGCCTGTTTTTCCGACCACCGATTTTTGCCTGCCGTCTTTGATTTGTTGATTTCCTGTTCTGACCTTTGGTTGTTTATCGACTTTGATTTTGCCTTCCGTATTTGGTACTTTTGCCCCGGTGGTTTTTTTTTCAGGTTTTGATCTTTGCACGAACTGACGACGAGACTGTCTGCTGTATTGTGTACTTCTCCTACGGGAGTTTCGCCACTCTGTTGTCCGAGTCTGCCTTTGGGTCCACCTCCCTTCGACCCGTGACAGATTGGCTGGTAAAACTTGGTGAAAACATGCACGGTCATTTGTCCACATTTTTAATAATTTGGTGGCTGATAAAGGGTGATACCGCCAACTACAGGGCATTGTATTGTTACGCCGGGCACCCACCGCACGCGTCGCGTAAGCGTCGCGTAAGCAGCACGGCGAAGCAGCACGGCGCGGCGCGTAGCGTGTCTCCACTGGTTCCGTTTGTGTCGCGCAAAGGCTTGCTTAAAGCTCTATATTCCCCACTGCAGTCTGCAGTGGGATTACATCGTGTATTTCACGTTTGTTCAGGACTGTTGATTATGGGTAAGTGAATACTTAGTGAGAGACCTTTTTCAGTCTGTTAATTCGGTAATATTTTCTAACATGTAAATACGTGAGAAAGTAAACGCTTTAAAGAATTACCATAAGCTTAAATCGCAACGTAGCCTGCATAATAATCAATCTCAAACCGTATTGATGTATTTGCTTGGTTAACAAGCGTGCCAATTTCACGAAGAATATTTAATGATCATAATAATAATAAATAATCCGTAATCAACCATTGGGAATTCCGGTGTCGTCTTGTAATTCACGTCAAAACATTTATAGGATCAGATTTAGTAAAATCAGCTAATCACGGCGAACGAAGACATCGGAGAAGTCAAATAGGCTGAGCAATGGTTGGTTAAAAACTACCTTCCAACACTCGAGCTAACAAACCGCTGCTCGGTGCATTCACTTCTACGTCATTCAATGGGCTACATCTTTCTGTGGTGTATTTTCAAATTTACCCCACCCCCTCCGCAAAATAAGATAGCGAAACTAAGTTTGCCTTTTCCCCAGGTTCCAGTTTTTTTTTTTTTGTTTTTTTTGTTTTTCTGCAAGGACAATACAAAAACGAAAAGGCTTGTATTTTTTAGCTGCTTATAAAATATCTGGGAGGTAACTAGGGACACACCCCCAGTCATATAAGGATGAAATATAAATCAGAGCATGTATACCTAGCATTTTAGAGCATATTTCAGGCCATCGTGACGCGCGACAAGCCGAAAAAATAGAACAGAAGCGAAAAACTACGCTTCAGTTCGCTTGTGTCGCGCGAGCTTCGCAGCCGGTTCGCGACGCGTTCGCATCTGGTGGAGACGACGTCGCCCGCTGCCGTTGTAATAACAGTACTTCAACTACGCTTCAGTTACGCGCGTAATACGCGCGTAGTGCGCTCGCGGTCGATACGCGTGCGGTGGGTGCCCGGCTTTAGACGAAAAGTGGTGCGTACACTGACCTGACTTGCCGTGGAATGAACACTGCACAGCGCCAGCGTCAGTGCATCGGCTAGCGAATCTCATTCTGTGTCAGTTTACCAGCTAAAAGTCAAGTCTTTTTCTGCTTCATCTTCAAACTCACCTAGCTTGCCTTGTTCTGTTTGGCTTCCAAGCAGGCTATATATAACTTTATTTGTTATGTGGGCGTAGTTAGCATTTTGGCAATGTTTTAGCGAGTTTTTTTCTTCATCTGCAGTGGCGGCTAATGAGCTTAAAACTACGCGGTGGAAAACCAGTCGATTTGCGCTCCAAACACGCTTCCAGCGCCGATTGGGCAGTAATTTTCGTGGTCGCCATCGAAGAAGCAAAGGAATAATGCAATAAAAATTGAATAAAAGTAAAAGAATAGGAAAGAAAAAGCCTTGCTTGTATGTGTCTGCATCTCGCATTGCCTGGATAAGAGGGTGACTGAAGATGCGTTTATAGGCTACGTATGATAAATAAAAAACACGAGAGGCACCGAAACCTCCGTTTTGTGTTGAAGGATCATGTGAAAAATTGACCATATGAAATTAAATGGTTTTGCTAAATGCCTGCGGTGCGGGGTGAGCAAGAGTCAATGTTTTGGAAAAGAACACATTGAAAATGTGAGTAAATGGAAATCCAAAAGTGAAAATACCCCTTTAAGCAGAACGTTTTTGGTGTTTCATGAAATTATTTTTTATTGTACATGGTCTTTAATGTGTTTTAATAGTATCTATTGGTGTAGTATCTATCTAGTCTGTAGGTAATCACAGCAGTAATTTAGTTAGGAAAATGGCGAGCATCGTTGGGCTGAATGGCCTGTTTTCCTCATTGTTATGTTATGTAATATGTTTTTGCCAGGGAATCATCTATTTATTATATTTGCAGTGGAGGGTATTAACACTTCTCTTAGGCTATAATATTAATAGCATACTAGGGTTCCCAAATTTTCAGCTGGCCTAAACTGGAAAAAATTTCCCCAAGTAGTGCAACATTGAGTGATAGTATAATATAAATCATAGTTTTTTTGCAGCGGGCAGATGGGATCAGAACATTGTGGCCTTGCTCAGGGTATGATTTGGGATGAGCGTTGTCCTGTTTGGCATTATATTTGTTATTTATGACATCTGTCTTTCCCTGTCTCTCTGTCATTCAGGCGGCAGCAGCATTGTATAATACTAAAATATAAATCATTGTGTGTACTTGCGTGCGTATTTATTTATTTATTTTGTTTGTTTTTTCGGCTGCCAGATGGGGTCAAAACGTTTCCTGGCTCAGGGACAGTTTGGGTTGAACATCATATTTGGTACTTTGTGACGTCTCTCTTTCCCTGTGTCTCTGTCTTTCAGTTCCTCACTCCCTTCTGGGTGCCTACACTGCAGTGAATACTGATGAGTTCACTTGTGTCCTGTGGCTTGATGGCGAAGCAGTCGACTCCTACAGTAGCAATGGCACGGACAGTGTGCCCCGTAAAAATTGGATGTGTGAAGGACGAGGCTGTTCTCTGTGGAAGTCTGTCAAACGCCTTAATATGGAGCACTGGAACAGAGGCAGAACTGACATCTTAAAAAATGACATAGGACTTAACATGTCTGGTAAGTGAGGGCCTTTATGTTTCAGCTTTTTTTAAAATGTTTTTTTCTCTCCTGTACCTCTGTTTAAAGTTCCAAGTAAAGACCATGCAGTACATGCAGGTATAATCACTGCATCATGTACATCCATGTGTTTCAGGTGCTGCCGTCCTGCAGGGGAGGTTTGGCTGTGAGATCGAGAGAAACCCTGACTCTGGTGTAAGTATTATTTGGACCTTTGCTCAGTACGGATGGAATGGAGAAGACTTCCTGTCCTTCAACCTCAGCAGGCTTCAGTGGGAGGCTTCAGCAGGATCTGCTGTCCCCATTACAAGGAAGTGGAACAGGGAACAAGACATCACCATGGAAATGAAGAAATACATGGAGGACATCTGTGTGAAGCATCTGTTGGACAGTTTGTCTTTTGAAGCAAAGGAGAGCCAGGAGACAGGTTAGTACCATGGTCCCTTACAGAAATGGAGGTCCTTAATGTTGGGAACGAAGTCATGTTGGGACAAAGTCACATAGTATATTGTAAATATGTTACTTTTTTTGAGAATACTATCTTCATTTTATGCAATATACATGTGTGTGTATATGTGTGTGTATATATACACACGTATACATAAAAGCAAATGTGGAGCACATCTAGCACATGTTAGTGTTAAAAAGATGCATCTGCACATTTAAAAAAATGTTCGGTAACAAAATCAGAGACCCAGGAGTACACCTGAAAATGAGTTGAAATGAATTTTAGATTTGAGCTTCCAAATGTTAGTTTTTTCTCACTTTTTTTAAAGAAAGGATGGTATCTTACTTAAATTGTGACCTTTTTTCGATTTCAATGCAAGCTACCTGAGCATTCAAATGTAGCCCTGCTAACATGTTCACATACTCCCATCAAAGTACACTGGTACTACATAGAATATAATTACTCTAAAATACACAAGAAAGGAGCCTTTCCAGTATATAGCAGTATGTTACATTTCCCTAAGGGGTTCACACATCTTATAACGTAAAAAAAGGTGCAAAGAATTTATTGAAGAAAGGATGGTACCTTACTTAAATTGTGATCTTATATGTCATGGGGATTTACTCAGGAAAACAACATTTTCAGAACAGACACACAGTAAAATAATGTGCATTTTCCCTCTTCCAATTCCAATGCAAGCTGCCTGAACATTTATGCCTGAATACAGACCTGACAGCCTTTACACATTTTCACATCCAAAGTACACGGGTACACCTCATTACTTGAACATACACAAGAGGCTTTTCCTTGTGCACAAAAAACTTGCCTTTTCTTTTTTTCCCCCATTTCAGCTGAGCCCACAACTGCAGTATTTGCAAAGAGATCCCTGAGGCCTGGGAAGGTTATTCTGACCTGCCTAGTTTCAGGATTTCACTGCAGTGACACAACGGTGGAGGTTTATCGGGATGATGACATCATCACTGAAGAAGACGGCCTTTTGTCCTCTGGGATCAGACCAAACGGGGATGGGACCTGCCAGCTGAGAAAGAGTTTGGACATCTCTAAAGGCATTGAGGCATCGTATAGCTGTGAAGTCCATTTTGGAAGTCTTAAACGACTGGTCAAATGGGGTAAAACTGCTCACTGTGACCCGTTTCCATTAATGCTGACTTGCAAAACCAGTTCAAATAATTTGTGCTGTGTGAACAAAATGGTGACCCCTATAAAAGAGTGTGGCATGAACCGTCAGTGTGGCTGTCAAACTATAATATTGCCGCTTTTTGCCTTTGTAGATGGGAAAATATGGGACCGGGCTGAACCAAAACAAGACTACAACACGAGACATCACTACTGGTTTCTTATGGTACCACTGGTGTTGGTCATTGCTTTATCACTTGTGTTTTTCATTTGGATCCTGAGGCGCAGATTGTGCACACAGGTGAGAAACAGGGAAAATTCACCATGGAATTATGTCCCTGTAGGAGCAGTCCTAGCATCTTATCTTGTTTCTTACATTGAGGAGTACCATGTAATGATTGTATACATTTATATCAGTTCTAATTACCATAAAAATGACCATAGATTATATGTGCAGTAAGAGGAGAGGAGGCTGATGGGAATTCAACATTGCAAATTCTGTCATTTATTTACTGACCAAAAAGACAAGTAAGGACAACAAATTCTGAAAACACAATTTCTCAGTGCAATATAGAAGGCCCCATTTACAAAAAGACTGCTGTTACTGAACAAGTTTTTTTTGTGATGGTTAAGCATAAATGCCAACATGCTGATTCCTAAAGGGTTACGTTAACTTTCTTTACATTGTAGGCTGCACAAAAAAAAAAATGCAAATGGACCAGACCAATTTTTGATGCACCAGAGGAACCCAGATCACCAACTTCATGAGGATTCAAGGGAGCAAATCAACACCAGCCATCCAACACATGCAGCGGATCTTTTGAATAGACTGTGTAAATTTAGCAATCTTACTGTATAAATGATGCAATGTAAATGCTATGTGAACAATTGTGTAAATAGTTGTGCAGGTTGCTCTGGATAAGAGCGCCTGCTAAAATGGCTGTAATGTAATGTTACGTTAGGTCAGAATAATGTTCACTGTATGCAGTGAACTGTGTCATTGGCTATAAATAAGTGTACGAAATGAGGATTGTACCTTATCGAAACTGTGTTCTGTAGCTGTTGCAATGACCATCATATGCACTCTTGTACGTCGCTTTGGATAAAAGCATCTGCCAAATAAATGTAATGTAAAGTAGCTCTTAGAGAGGGTACCATAACTAAAATATCCCAGGGTTCTCCCCTAAGAGTGTAACCGAGGCGATGCAGTGCAGCCCTCTGTTCCCTCACTGACATATAATTACAGTTAATCAGCTGGCCGATGGCACTTATATTTCTTCAAAATAAATTCCAGATTATAATAAATTGATAAATGCTTTTTATTATATATATATATATATATATATATATAGTAAAAATGTGCTTGGTTTTACTTAATGTATAAAAACATTTGATTGTTTAGCTTTGAATGTCTATATATATATATTTGAATGTCTCTATAATGTTTATATATTTTGTATTTTGTATGTTAAAATAAAAATGATCGAATATAAGGTGCCCTCGTGCAAGTTCACATATCATTGTGTTGATCTGAGACATCAACATTGGTCATCCTTGAGAGTTTGGTTCAGTATGTTGTTACCATGTCATATGTCCTTATATTCATTCTCAAGCTGTAAAGAGAAAGCTTCAGTAGCATTTACATGCTGAGACCCATGTTGACCAAGCGTGGTAACACACTGAATTTTAGGCCTTTGGTTACATCTTATGGGTCCTTGTTCTACTTATGAATTTATCAATTTGGCCATTAACTCTACATTATTTTATATTTACACCAAGAAATGTTGAACACTTTCACTGACTTCTGTGAGATAATTTATATTTATGTCTTGTTCTTTTTATAAACCATTAATGGGTGCTAAGGTTAACTATTTTTTTCTTGTAAAAAAAACGGAATTTTTTTTTGTTTTGTTGCCAAATCCTAAAATATCACGAGTAGGAGGTCTTATGAGTGTTCAAGTTCTGGTCACCTTGACTGCCAGAACTGAAGGCTGTTACCCATCAAAGCTTTTCTGTTTGTGAGATTTAGACATGTAGTACTATTACCAAAATTGTTTAAATAACAAGCATAACATTACTCAATTTTAGCCTAACTGGACATAGCATGAAGTCGTGTTTGAATATGATAGTTTTCTATCCAGCCATAAAAATTGCTCTTTGCCGGTAACCGGCTGGTACACCAGCACAATCATGGAAAACCGTCTGACTCGCACCATAGGAACAAGGGATATGTTCCTGCCCCACAAGCCATTTACAGCTCATCGGAAAGCTTCCCTTAACTACATCGGCATTCAGCAGCAGAAACAGAGAATTGCATGAAACTGTCCTTTATTTATTCTTCAAGAAACAATTACACAGCATTAAAAGTAAACAGTAATGGTAATGTTGAACAGAGTTGGGGTGGCGAGGAAACCCTTTTTCACTAACATCAAGAACAGCTTTTGAAGGCTGTCTTCGGAGCTCATTGACAGCAAGGCGATTTCTGACAGATATCCTGACAGACAGTTTGCTCCAAAACTTGTGTAGCTAGCGAACGGTTCCTATTGGTGCGTGTGTACGCACAGGCTACAACTGTTGTACTGCCAACACATTCTAGAATGCATTCAGAACGTTCTGAAAAAGCTCCGTGTGTACAGGGTCACAATCAGTAATTTGATCACATGATCAAGCAGCGGTGAAGTCCGTTGATTGAGCACAGCCAGCATTTGTACCGCCCAAAGGAGTTCTATGGAATCACCACTCAGAATGGAGGACATGCTGGGCACCCAGGGAATAGCATGTTCTACTGTTAAACAAAACTGGCTGACTGGAATTTAAATACCTGAAAACTGACATGTATTACATGAGGTGTCAGAGGTACTAAACTATTCTAAAGTTGATCGCAAAAAATGAGAAAATGTGTACTGGTTGGCAAGTGCACAAATTTAACATTCAAGTGTTCAGACACCATGCATTTCCAACACAATACCAGTGTCACTGGTATTAGGATTTGGATTTGGTTGCATAGAGGAAAACAAGTTTATCGACAACACTTATATTAGAGAAGAGTACTTATATATTTTGAACATTTGTCAGTTAAGAAAATGATAAGGATCCCAACCCTACACAAAGACAGTGAAACAAATTGTAAAACTTACACAATATTGTGTTCAGTCAACAAATAAAACACAAAAAAAATATACAAATACAAATGCAACCAACCATCAGCAAATATCTTCTGGCTTTACTTTTTACAAATACATTATAAATACATTTTAGAAATAGTTTAATGTGTCTTAAGTGTCTTTGGTCTGGCAATAATTTAAAACTTGGTCTAGATCAGCTGTGTTTAGAGTTACCCAACTAAGTGTTGAAGCTGAGCCAGGAGAGGGCGCTAATGTCTACAATCTGGGAAGACACTACAACCAGCAAGTCAGAGCGCACTTATTCTCCTGCCTTTGATACAGTATAGTGTACAGATCCTGCCTTCCAGGCCTGAGATCTTCAGTGCTAATTGGAAACAGCCAGGGCAGTTTGGAAGGTGGAGGGAAAGGGAAGGCCAGGGGTGTCCTGTTCCCAACCATGGTGGGACGGGTCTGTTTTGTTCTCCATAAAAAGGGTCACAAGGCTGTGCCCCCCAGATGCCAGAGGGGCCTCCAGTTGGTCTGTCCTTCATATTGTTGTTGATTGGCCTTCCAGCTGCCCGGTCTCTTTATGGTGTTGCTGGAGTCCAGTAGTACCTTATTCCACTTCACAACGATCACTCGTTTGTGGCACAAAGACGATGAATCCACTGAGCTGGGTTTCATTCCATCTGGGCTCCATCGGCACGTCAAATAACTGCTAAAGCAAAGTCCTCCCTGCGCTGGTTTGCCTACAAGGGAAAGAAAGTGAACGTAACCCTTCAGAAATCAGCAAGTGGGCATCATGCTTGCCCTTCACAAAAAAACTCACTGCTTTAGCACCAGCAGTATCTCTGCAAATGGAATGCTTCTCTATCAAACTGATAAACTGTATTTCTTCTCACTTGTCTTTTTGGTCAGTAAATAAATGGGAGAATCAACAACACTGAATTCACATGAGCCTCCCTTCCTTAACTGCACATATAATTTATGGTCATTTTTATGGTAATTAGGACTGATACAAATATATACAATTTTTCCAAGGTACCCCTCAATGTAAGAGACAAGATAAGATGCTAGGAGTGCTCCTACAGGGACATAATTCCATTGTGAATTTCTCCGGTTTCTCACCTGTGTGCGCAATCTGCGCCTCAGGATCAGCATGAGAAACACAAGTGATAAAGCAATGACCAAAACAAGTAGCACCATAAGAAACCAGTAGTGACGTCTCGTGTTGTGGTCTTGTTTTTGTTCAGCCCGGTCCCATATTTTCCCATCTGAGAAGGCAAAAAACAGCAATATTATAGTTTGACAGCCACACTGACGGTTCATGCCACACTCTTTTATAGGGGTCACCATTTTGTTCCCACAGCACTAATAATTTGATCTGGTTCTGCGAGTCAGCATTAATGGAAACGGGTCACAGTGAGCAGTTTTACCCCATTTGACCAGTCGTTTAAGACTTCCAAACGGGACTTCACAGCTATACGATGCATCAGTGCTGTTAGAGATGTCCAAACTCTTTCTCAGCTGGCAGGTCCCATCCCCGTTTGGTCTGATCCCAGAGGACAAAAGGCCGTCTTCTTCAGTGATGATGTCATCATCCTGATAAACCTCTACCCTTGTGTCACTGCAGTGAAATCCTGAAACTAGGCAGGTCAGAATAACCTTCCCAGGGTCCCAGGATCTCTTAGCAAATACTGCAGCCGTGGGCTGAGCTGAAATGGGGGGAAAAGGAAAAGGCAAGTTTTTTGTGCACAAGGAAAAGCCTCTTTCTTGTGTATTTTGGAGTAATTATATTCTATGTAGTACCAGTGTACTTAGATGTGAATATGTGTACACGTTAACAGGGCTACATTTGAATGCTCAGGCAGCTTGCATTGAAATGGAAAAGGTCACAATTTAAGTAAGATACCATCCTTTCTTTAAAAAAAGCAAGAAAAAAACATTTGGAAGATTAAATCTAAAACACATTTAAACTCATTTTCAGGTGTACTCCTGGGTTTCTTTTTGTTCACTGATTTTGTTACCAAACATTTTTTTTAAATGTGCAGATGCATCTTTTTAACACTAACACTATGTGTTTAAAAAGATGCATCTCCTATGTATACGTGTTTGTATATATACACACATATAAACGTACACATGTATATTACATAAACTTCTGTGAAATGAGTATTGTATTTTCAAAACAAAATAAAAGCCACATATTTACAAGACACTATGTGATTTTGTCCCAACATGTATTTGATCCCAACATTAAGGACCTCAATTTGAATATTTATCCAAATATTGTGAAATTATGTTGTGATATTGTGATAATATATTCTACTTCACTATAATGCAGTGTGTTCCATTTCTGTAAGGGACCATGGTACTAGCCTGTCTTCTGGCTCTCCTCTGCTTCAAAAGACAAACTGTCCAACAGATGAATCACACAGGTGTGCTCTATGTAGTTCTTAGTTTCCATGGTGATGTCCTGGTCCCTGTTCCACTTCCTTGTAATGGGGACAGCAGATCCTGCTGAAGCCTCCCACTGAAGCCTGCTGAGGTTGAAGGACAGGAAGTCTTCTCCATTCCATCCATACTGAGCAAAGGTCCTCTTATGTCTTACACCAGAGTCAGGGTTTCTCTCGATCTCACAGCCAAACCTCCCCTGCAGGACAGCAGTACCTGAAACACATGGATGTACACAAAACTGAGACCATAAGAAATTTTACCATGATATACTATGGTACACTAAGACTGCACGTATCATTGTTCATTATGGTGCACGCTATTGTAGTACTATAGTTATGTACCATGGTACAATGGATGTACCATAGTACACTACAGTAGTACCATAATATCTACCATAGTGCACTATAGTATGTACTGGTCAAAATGAATGTACCATATATACTACGGTACACATTATGGTAGTTCCACAGGATGTACCATTGAACATTTATGTACCATAGTGCTCTGTGGCACACATATGGTAGTAAAATGGTATGTACCATAGTACAATGGATGTACCATTCAGAGGTACATACCATGGTACAACAATTCTACAATGTGCCATGATACTGTCAAAATACAATGGTACATGTAGCATAGTTGTACCATGGCACAAGTACCACAGTTCAGCAAAATCAGTAAAATGTATTATGGGTGGTTACCTCCATGTACTGCATGGTGGTCTCTTGGAATTTTAACCAGAGGTATGGCAGATTTTTGTTATTTATAATAATTTACAAAAAGCTAGTATTGGCGCTCCCTTACCAGACATGTTAAGTCCTGTGTCATTTCTTAAGATGTCAGTTCTGCTTCTGTCCCATTGCGCCATATTACGGAGTTTGACAGACTTCCACAGAGAACTGCCTCTTCCTTCACGCATCCAGTTTCTACGGGGCACGCTGTCCATGCCATTGCTACTGTAGGAGTCGACTGCTTCGCCATCAAGCCACAGAACACAAGTGAACTCATCAGTATTTACTGCAGTGTACGTACCTAGAAAGGAGTGACTAACTGGAAGACAGAGACACGGGGAAAGACAGATGTCACAAAGTACCAAATATGATGTTCAACCCAAAGCATCCCTGAGCCAGGACAGAACATTTTGACCCTATCTGGCAACTGCAAAAAAATATATATATATTTTTTAAAACACAGACTTACATTTTTAAGGTTTTGGTATTACTGATGATATTACATGAAATAGTAAAAACTTTGCTCCACTTTCCATTTTGGGAAGTAAAAAATCTCTGGTTTTTTGGCCCAGTATAAATTTGGGAACCCCCGTGTGCTGGTCAACATAACTGCCCTGGAGAAGTGTTACATCTGAGGAAATCATCCAGTTACTACTGAGCCCCCTAGACACCACACTGACATATTTAGTGATTATGGTTGTCTAGGTCATGTGACCAAAAAGCTATTGAATTTCCAAAATTTGAAAAATTCTTATAAAATAACATGAGATGAAAATGGACAAAGCAAAGGCCGCGCAACATGTGTCATTACTCAGTGAGCAATCCATTAGGGATTTGGGGTGTCTAGGTCATGTGACCAAAAAACTATTGATATTCCTAGCTTTGAAATATTCATATAAAATTGCATGAGATTAAAATGGACAAAGCAAAGGCTGTGCAACCTGTGTCCATTGTTCGTGAATAATTTAAAAGTGGTTTGAAGTTTCTAGGTCCTTTTGTCTAGAAGCTATTGAAATTGAAAACATTTGTAAGCTGTAATTTGTTGACGGTCCCTAACCACTTGCATTGGCTAAGCGGAAAGTAGGGAAGAGTCGGTGAAATAAGACGATACGAGACTGGGTGTCTGAATATCTGTCTGAATGTCTGAATATCCAAGGTTGTAAAGACCGTTGCATTGTCTCTCTAAACCCCGGAACAAAGCGGGAAAGGGTCGGCGAGACTGGGTGTCCGAATATCTGTTGAATATCCAACTTGAAATCAACTTCACCTCGGTCCAATACCGAGAAAATCAGGCTGACGACCAACCGTACGAAATGTAACTAGTGTATTGTCAATAGAAATGTAGGCTGAGTAAAAAGTACATACGTTTTTTTGTCGATGTAGTGGAGTAGAAAGTGAAAGCTGCTAATATTGTTTATACTCAGCACAAGTGCAAAGTCGCCAATATCCTACTTGTACAGTAACGAAGTAAATGTAGGCTACTTAGTTACCACCACCACAGCGCGTACTTCAGAACTGGAGGGAGCGTAACACCCTCCATTGTGCATGTAGTGGGCAAAAGAGCCAACGTGTAGAAAACCAAGGAGATCTAGCTACTAAAGAAAACCGCATCAGTCTATTTTTTTGTCATCATTAATTTCATTATGTGTTTCATATTCATTGTCCTGTCTGAATAAAAATAATTTTTGCAGTAACCTAGCTTTGAAAGATGTTTTCTTTCTAGGGTCTAAATTAAGTTCCGGGGACTTTATTTTACCCCCAAAAGTCTCTGCTCGGGGGGTAGTACTTTCCAAAAGTACCGGAACTTTTGGGGTGGGGCGCAAGCGCTGTAAATTTCTGATTGGAATAGAGAGCGTCCATTGTGCATGTTGTGGGCAAAAGAGCGAACGTGTAGAAAACCAATGAGACTTGGAGCACGTGTTGGTAGTGGAGCATAGCGTACAACTCTATTGTGCATGTTGTGGGCAAAGAGCCAACGTGTACAAAACCAAGGAGATTTGTGTGTACGAGTTTGTGAAACAATGATTGTTTTGGTCCACAAGTCTTGGGAGACTATTTATTAAAATGTACACATTTCATTAGGCTACATATTGATACAATCTGAAAACGTAACGATTATTAAAAGAGTTTCATAATACCATTGGAGAAGTTTTACGTAGAAGTAAGCGACACGTGCTTCTATCTATTTGCTTCACAAACTGGCTTTGCTAAAAGCCAGCTTGTCGGTGAAGTCGAAAATGTCAGTGAACCTGCCGACTGCGTACCATGAGCCAAGACCGACTATGGAAGTGCGAGTAAACGGAAAACCTTAATCAAACCAATACACATTGTGTTTTAACTAAGAAAAATAC
Organism: Anguilla pacifica; assembly: GCA_039654925.1. Classification (NCBI taxonomy): domain Eukaryota; kingdom Metazoa; phylum Chordata; class Actinopteri; order Anguilliformes; family Anguillidae; genus Anguilla; species Anguilla pacifica. The sequence goes on from CM077289.1 coordinate 5,726,043, forward strand.
AAATAAAATAGTCGAAATTTTACTTATTTCGAAAGGCACTGTCACCATTTTTTTATATTCTGGAAGAGTGATGAGTGCAGACCCAGCTCACATGCAAAATATTACGACAAGGATGACGACAGGTACAAACAACACACACACAGGTTTTACCATTTGAAGTTTTTAAAAAATTAAATAACAACGCTAAATGACACATAACAAAAACATAAATATATCACAAGCATATATCATACCTGCCTACCTAGAAGAAAAACTCAATAAGGTAGGTGAAAGCGTCAATACGTACCTGACACAATGCGCCAAACAATGTCCGAAAACAATAAAATGCTATAAATGCGAAACATTTTACAACACAACTTCAGAAATTATATCCACCCTGGTCTGTTTGTTGTCAATGAATAGCCTTTACATCTGTCCTTCACGCTGTTTTAGCGAGTGATGTAGTAGTAACGGTGAAGCCACACAATACGCGGCCCACCGCCTCCATTCATTTAGAATGAGAGTTGGCGGCCAGACCCCGCAACGCATGTTGGCATTGCCGGGGCCGCGTGTAGTGTGGCTTCACCGTAACGGATCCCCACAAGCGACTGTTTGTGGGCGTGTCACCTATTTTTGACAGACAGTTGTGTTCGTTAAATGTTGACCGGGTTTAATATCGTGTTTCATATTCATTGTCCTGTCTGAATAAAAATAATGTTTGCAGTAACCTAGCTTTGAAATATTTTTTCTTTCTTTCTAGGGTCTAAATGAAGTTCCGGGGACTTTATTTTACCCCCAAAAAAGTCCCTGCTCGGGGGGTAGTACAGTACAACTTTTGGGGTGGGGCGCAAGCGCTGTTAATTTCTGATTGGATTAAAGAGCGTCCATTGTGCATGTTGTGGGCAAAAGAGCGAACGTGTAGAAAACCAAGGAGATTTAGCTACCAAACAAAACAGCATCGGTCTGTTTTTGTCATCATAAATTTCATTATGTGTACGAGTTTGTGAAACAATGATTGTTTTGGTCCACAAGTCTTGGGAGACTATTTATTAAAATGTACACATTTCATTAGGCTACATATTTTTACAATCTGAAAACGTAACGATCATTAACAGAGTTTCAGAATACCATCGGAGAAGTTTTACGTAGAAGTAAGCAGCATATGCTTTTTATTTGCTTCACAAACTGGTTTTGCTAAAAGCCAGCTTGTCGGTGAAGTCGAAAATGTCAGTGAACTTGCCCTGACTGCGTACCATGAGCAGAGGTGGGTAACCCGGCTTCAAAGAGTGAAAAAGACTGACCATGTATTTGCTCCATCACCATGCACTAAACCAGCTGATTCGAATTAGCATAACTCTTCAGCATGATAGGAGAACTAACTAGCATAACTCTTCAGCATGATAGGAGAACTAACTATTGTAATCAGATGGTTTAGTGCATGTTAACTTACGATAGCTTATGTATCTGTATTTATTATCTATTCATACAACTTATTAATTAATTCACTGAGACTGTCAGATTTAGCCAGTGTGGCTAGCAATCATCCTCGAATGTCAAAGGGAAAACCTTTGAAATTTTAAGCGTCGTTTTCTTTAAAAACTACGCAGCTCGTGACAGGTTTGGTGCAGTACACGTCTAGTAGTGTGCGCTCAAAAAGCGGAGGATTACGAACTGGGGTCAGAACTTTGTGTCCTGGCTCAGGGATGCTTTGGGTCGAACATCGTATTTGGTACTTTGTGACATCTGTCTTTCCCCGTGTCTCTGTCTTTCAGTTCCTCACTCCCTTCTGGGTACCTACACTGCAGTGAATTCTGATGAGTTCACTTGTGTCCTGTGGCTTGATGGCGAAGCAGTCGACTCCTACAGTAGCAATGGCATGGACAGCGTGCCCCGTAGAAATTGGATGCATGAAGAGCGAGGTCGTTCTCTGTGGAAGTCTGTCAAACACCGTAATATGGAGCACTGGAACAGAGGCAGAACTGACATCTTAAAAAATGACACAGGACTTAACATGTCTGGTAAGTGAGAGCCTTTATATTTGAGCTTTTAAAAAATTATTTATTTTTTATATGCTGTACCTCTGTTTAAAGTTCCAAGTAAAGACCATGCAGTACATGCAGGTATGATCACTGCATCATGTACATCCATGTGTTTCAGGGGAGGTTTTGCTGTGAGGTCGAGCGAAACCCTGACTATGGTATAAGTCTTACGAGGACCTTTGCTCAGTATGGAGGATGGAACGGAGAAGACTTCCTGTCCTTCAACCTCAGCAGGATTCAGTGGGAAGCTTCAGCAGGATCTGCTGTCCCGATTACAAGGAAGTGGAATAGGGACCAGGACATCACCTTGGAAACTAAGGACTACATAGATTACATCTGTGTATATCACCTGGAGAGAAGTTTTTCTTTTGAAGCAAAGGAGAGACAGGAGACAGGTTAGTACCATGGTCCCTTACAGAAACGGAACACACTGCAGTATAGTGGGAAAATGGAATATATTATCAAGTTATCAGAACATGCTAATATATGGGGTACTATTCAAATTTGCTCCTGACATTGTGATATGTGTGTATGCGTGTATGTATTTTCCTAAAAAACAAAAAGGCAAATAATTCCAGTATATAGCAGTATGTTACATTTCCCTAAGGGGTTCACACATATTATAACGTTAAAAAAAGGTGCAAAGAATTTATTGAAGAAAGGATGGTACCTTACTTAAAATGTGAGCTTATATGTCAATGGGGATTTACTCAGGAAAACAACATTTTCAGAACAGATACACTGTAAAATATGTGCCTTTTCCTTGTTCCAATTTCAATGCAAGCTGCCTGAACATTTATGCCTGAATACAGACCTGTCAGCCTGTACACATTTTCACATCCAAAGTACACTGGTACGCCTCATTACTTGAACATACACAAGAGGCTTTTCCTTGTGCACCAAAAAAGTTGCCTTTTCCATTTCCCCCATTTCAGCTCAGCCCACAACTGCCGTATTCTCTAAGAGATCCCTGAACCCTGGGAAGGTTATTCTGACCTGCCTAGTTTCAGGATTTTACTGCAGTAACACAGTGGAGGTTTATCAGGATGATATCAGGATGATGACATCATCACTGAAGAAGGCGACCTTTTGTCTTCTGGGATCAGACCAAACGGGGATGGGACCTGCCAGCTGAGAAAGAGTTTGGACATCTCTAACAGCACTGATGCATCGTATAGCTGTGAAATCCCGTTTGGAAGTCTTAAACAACTGGTCAAATGGGGTAAAACTGCTCAATGTGACCCATTTCCATTAATGCTGACTTGCAGAACCAGATCAAATTATTAGTGCTGTGGGAACAAAATGGTGACCCCTATAAAAGAGTGTGGCATGAACCGTCAGTGTGGCTGTCAAACTATAATACTGCTGCTTTTTTGCCTTTGCAGATGGGAAAATATGGGACCGGGCTGAACCAAAACAAGACTACAACACGAGACGTCACTACTGGTTTCTTATGGCACCACTGGTGTTGGTCATTGCTTTATCACTTGGGTTTCTCATTCGGACTCTGAGGCGCAGATGGCGCAAACAGGTAAGAAACCGGAGAAATTCACAATGGAATTATGTCCCTGTAGGAGCACTCCTAGCATCTTATCTTGTCTCTTACATTGAGGGGTACCTTGGAAAAATTGTGTACATTTATATCAGTCCTAATTACCATAAAAATGACCATAAATGATATGTGCAGTAAGAGGAGAGAAGGCTGATGGGAATTCATCTTTGTTGATTCTTCCATTTATTTACTGACCAAAAAGACAAGTGAGAAGAAATACAGTTTATCAGTTTGATAGAGAAGCATTCCATTTGCAGAGATACTGCTGGTGCTAAACCAGTGAGTTTTTTTTGTGAAGGGCAAGCATGATGCCCACTTGCTGATTTCTGAAGTGTTACGTTCCCTTTCTTTCCCTTGTAGATAAACCAGCGCACAAAGGACTCTGCTTCAGCAGTTATTTGACGTGCCGATGGAACCCAGATTTAATGAAACCCAGCCGAGCGGATTCATCGTCTTGAGGCCAAAAGAGAACGACCACTGTAAAGTGCAATTAGGTACTACTGGACTGCAGCGACACCATAAAGAGACCGTGCAGCTGGAAGGCCAATCAACAGCAATGAGAAGAAGGACAGACCAACTGTGGGCCCCTCTGGCATCTGGGTCTTAGCCTTGCGACCCTTTTTAGGGAGAACAAAATTGCCCCGGCCAAATGCTTTCTGGTTGGGAAACTCCCCACAGGGTGCCGCTGGCCTCCGCATCCCTACCTGCCTTGCACTGGTTGTCTCCAGTTAACACGGAAGATCTCAAGACAAACAGTATGAGGAGCGACTCTTTGACTCGCCAGTTGCAGACAGTAGCGCCCTCTCCTGGCTCAACTTCAGCACTGCCATGGAGCCAGTGCCATGAAATGCCCTTTCAGCTGCAAGCCAGACCATAGACACCTATGACACTGGCCAGTTCCTGTCACCCTCTGTCCTGACTTTTCAAGTTGAAGGAATTTCTAAAATGTGTAATTTATTTGAAATTGAAGTATTTATACAATGTATTGTTTTATTAAAATGTTTATACACAGTGTTTGCAGATGGTTTGTTATATTTCTGTTTGTATCATATTTATTTCAGTGTTTTTATTTTTTGGTGAATTAAAAAAAAAAGTGTTACCCTTTGTTTCACAGTTTTTGTGTGAAGATTGAATCTTTATTATTTTCATATCTGACAAATGTTTGCAATATAAGTACTGTTTTATAATCAAAGTGTTCAAGATGAACTTGTTTTCCTATGTGACAAATCCAAATCCTTACACTAGTGCCACTGGTATTGTGTTAGAAATGTATGCTGCCTGAACACTTGAATGTTTAATCTGTACACTTGCCAGCCAGTATACGTTTCCCTATTCTTCGCGATCAACTTTAGAATAGTTTTTGCACCCCAGACCCATTGCACCTCAGGTTCTCATACAATTTTCAGTTTTCATGTGTTTAAATTCCAGTTGGCCATTTTTTGATTTCACGGGAAATAAATACATCAGTGGAACATGCTAGTCTCAACGTGGCCAGCAGATGGCGAGCATGTCCTTCTTTCTGAGTAGCAATTCCACAGAACTTTTATGAGCGGTATAAATCGTGTCGGTGCTCGATCCGTATCTGCGCACTTGACCACTGCTGCTGGATCAGACAATCAAGTTGTTTATTGATTGTACGTGGCGAAGAACTGAGCAAATGGAGTAAAGGCAACCTCTCAGGGTTATTGTGATCAAAACTATTCAGAATACAGAGAAACCTTTTCAAATGCAAATTTCCATCTTACTTGCTTTTCCGTCTTTAAATGTGCCATTCCACTCCACAATATGTGTTATTTTATACTGAATATCTTGCCACCATGTTGCCTTTCAAACCCATATACTAACCTTTTGCTGTAAAGTGAAAATCATGGGTTACTTGAAGAAACATTGAAATAAAATGTGACACTGTATGTCTCCTTTTTCCTAAGCTGCAGGAGTTTAATTAACTTGATTGTTTTGTCCTTCTTGAAAACTATTCTCTGACTAAAAATCTGAATATGCATAATTCGTCCATAATGCAATGTAGCTTGTTCTGATTTTTTTTAAAACAAAACAAACAAAAAAACCCCATTGTATTATGACACTGTTCAAACTAATTTATTGCTATCACAGGAGAGGGCGAGACTATGGAAATGAGCAAGATCAGAAACTGACTGTAAAGCAAATCAAGGGAGCAGAACTGTGTTGAAAACTGCATGCAGTGAATGTCATTTATGTAAACAACTGGACGTGGGACTCCATGGTGTCACTCAGCACAGACCCAGGGCCTTTACAATCACGGACAGTGGTCAATGACTCACACAAGTGTTCACGAAAAATGCAGATAGGAAATTAAGTATTTTGAGTTTTCCTCCGCCTCCTTCCTCTTCTTCGTCTTCTTGTTCTTCTTCACAGCTGCTAAGCCAAGTTAAACAGAAATTTGCCCAAATCTTTAGCTGGATGGAAGCTCACAATCTAAAGCTGAACCTGACAAACACACTCAGACATCCCTGCTATGTTTTTCCCCACCATGTGACCTCTCTCTCCCTGGGTGACACCACCATGTTGGCTTCTCCTGGCACCAAGAACCTTGGCCTGCTGCTAGATGGCAAACTTGGCAACACTGCAAACGCCTGCAGAGAGCCTGGCACAAGGATTCTTCCTCTACATCATCAGGAGACTCCGCCCATTTCTCGCCACCGTCTCACCTGAGCTTCTAGGTCAGGTTCTGGTGCTCTCCCACCTGGACCAGAGCCTGAACACTCTTGTGACTGGCCTCCCTGCTTCTACCATCAGACCTCTACAGACGAACGGTGAACTGCTGCTCACCTGGTCCACTGCTCACCTGGGGTGCATCCCATTACTCTTCACTCCTCACCTCCATTCCTCCACGCCCCCCAACTACCACACATCTCCTACTCGTAAGTATGTGGAGGAAAGGACACAGATACACATTTAGACACTTGCGGTAATAGCTCTACGTGCCTAAATCTCACAAACAGAAAAGCTTTGATGGGTAACAACCTTCAGGTCTGGCAGTCAAGGTGACCAGACCTTGAACACTCATAAGGCCTCCTTCTCATGATATTTTAGGATTTGTCATAAAAACCAATTTCCTGTTATCTCTTAAGGAAAAAAAGAGTAAACCTTAGCACCCATTAATGGTTTACAAAAAGAACAAGATATAAATATAAATTCTCGCTCACAGAAGTCAGTTAAAGTGTTCAACATTTATTGGTGTAAATATAAAATAATGTAGAGTTAATGGCCAAATTGACTTCATAAGTAGAACAAGGACCCATAAGATCTAACCTAAGACCTAAAATGCAGTGTGTTACCATGCTTGGTCAACATGGGTCTCAGCATGTAAATGCTATTAAAGCTTTCTCTTTACAGCTTGAGAATGAATATAAGGACATATGACATGATAACAACATACTTAACCAAACATGATAACAACATACTTAACCAAACTCTCAAGGATGACCAATGTTGATGTCTCAGATCAACACAATGACATTTGAACTTACACGAGGGCACCTTATATTCAATCATTTTTATTTTAACATACAAAATACGAAATATATAAACATATGACATTCAACGCTAAACAATCAAATGTTTTTATACATTAAGTCAAACCAAGCACATTTCTACTATATATATATATATATATATATATATATATATATATATATAAATAATAAGAAATTAAACACTGACAAAGAGTAAAAAAGCATTTATCAATTTATTATAATCTGGAATTTACTTTGAAGAAATATAGCAGTGCCATCGCCCAGCCGACTAACTGTAATGATATGTCAGTGAGGGAACAGAGGGCTGCACTGCACTGCACTCTTAGGGGAGAACCCTGGGATATTTTAGTTATGGTACAAGAGCAACGTACAAGAGTGCATATGATCGTCATTGCAACAGCTACAGAACACAGGTTCAATAAGTACAATACTCATTTCGTAGTTATTTATAGCCAATGGCACAGTTCAGTTCACAGTGAACATTATTCTGACCTAACGTAAGTCAAAATAGGAGGAAGAACATTACATTACAGCCATTTTAGCAGGCGCTCTTATCCAGAGCAACCTGCACAACTATTTACACAATTATCTACACAGCATTTACATTGCATCATTTATACAGTAGGATTGCCAAATTTACACAGTCAATTCAAAAGATCCGCTGCATGTGTTGGATGGCTGGTGTTGATCTGCTCCCTTGAATCCTGATGAAGTTGCTGATCTGGGTTCCTCTGGTGCATCATAAATTGGTCTGCTCCATTTGTATTTCTCTTTGCACAGCCTACAATGTAAAGAAAGTGAACGTAACCCTTTAGGAATCAGCATGTGGGCATTTATGCTTACCCATCACAAAAATAACTTGTTCAGTACCAGCAGTATCTTTGCAAATGGGGCCTTCTATATAGCACTGATAAATTGTGTTTTCAGAATTTTTTTTCTTACTTGTCTTTTCAGTCAGTAAATAAATGAAAGAATTTGCAATGTTGAATTCCCATCAGCCTCCTCTCCTCTTACTGCACATATCATTTATGGTCATTTTTATGGTAATTAGAACTGATATAAATGTATACAATTATTACAAGGTACTCCTCAATGTAAGAGATGCTAGGAGTGTTCCTTCGGGGACTTAAATCCAAGGTCAATTTCCCATTTCTCACCTGTGTGTGCCATCTGCGTCTCAGTATGAAAAAGGAAACCCCAGATAGTAAACCAATGACCAACACAAGTAGCACCATAAGAAACCAGTAGTGACGTCTCTTGTTGTAGTCTTGTTTTTCTTCAGCCCGGTCCCATATTTTTCCATCTGCAAAGGCAAAAAGCAGCAATATTATAGTTTGACAGCCACACTGACGGTTTATGCCACATTCTTTTATAGGGGTCACTATTTTGTTCCCACAGCACTAATAATTTCATCTGGTTCTGCAAGTCAGCATTAATGGAAACGGGCCACAGTGAGCAGTTTTACCCCATTTGACCAGTTGTTTAAGACTTCCAAACTGGACTTCACAGCTATACGATGCCTCAGTGCTGTTAGAGATGTCCAAACTCTTTCTCAGCTGGCAGGTCCCATCCCCGTTTGGTCTGATCCCAGAGGACAAAAGGCCGTCTTCTTCAGTGATGATGTCATCATCCCGATAAACCTCCACCGTCGTGTCTCTGCAGTGAAATCCTGAAACTAGGCAGGTCAGAATAACCTTCCCAGGGTTCAGGGATCTCTTAGCGAATACTGCAGCCGTGGGCTGAGCTGAAATGGGGAAATGGAAAAGGCAAGTTTTTTGTGCACAAGGGAAGGCCTCTTGTGTATGTTCAAGTAATGAGGCGTACCAGTGTACTTTGGATGTGAAAATGTGTATAGGCTGTCAGGACTGTATTCAGGCATAAATGTTCAGGCAGCTTGCATTGAAATGGGAACAGGGAAAAGGCTACTGTGGATCTGTTCTGAAAATGTTGTTTTCCTGAATAAATCCTCATGACATATAAGATCACATTGTAAGTAAGGTACCATCCTTTCTTCAATAAATTCTTTGCACCTTTGTTACATTATAAGATGTGCGAATCCCTTAGGGAAATATAACATAATGCTAAATACTGAAATGATGTGCCTTTTTGTTTTTTAGGAAAATAAATACATGCATACACACATATCGCAATGACAGGAGCAAATTTGAATAGTTCCCAAAATATTGGCATATTCTGACAACTTGATAATATATTCCATTTTCCCACTACACTGCAGTGTGTTCAATTTCTGTGTGGGACCATGGTACTAACCTGTCTCCTGGCTCTCCACTGCTTCAAAGGACAAACTTTTATTCAGGTGATATACACAGATGTAATCTATGTAGTCCTTAGTTTCCTTCATAATGTCCTGGTCCCTGTTCCACTTCCTTGTAACGGGGACAGCAGATCCTGCTGAAGCCTCCCACTGAAGCCTTCTGAGGTTCAAGGACAGGAAGTCTTCTCCGTTCCATCCGTACTGAGCAAAGGTCCTCATAAGTCTTACACCAGAGTCAGGGTTTAGCTCGATCTCACAGCCAAACCTCCCTTGCAGGACGGCAGCACCTGAAACACATGGATGTACATGATGCAGTGATTATACCTGCATGTACTGCATGGTCTTTACTTGGAACTTTAAACAGAGGTACAGCAGAGGAAAAAAAATAATTTGAAAAAATCTCAAATATAAAGGCCCTCACTTACCAGACATGTTAAGTCCTGTGTCATTTTGTAAGATGTCAGTTCTGCCTCTGTTCCAGTGCTCCATGTTAAGGCGTTTGACAGACTTCCACAGAGAACTGCCTCGTCCTTCACGCATCCAGTTTCTACGGGGCACGCTGTCCGTGCCATTGCTACTGTAGGAGTCGACTGCTTCGCCATCAAGCCACAGAACACAAGTGAACTCATCAGTATTCACTGCAGTGTACGTACCCAGAAGGGAGTGAGGAACTGAAAGACAGACACAGGGAAAGAGAGATGTCACAAAGTACCAAATATGATGTTCAACCCAAACTGTCCCTGAGCCAGGAAACAACGTTTTGACCCCATCTGGCAGCCGAAAAAACAAAATAAATAAATAAATACACACGCACACAAGTACACACAATGATTTATATTTTAGTATTATACGATGCTGCTGCCGCCTCTAGTTGCAGCCAGTAATATTCCGCCTGCTCACAGTGGTGAATCAAGATCTGTGCGAACTATCGAGAATGATATATTACGAGATTTATTTTTTTAAGTTTTGGCATTACTGATGATGATTTTGAATGCTACATAAAACACATTGAACCACATAGGAAAAAATGCCGGTTTCGGCCCAGTGAAAATGCGGCAACCCTAGTGCGCTGTCAGAATACCTGCCTTGGAGAAGCGTTAACACGGTCCACTGTATATGGTAATTTACTAGGGCTCCGTAGGCCTATTAACTGGATGACATTATACACACATGTAAAAACCTGTTACTCCACCCAAGCGTGTGTGATTGGTTGAAACAAACGATAATTCCGAAAAAAGGGGGAACGGATGTCCCTGGCAGTGGCCTTTAGCTTACGGAAGAATGAAGGCAAATTAGACTTAAAAGGTATACTTATAACTTATAGAACGGTTTATATCTTTATATCTTTCTGTAATGGGTTGTAACGGGATAGTTATAAACCACGTTAGTTTTTGTCAATGCAATTAGACATAATGCACTCGTGCGTGAAGATCTCACATGTTATTTCACGTCTAGTATCCTAGATATAGAAAAATAATGTAAGACGGGGTTGGTGATGCGGCCGAGGCGAAGCCAGCTAGCTTTATGGTTCCCCGTGACTTGTCACCAAGCCAATATTAAAATTAGCCTATGGGTTTTACGGCATGCTTGTTATCCCGGCTAGCTAGCTAGCTAACTGTTGAATTGTATTCAAAACAGCGCTTATAACGCAATCGTTCACAAATATACGGATGAAAATGCGTCCCGTAGCCATGAGTTAAATATGGAACACCTATTCTACTGTCCAAACAAGCTGCTTTAGAATGTTGGATTTTGTAGCGCATTGATTTTAAAACTGTTAAAAGACCATTGTGTCTTGTTACTGAGAGTTAATGCCCAGCCTTGGACCAATCAGAAGTGAGTAGCCTGTTCGGCCAAGACGTGACGGTCTGTAAACCGAGTGAAACGAAGAGAGAGAGAGAGAGAGAGAGAGAGAGAGTAGAAAAGGGAAAGGGGCGGGACGGGGCGTGGCGGGAGTGGCGAGCAGAATCAAAACTTTTCACGACGTGTCTGAGCGCCGGCCACACTACTTTAACGTGTACTGCAATTTTAAAGAAAACGCTTAATAGTTCACATCTTCAACACACCCTGGGTTTACCATTTGACATTGCTAATTCTGACAGCCTCACTGAATTAATTAATAAGTTGAATGAATAGATAATAAATACATATACATAATCACTCGTACATTAAGGAACAACTGTCACCAAGTGTTTAACATTCTAGAATAGTGATGAGTGCAGACCCAGCTCACATGCAGAATATTACGAAAATGATGCCGACAGCTACAAGCAACACACACACACACACACACACACACACAGGTTTTACCATTTAAAACTTGAAACAATTCAATGACAACGCTAAATGACACATAACAAAAACATTAAATATATCACAAGCATAGAAAGAAAAACTCAATAAGGCAGGTGAAATCGTCTATACCTACCTGACACAGAGCGCCAAACAATGTCCCACAACAATAAAATGCTATAAATGCGAAACATTTTACAAAACAACTTGAAAAAAACGATATCCACCCTGGTCCATTAGTTATCAATGAATAGCCTTGTGAAATCTTTGCACCACGCTCTTACAGCGAGAGTGTGAACTATAGACTGGTTTAATGAAGTCTTTCTGACGTGCAATCCTGTCGTCTGTTCTTCCTGAAGTCATAGCCTACCCCGTTATCCCCACCCCGATATTCAGAAACGCCAGAAAGCACGTGGTCAGAAAGTTATTACTGCTTGATTCGCTGAAACAGCGTGAAAGATTTGCCAAAGGCGATGGGCGTGGTTTGCAGAGTATGCAAACGCATTTTTCCACGATGAGTGTCAGAAAGTTTGCTCTCTGACGACCACGGACACCGGTTTCCTTACTGCTTGATGCGCTGAAACAGCGTGAAAGAGAGATTTCCCAAAGGCTGTTGGCAACAAATAGACCAGAGTGGATATAGATTTTGAGGTTGTGTTGTAAAATGTTTAGCCTTTATGGAATTTTATTGTTTTCGGACATTGTTTGGCGCACTGTATCGGGTAGTTATACGCTTTCTACCTTGTTGAGTTTGGCTTCCAGGTAGGCAGGTAGGATATATGCTTGTGATATCTGCTTTGTTATGTGTCATATTGCGTTATTATTTAACTATTTCATGCTTAAATTTGTAAAACGTGTGTGTTGCAGTGTTGGCCAGTAGCGTCGTTACAAGTAGCGGCGTTGCTAGTTTAACTACATTTCTCAGTAGCGTGGTGGTAGTGCTGTTTCCTGAATCAAATAGCTTTTCAGTAGCGAAGCTCTTTTATTGATCAAGTAGTGCGGTAGCGTCCGCACAAGCTACATTTTCCCAAGCATTTCTGAAGCTCAAGCGCAGCAGCACTTCCGTATCACGGCGACATCACGCACCAATGCTTGGGCTAATGCCTGCGACTTGTCCGCTGCAGGGGGATGCAGACACAGGCGAGCTTGATTTTACTTGATGAAAAGATAGGTATGTTGCATATACTTTTTGACAGTTTTGCTTTTGTTTGTGTTCATCAGATTAACCTACAGGGTACAAGTTAAACTACGCGGTCGCTCCCTGCACTTGGACCTGTACTTCCCTCTAGGGTTTTCAACACACTTGTCCCTGGTTACGGTACACTTTGTTGTACGTCGCTCTGTATAAGACCGTCTGCCAAATGCCTGTAATGTAAAGATGGCAGAGGACGGAGATTAATCGATCCCGAGTTTAAGTGAAACAACGGAGAAAAATTATGTGTTCAGGTGCTTACTAATTTAAGAACACACATCCAGGTGATTCCTGAATAAGCTAACACAGCCATCGCCAACCAAGCTAATTATCACAATTCAGTGCAGTCTGCAAACACCAGCTAGCAACTTGTCAACAGCTAACCACTAGCTAGCTACACATTTTTCACTGTCTGTTGGCAGAAAATAAATAAAATTAAGCGTGGGAAGGTAAGGGGGGGGGGGGGGGGGGTGCAAAAGACAAATTTAAGTACTTAAACAATACAGTACATATAAGAGGGAAGAGGTGGGGGAAAATGAGGGAACAGAGAAAAAGTTGAAAAGTTTAGATTACTCTGAAATATGACTTTTGTAGTTTTTAACATTTACCAAGCAGAGGGTACAACAAAAATGCAAGTCTCTACAAAAACAAAGTATGGCGGTTAATCAAAATGATTTGCTTGAAATTTATGTAGCTACTAGTACATAGTGGGCCTAATAAAAATACCACTTTTTAAACTGCCAATCATATAGAGTACTTTATTAATACCAGGGAAATTATTAATTAAAGGGAAATTAAAGTGTTACAGCAGCCACTTGACATAAATCAAAATACAAAAACAATGAGGTAGGTAAAAGAAACAAATACAATTAAAGGCTGAATTATATACAATAACTAAATAGACTCAAATATAAAAACTAAATAGAATAGCTAAAACTGGAATAGAGGCTGGAGAACCATAACTATAATATACTATTTGCTGAGTATACACTGTTCAGTTATGTTAATATGCTACAGTGTAGTACACTGTACATTAGTGCAAGTCAGGTGGATATTACTATGGTAGTAAGGTGCATGATTGTCCATGTCCGTTAGAATTAAGTGTTCATTGATACTTGAATAATACAATATACAAAATTGTAGAATTTTATTTCTTTTGTAGAGGGTCCACCCAACTATAATGGCCTCCTTGGAATGAAGTTGGTTCAATGTAAAAAAGATAAAAATAAAAATAATAATAGCTTAGATGTAGTAAACTACTTTTGCCATGTTGCTGTAGCTTAGCTTGCTATATTTCTCTGGGGGGTAGCTTCAGTGTAGAGAAGCTTCATTTAATGTAGAGTAACTGGTAGCTTAGCTCACTACACTTTCCAAGTAGCTTGCCCAACACTGATTAATTAATCATTGCATTAATTTAGCAATTATATAAGCACTGACTGACTGGGGGAAAACAGACATAAATACAAAAAGGGGGTGATGACTGCTTGCAGACAGCCGGTGACGCACAGGGAGAGAGGACAGCACCTGAGGGAAACAATCAAACAATCAATTAATCAATCATTGCATTAATTTAGCAATTATACACCTGGGTAGAACACCAGAGGGAGAGACACTAGGGAGGAGAGAGGGAGAGTAGAGAGGGTTCGTAGAAGAGCTGGGCGTCACAGCCGTGACAGCCCCCCCCCCCCCAGGGTCGGCTCCCTACGTCCCACCAGGCTGACCAGGATGACGGTGATGGAAGTCAGTGATCAGTGTTGGGTCCAAGATGTCCCTGGCAGGCTCCCAGCACCGCTCCTCTGGACCATAGCCCTCCCAGTCGACCAGGTATTGGAGGCCCCTGCCACGACGGCGAACGTCCAGCAGCCTCCTGACAGTGTAAGCGTCAGAGCCCTCAATGACGCGGGGAGGTGGCGGGGGGCGGGGGGCGGGGGGCGGGGGGCTGGAGGGAACAGGCTTCACACGAGAGACATGGAATGTGGGATGTACACGAAGGGAGCGGGGGAGCCGGGGGCGGACTGCAGAGCGGTTGATGACTTCTGCAGTGGGGAACGGGCCGATGAACTTGGAAGCCAGCTTCCGAGACTCCACCCTAAGCGGTGGGACACGGGGGGGAGAGCCACACCTTCTGGCCAGGGCGGTACCGAGGGGCAGGAACACGGCGCCGGTCTGCCTGTCGCTGGTACCTGGAAGCCATGCGAAGGAAGGTGGAGCGTGCTTTCCTCCAGGTCCGATGACAGCGCCGAACGAACTCCTGGGCTGGGGGTACCCTGACCTCCTTCTCCTGGTCAGGGAAGAGTGGGGGTTGGTATCCATACGCACACTGGACAGGGGACAGGCTGGTAGCAGAGCAGGGGAGTGTATTATGAGCACATTCGACCCAGACTAATTGCTGACTCCAGGTGGTTGGGTTGGATGAGACGAGGCAACGCAGGGTGGTCTCCAGGTCCTGGTTGACCCGCTCACACTGGCCGTTGGTCTGGGGGTGGAATCCGGATGAGAGACTGACTGTGGCACCGAGGAGCGAACAGAAGGCCCTCCAGAACTGGGAGGTGAACTGAGGGCCTCGATCTGAGACAATGTCAGTGGGGAGACCATGGGGACGGAACACATGGGCCATGAGCTGGGCTGTTTCCCTGGCTGACGGCAGTTTGGGCATGGGAATGAAATGAGCGGATTTAGAAAAACCGGTCGACAACAGTGAGGATGGTGGTGTTACCATCAGAGGGGGGCAGGCCAGTGACAAAGTCCAGGGAAATATGGGACCAGGGACGATGAGGGACCGGTAGGGGCTGCAGGAGTCCCGAGGGGGCATGGCAGGGGGTCTTGTTTTGCACACAGACCGGACAGGCAGAGACAAAGGACGGGGTGTCTTTTACCATGGTGGGCCACCAGAACCGTTGGCGCAGAAATGACAGGGAGCGGCTGATAACAGGATGACAGGTGAGGTTGGA
Organism: Anguilla pacifica; assembly: GCA_039654925.1. Taxonomy (NCBI): domain Eukaryota; kingdom Metazoa; phylum Chordata; class Actinopteri; order Anguilliformes; family Anguillidae; genus Anguilla; species Anguilla pacifica. The sequence goes on from CM077289.1 coordinate 5,741,838, forward strand.
TGAGTGACCCCACTAGAGGACTTGGGAACGGGCGGAGTCAGGCACAAACAGGCGACCAACAGGTCCATTACCAGGGTCAGGTTGAGAGCGCTGGGCCTCCCTGACCACGTTCTCCACAGCCCAGGACACGGCAGCCACCACACAGGAGGCAGGCAGGATGGTTTCTGGAACATTGTTGTCCTCAGCTGCACAGAACTGGCGAGAGTAAAAACATTTGATTGTTTAGCTTTGAATGTCATATGTTTGTATATTTTGTATTTTATATGTTAAAATAAAAATAATTGAATATATGGTGCCCTCATGTAAGTTCAAATGTCATTGTGTTCATCTGAGACCTCAATGTTGGTCATCCTTGCGAGTTTGGTTAAGGATATTGTTATCATATGTCCTTATATTCATTCTCAAGCTGTAAAGAGAAAGCTTTAATAGCATTTACATGCTGAGACCCATGTTGACCAAGCATGGTAACACACTAAGTTTTAGGTCTTTGGTTACATCTTATAGGTCCTTGTTCTACTTATCAATTTGGCCACTAACTCTACATTATTTTGTATGTACACCAATAAATGTTGAACACTTTCACTGACTTCTGTGAGATAATTTATATTTATGTCTTGTTCTTTTTATAAACCATAAATGGGTGCTAAAGTTTACTCTTTTTTTCTTAAGAGACAGTAAATTGTTTTGTTTATTTTGCCAAATCCTAAAATATCATGAGAAGGAGGCCTTATGAGTGTTCAAGGTCTGGTCAACTTGAACGCCAGACCTGAAGGCTGTTACCCATCAAAGGGTTTCTGTTTGTGAGATTTAGACACGTGGAGCTATTACCACAAGTGTCTAAATGTGTATCTGTATCCTTTCCTCCACATACTTCCGGGTAGGAGATGTGTGGTAGTTGGGGGGCGTGGAGGAACAGAGGTGAGGAGTGAAGAGTAATGGAATGCACCCCAGGTGAGCAGTGGACCAGGTGAGCAGCAGTTCACCAGTCATCTGTAGAGGTCTGATGGCAGAAGCAGGGAGGCCAGTCACAAGAGTGTTCAGGCTCTGGTCAAGGTGGGAGAGGACCAGAACCTGACCCAGAAGCTCAGGTGAGTCGGTGGCGAGAAATGGGCGGAGTTTCCTGATGATGTAGAGGAAGAATCCGTATGCCAGGCTCTCTGCAGGCGTTTGCAGTGTTGCCAAGTTTGCCATCTAGCAGCAGGCCAAGGTTCTTGGTGCCAGGTGAAGCCAACGTGGTGGTGTCACCCAGGGAGAGAGAGGTCACATGGGGGGAAAGGCATAGCAGGGATGTTTTAGTGTTTGTCAGGTTCAGCTTTAGATTGTGAGCTTCCATTTGATTGGCTTAGCAGCTGTGAAGAAAAAGAAGAAAAGAAAAGAAGAGGAAGGAGGAGAACTCAAAATGCTTAATTTCCAATCTGCATTTTTCGTGAATACTTGCAGGAGCCGTTGACCACTGTCCATGATTGTGCTGAGTGACACCATGGAGTCCCACATCCAGTTTTGTGCATAAATGACATTCGCTGCATGCAGTTTTCAACACAGTTCTACTCCCTTGATTTGCTTTACAGTCTGTTTCTGATCTTGCTCATTTCCATAGTCTCGCCCTCTCTTGTGATAGCAATAAATTAGTTTGAAAAGTGTCATAATACAATGGATTTTTTTTTGTTTGTTTTGTTTAAAAACATCAGAATCAGCTACATTGCACTAAGAAGGAATTATGAATATTCAGATTTCTAGTCGGAGAATAGTTTTCAAGAAGGACAAAACAATCAAGTTTATTAAACTCCAGCAGCTTAGGAAAAAGGAGACATACAGTGTCACATTTTATTTCAATGTTTATTCAAGTAACCCATGATTTTACTAGTTTATAATAAGATGAGATTGATTCACTCTTGCAGCACAAAGTTATAATATGGGTGCTAAAGGCAACATGGTGGCAAGACATTGAGTATAAAATAACACATCTTTGTCCAGTGGAATGGCACATTTAAAGACGGAAGAGCAAGTAAGATGGAAATTTGCATTTGAAAAGGTTTCTTGGTTTTCTGAGTTGTTTTGATCACGATAACCCTGAGTGGTTTCCTTTGTTCCATTCGCCCAGTTCTTCGTCACGTACAATCAATAAACAACTTGATTGTCTGATCCAGCAGCAGTGGTCAAGTGTGCAGATACGGATCGAGCACCGACAGGATTTATACCGCTCACAGAAGTTCTGTGGAATTGCTACTCATAAAGAAGGACATGCTCGCCATCTGCTGGCCACGTTGAGACTAGCATGTTCCACTGATGTATTTATTTCCTGTGAAATCAAAAAATGGCCTACTGGAATTTAAACGCATGAAAACCGAAAATTGTATGAGAACCTGAGATGCAATGGGTCAGGGGTGCAAAAACTATTCTAAAGTTGATCGCGAAGAATAGGGAAACGTATACTGGCTGGCAAGTGTACAGATTAAACATTCAAGTGTTCAGGCAGCATACATTTCTAACACAATACCAGTGGCAGTAGTGTAAGGATTTGGATTTGTCACATAGGAAAACAAGTTTATCTTGAACACTTTGATTAGAAAACAGTACTTATATTGCAAACATTTGTCAGATATGAAAATGATAAAGATTCCATCTTCACACAAAAACTGTGAAACAAAGGGTAACACTTTTTTTTTTTTAATTTACCAAAAAATAAAAACACTGAACTAAATATGATACAAACAGAAATATAACAAACCATCTGCAAATATTTTCTACCTCTCAAACCCTAATGTGTATAAACATTTTAATAAAACAATACATTTTATAAATACTTTAAAATTTCAAATAAATTACACATTTTAGAAATTCCTTCAACTTGAAAAATCAGGACAGAGGGTGACAGGAACTGGCCAGTGTCATAGGTGTCTGTGGTCTGGCTTGCAGCTGAAAGGGCATTTCATGGCACTGGCTCCATGGCAGTGCTGAAGTTGAGCCAGGAGAGGGCGCTACTGTCTGCAACTGGCGAGTCAAAGAGTCGCTCCTCATACTGTTTGTCTTGAGATCTTCCCTGTCAACTGGAGACAACCAGTGCAAGGCAGGTAGGGATGCGGAGGCCAGCGGCACCCTGTGGGGAGTTTCCCAACCAGAAAGCATTTGGCCGGGGCAATTTTGTTCTCCCTAAAAAGGGTCGCAAGGCTAAGACCCAGATGCCAGAGGGGCCCACAGTTGGTCTGTCCTTCTCATTGCTGTTGATTGGCCTTCCAGCTGCACGGTCTCTTTATAGTGTCGCTGCAGTCCAGTAGTACCTAATTGCACTTTACAGTGGTCGTTCTCTTTTGGCATCAAGACGATGAATCCGCTCGGCTGGGTTTCATTAAATCTGGGCTCCATCAGCACGTCAAATAACTGCTGAAATTGAGTCCTGTGCTCTGGTTTGCCTACAATGGAAAGAAAGGGAACGTAACACTTCAGAAATCAACAAGTGGGCATCATGCTTGCCCTTCACAAAAAAAACTCACTGCTTTAGCACCAGCAGTATCTCTGCAAATGGAATGCTTCCATATTGCACTTTTCTTTTTGGTCAGTAAATAAATGGAAGAATCAACACAGATGAATTCCCATCAGCCTCCTCTCCTCTTACTGCACTTATAATTTATGGTCATCTTTATGGCAATTCGGACTGATATAAATGTACACAATTTTTCCAAGGTACCCCTCAATGTAAGAGACAAGATAAGATTCTAGGAGTGCTCCTTCAGGGACTTAAATCCAAGGTGAATTTCCCATTTCTCACCTGTGTGTGCAATCTGTGCCTCAGTGTCAGTAGGACACTTAAAAACACAGGTGATAAACCAATGACAAAAGCAAGTACTTCCAAAAGCCACCAGTACTGATGTCCAGTGTCATAGTCTTGTTTTGGTTCAGCCTGGTCACATATCTTCCCATCTGCAAAGGCAAAAAGCAGCAATATTATAGTTTGACAGCCACACTGATGGTTCATGCCACACTCTTTTATAGGGGTCACCATTTTGTTCCCACAGCACTAATAATTTCATCTGGTTTTGCAAGCCAGAATTAATGAAAATGGGTCACAGTGAGCAGTTTTACCCCATTTGACCAGTTGTTTAAGACTTCCGAACGGGACTTCACAGCTATACGATGCCTCAATGCTGTTAGAGATGTCCAAACTCTTTCTCAGCTGGCAGGTCCCATCCCCGTTTGGTCTGATCCCAGAGGACAAAAGGCCATCTTCTTCAGTGATGATGTCATCATCCCGATAAACCTCCACTGTTGTGTTACTGCAGTGAAATCCTGAAACTAGGCAGGTCAGAATAACCTTCCCAGGGTTCAGGGATCTCTTAGCGAATACTGCAGCTGTGGGCTGAGCTGAAATAGGGAAAAAAGAGAAAAGGCAAGTTTTTTATACACAAGGGAAGGCCTCTTGTGTATGTTCAAGTAATGAGGCATACCATTGTACTTCGGATGTGAAAATGTGTACAGGCTGTCAGGTCTGTATTCAGGCATAAATGTTCAGGCAGCTTGCATTGGAATTGGAAGATGGAAAATGCACATTTTTTACTGTGTGTCTGTTCTGAAAATGTTGTTTTCCTGAGTAAATCCCCATTGACATATAAGCTCACATTTTAAGTAAGGTACCATCCTTTCTTCAATAAATTCTTTGCACCTTTTTTACATTATACGATGTGTGAACCCCTTAGGGAAATGTAACATAATGCTAAATACTGAAATGATGTGCCTTTTCGTTTTTTAGGAAAATGCATACACGCATACACACATATTGGAATGACAGGAGAAAATGTGAATAGTTCCCAAAATATTGGCATATTCTGACAACTTGATAATATATTCCATTTTTCCACTATACTGTAGTGTGTTCCATTTTTGTATGGGACCATGGTACTAACCTGTCTCCTGGCTCTCCTCTGCTTCAAAGGGCAAAATTCTCTTCAGGTGATGCACACAGATGAAATCTATGTAGTTCTTAGTTTCCACAGTGCTGTCCCGGTCCCTGTTCCACTTCCTCTCAATGGGGACAGCAGACCCTGCTGAAGCCTCCCACTGAAACCTGCTGAGGTTGAAGGACTGGAAGTCTTCTCCATTCCATCCATACTGAGCAAAGGCCCTCGTAAGACTTACACCAGAGTCAGGGTTTCGCTCGATCTCACAGCCAAACCTCCCCTGCAGGACGGCAGCACCTGAAACACATGGATGTACATGATGCAGTGATTACACCTGCATGTACTGCATGGTCTTTACTTGGAACTTTAAACAGAGGTACAGGAGAGAAAAAAACATTTTTAAAAAGCTGAAATATAAAGGCCCTCACTTACCAGACATGTTAAGTCCTGTGTCATTTTTTAAGATGTCAGTTCAGCCTCTGTTCCAGTGCTTTATGTTAAGGCGTTTGACAGACTTCCACAGAGAACGACCTCGCTCTTCATGCATCCAATTTCTACGGGGCACGCTGTCCATGCCATTGCTACTGTAGGAGTCGACTGCTTCGCCATCAAGCCACAGGACACAAGTGAACTCATCAGTATTCACTGCAGTGTAGGTACCCAGAAGGGAGTGACTAACTGAAAGACAGAGACACGGGGAAAGACAGATGTCACAAAGTACCAAATATGATGTTCGACCCAAAGCATCCCTGAGCCAGGACACAAAGGTCTGACCCCAGTTCGTAATCCTCCGCTTTTTGAGCGCACACTACTAGACGTGCACTGCACCAAACCTGTCACGAGCTGCGTAGTTTTTAAAGAAAACGACGCTTAAAATTTCAAAGGTTTTCCCTTTGACATTCGAGGATGATTGCTAGCCACACTGGCTAAATCTGACAGTCTCAGTGAATTCATTAATAAGTTGTATGAATAGATAATAAATACAGATACATAAGCTATCGTAAGTTAACATGCACTAAACCAGCTGATTGCAATAGTTAGTTCTCCTATCATGCTGAAGAGTTATGCTAATTCGAATCAGCTGGTTTAGTGCATGGTGATGGAGCAAATACATGGTCAGTCTTTTTACTCTTTGAAGCCGGGTTACCCACCTCTGCTCATGGTACGCAGTCAGGGCAAGTTCACTGACATTTTCGACTTCACCGACAAGCTGGCTTTTAGCAAAACCAGTTTGTGAAGCAAATAAAAAGCATATGCTGCTTACTTCTACGTAAAACTTCTCCGATGGTATTCTGAAACTCTGTTAATGATCGTTACGTTTCCAGATTGTAAAAATATGTAGCCTAATGAAATGTGTACATTTTAATAAATAGTCTCCCAAGACTTGTGGACCAAAACAATCATTGTTTCACAAACTCGTACACATAATGAAATTTATGATGACAAAAAAAGACCGATGCTGTTTTGATTGGTAGCTAAATCTCCTTGGTTTTCTACGCGTTCGCTCTTTTGCCCACTATATGTAGAACGGACGCTCTCTAATCCAATCAGAAATTAACAGCGTTTGCGCCCCACCCCAAAAGTACCTGTACTTTTTGAAAGTACTACTCCCTGAGCAGGGGTAAAATTTTGGGGGTAAAATAAAGTCCCCCAAGAAAGACCCTAGAAAGAAAGAAAACATCTTTCAAAGCTAGGTTACTGCAAAAATTATTTTTATTCAGACAGGACAATGAATATGAAACACGATATTCCACAAACAGCCGATTGGTGGGATCCGTTACGGTGACGCCACACTGCACGGGGCGGGGCCGCGTATTGTGCTTCATTGCCAACAAACAGACCAGGGTGAATATAGTTTTTGAAGTTGTTTTGTAAAATGTTTCGCATTTCTAGCATTTTATTGTTTTCGGACATTGTTTGGCGCATTGTGTCAGGTACGTATTGACGCTTTCACCTACCTTATTGAGTTTTTCTTCCAGGTAGGCAGGTATGATATATGCTTGTGATATATTTATGTTTTTGTTATGTGTCATTTAGCGTTGTTATTTAATTTTTTAAAAACTTCAAATGGTAAAACCTGTGTGTGTGTTGTTTGTACCTGTCGTCATCCTTGTCGTAATATTTTGCATGTGAGCTGGGTCTGCACTCTCATCACTCTTCCAGAATATAAAAAAATGGTGATAGTGCCTTTCGAAATAAGTAAAATTTCTACTATTTTATTTTTATTTTTCTTAGTTAAAACAATGTGTATTGGTTTGATTGAGGTTTTCCGTTTACTCGCACTTCCATAGTCGGTCTTGGCTCATGGTACGCAGTCAGGGCAGTGACATTTTCGACTTCACCGACAAGCTGGCTTTTAGCAAAGCCAGTTTGTGAAGCAAATAGATAGAAGCACGTGCCGCTTACTTCTACGTAAAACTTCTCCGATTATATTATTCTGAAACTCTGTTATTGATCGTTACGTTTTCAGACTGTAAAAATATGTAGCCTAATAAAATGCGTACATTTTAATAAATAGTTTCCCAAGACTTGTGGACCAACACAATCATTGTTTCACAAGCTCGTACACATAATGGAATTTATGATCACAAAAAATTGACCGATGCGGTTTTCTTTGGTAGCTAAATCACCTTGGTTTTCTACACGTACGCTCTCTAAGCTACCCTAAGATACCCTCTGCCAAATTTCCTCCCGAAGTGTGTCTCGGGGAGAAAGGGAGGGGCCGAGATCGTGGGAGGGTTGACTGTGACCCCGTAGCCTACACAACACTACCGTGGGTCATGTGGCTGTAGTTTCGAAGTTGTGCTGTGAAGCGCGAGTCGTTAAATGACTAGCATTCATTACATTTAATTCGTTTTTGAGATTGTTTGATCCACTATGTCAGATACGAATCGACGTTTTCATCTGATCTATTTTAGTTTTGCTTTAAGTTAGGGTAGACTACAGTGGTGGTGGTAACTAAGTAGCCTACATGTACTTCGTTACTGTACAAGTAGTATATTGGCGACTTTGCACTTGTGCTGAGTATAAACAATATTAGCAGCTTTCACTTTCTACTCCACTACATCGATAAAAAAACGTATGTACTTTTTACTCAAATAGCCTACATTTCTATTGACAACACACTAGTTACATTTCGTACGGTTGGTCATCAGCCGGATTTTCTCGGTATTGGACCGAGGTGAAGTTGGTTTCAAGTTGGATATTCAACAGATATTCGGACACCCAGTCTCGCCGACCCTTTCCCGCTTTGTCACGGGGTTTAGAGAAACAATGCAACGGTCTTTACAACCTTGGATATTCAGACATTCAGACGGATATTCAGACACCCAGTCTCGTATCGTCTTATTTCACCGACTCTCCCCTACTTTCCACTTAGCCAATGCAAGTGGTTAGGGACCGTCAACAAATTACAGGTTAAAATTTTTTTCAATTTCAATAGCTTCTAGACAAAAGGACCTAGAAACTTCAAACCACTTTTAAATTGTTCACAAACAATGGACACAGGTTGCACAGCCTTTGCTTTGTCCATTTTAATCTCATGCAATTTTATATGAATATTTCAAAGCTAGGAATTTCAATAGCTTTTTGGTCACATGACCTAGACACCCCAAATCCCTATTGGATTGCTCACCGAGTACTGACACGTGTTGCACAGTCTTTGCTTTGTCCATTTTCATCTCATGCTATTTTATATGAATTTTTCAAAGTTTGGAAATTCAATAGCTTTTTGGTCACATGACCTAGACAAACATAATCACTAAAATATGTCAGTGTGGTGTCTAGGGGGCTCAGTAGTAACTGGATGATTTCCTCAGATGTAACACTTCTCCAAGGCAGTTATGTTGACCAGCACACGGGGGTTCCCAAATTTATACTGGGCCAAAAAACCAGAGTTTTTTTACTTCTCAAAAGTGGAGCAGTTTTTACTATTTCATGTAATGTCGTCAGTAATACCAAAACCTTAAAAATGTAAGTCTGTGTTTTAAAAAATATATATATATTTGTTTTTGCAGTTGCCAGATAGGGTCAAAATGTTCTGTCCTGGATCAGGGATGCTTTGGGTCGAATATCATATTTGGTACTTTGTAACATCTGTCTTTCCCCTTGTCTCTGTCTTCCAGTTAGTCACTCCCTTCTAGGAACCTACACTGCAGTGAATACTGATGAGTTCACTTGTGTCCTGTGGCTTGATGGCGAAGCAGTCGACTCCTACAGTAGCAATGGCATGGACAGTGTGCCCCGTAGAAATTGGATGCGTGAAGGGCGAGGCCTTTCTCTGTGGAAGTCTGTCAAACTCCGTAATATGGCACAATGGGACAGAGGCAGAACTGACATCTTACAAAATGACACAGGACTTAACATGTCTGGTAAGGGAGCGCCAATACTAGCTTTTTGTAAATTATTATAAATGAAAGAAATCTGCCATACCTCTGGTTAAAATTCCAAGAGACCACCATGCAGTCCATGGAGGTAACCACCCATAATAAATGTTACTATGGTACTGGACTATGATTGCTGAACTGTGGTACTTGTGCCATGGTACAACTATGCTACATGTACCATTGTATTTTGACAGTATCACGGCACATTGTAGAATTGTTGTACCATGGTATGTACCTCTGAATGGTACATCCATTGTACTATGGTACATACCATTTTACTACCATATGTGTACCACAGTGCACAATGGTATATAAATGTTGAATGGTACATCCTGTGGAACTACCATAATGTGTACCGTAGTATATATGGTACATTCATTTTCACCAGTACATACTATAGTGCACTATGGTAGATATTATGGTACTACTGTAGTGTACTATGGTACATCCATTGTACCATGGTACATAACTGTAGTACTACAATAGTGTGCACCATAATGAACAATGATACATTCAGTCTTAGTGTACCATGGTATATCATGGTAAAATTTCTTATGGTCTCAGCGTTGCGTACATCCATGTGTTTCAGGTGCTGCTGTCCTGCAGAGGAGATTTGGCTGTGAGGTCGAGCTAAACCCTGACTCCGATGTAAGACGTAAGAGGGCCTTTTCTCAGTATGGATGGAATGGAGAAGACTTCCTGTCCTTCAACCTCAGCAGGCTTCAGTGGGAGGCTTCAGCAGAATCTGCTGTCCCCATTGAGAGGAAGTGGAACAGGGACCAGGACATCATGAAGGAAACTAAGAAGTACATGGAGGACATCTGTGTGATGCAGTTGTTGGACAGTTTGTCCTTTGAAGCAGTAGAGAGCCAGAAGCCTGGTTAGTCCCATGGTCCCTTTGGGAAATGACAAACATTGCTGTATAGTGAAGTAGAATATATTATCACAAAATAATTTAACAATATTTGGGGAAATATTAAAATTGAGGTCCTTAATGTTGGGAACAAAGACACGTTGGGACAAAATCACATAATGTATTGTAAATATGTGACTTTTTTTGTTGAGAATACAATGCTCATTTCACAGAAGTTCATGTAATATACATGTGTACGTATATATGTGTGTATATATACACACACATTTACATAAAGGAAAATGTGGAGATGCATCTTTTTAAATACATGTTAGTGTTAAAAAGCTGCATCTGGAGTTCATTCCCCAGCAGCGGTACTTCCGGCTTGGTCAGACGTTCCTACGAACACAATTGGCAGTGTTCGTGGGTGGGAAGCCGGTGAGGGTATGAGTCCTGATTGTTGCATTAGCGACTCCTACTGGTTGGTCGGGGTGCCTGTTCAGCAGGGAGGGGATTTGGGGGAGATAGCGTGAACCTCTGCGCGCGTTACGCTCTCCCAGTGAAACTCCTCGCTGTCAGGTGAAAATGAAGCGGCTGGCGACTCCACGTGTATCGGAGGAGGCGTGTGGTAGTCTACACACTTCCGCAGACCAACAGAGGGTAGCGCATCGAGCAGGACTGTGATACACACGGGGAATTGGTATAACGACTAAATTGGGGAGAAAATGGCAAAAAAAAATTGCATCTGCACATTTAAAAAATCAGTGAGCCAAAAGAAATCCAGGAGTACACCTGAAAATTAGTTTAAATGGATTTTAGATTTAAGCTTCCAAATATTTGTTTTTTCTTACTTTTTTAAAACAAAGGGTGGTACCTTACTTAAATTGTGACCTTTTTTCCATTTCAACGCAAGCTGCCTGAGCATTCAAATGTAGCCCTGCTAATGTGTTCACATTCTCACATCAAAGTACACTGGTACTACATAGAATATAATTACTCTAAAACACACCAGAAAGAGGCTTTTCCTTGTGCACAAAAAACTTGCCTTTTCTCTTTTTTCCCCATTTCAGCTGAGCCCACAACTGCAGTATTCGCTAAGAGATCCCTGAACCCAGAGAAGATTATTCTGACCTGCCTAGTTTCAGGATTTCACTGCAGAGACACGACGGTGGAGTTTTATCGGGATGATGACATCATCACTGAAGAAGACGGCCTTTTGTCCTCTGGGATCAGACCAAACGGGGATGGGACCTGCCAGCTGAGAGAGAGTTTGGACATCTCTAACAGCACTGAGGCATCGTATAGCTGTGAAGTCCCGTTTGGAAGTCTTAAACGACTGGTCAAATGGGGTAAAACTGCTCACTGTGACCCGTTTCCATTAATGCTGACTCGCAGAACCAGATCAAATTATTAGTGCTGTGGGAACAAAATAGTGACTCCTATGAAAGAGTGTGGCATGAACTGTCAGTGTGGCTGTCAAACTATAACATTGCTGCTTTTTGCCTTTGCAGATGGGAAGATATGGGACCGGGTTGAACCACAACAAGGCAATGACACTGGACATTACTACTGGTTTCTTATGGCACCACTTGTGTTGGCCATTGGTTTACTATTTGGGGTTTCCTTTTTCATACTGAGACGCAGATGGCACACACAGGTGAGAAATGGGAAATTGACCTTGGATTTAAGTCCCTGAAGGAGCACTCCTAGCATCTCTTACATTGAGGAGTACCATGTAATAATTGTATACATTTATATCAGTTCTAATTACCATAAAAATGACCAAAAATGATATGTGCAGTAAGAGGAGAGGAGGCTGATGGGAATTCAACATTGCAAATTCTTTCATTTATTTACTGACTGAAAAGACAAGTAAGAAAAAAAATTCTGAAAACACAATTTATCAGTGCAATATAGAAGGCCCCATTTGCAAAGATATTGCTGGTACTAAACAAGTTGTTTTGTGATGGTTAAGCATAAATGCCCACATGCTGATTCCTTAAGGGTTATGTTCACTTTCTTTACATTGTAGGCTGTGCAAAGAGAAAAACAAATGGAGCAGACCAATTTTTGATGCACCAGAGGAACCCAGATCAGCAACTTCATCAGGATTCAAGGGAGAAAATCAACACCAGCCATCCAACAAATGCAGCGGCTCTTTTGAATTGACTGTGTAAATTTAGCAATCCTACTGTATAAATGATGCAATGTAAATGCTGTGTAAATAATTGTGTAAATAGTTGTGCAGGTTGCTCTGGATAAGAGCGCCTGCTGAAATGGCTGTAATATAATGTTCTTCCTCCTATTTTGAATTACGTTAGGTCAGAATAATGCTCACTGTGTGAACTGAACTGTGTCATTGGCTATAAATAAGTGTACAAAATGAGTATTGTACCTTATCAAACCTGTGTTCTGTAGGTGTTGCAGTGACCATCATATGCACTCTTGTACGTCACTTTGGATAAAAGCATCTGCTAAATAAATGTAATGTAATGTAAAGTGGCTCTTAGAGAGGGTACCATAACTAAAATATCCCAGGGTTCTCCCCTAAGAGTGTAACCGAGGCAGTGCAGTGCAGCCCTCTGTTCCCTCACTGACATATAATTACAGTTAGTCAGCTGGCCGATGACACTGCTATATTTCTTCAAAATAAATTCCAGATTATAATAAATTGATAAATGCTTTTTATTTTTTTTACTCTTTGTCAGTGTTTAATTTATATATATATATATATATATATATATATATATATATATATATATATATAGTAAAAATGTGCTTGGTTTTACTTAATGTATAAAAACATTTGATTGTTTAGCTTTGAATGTCTATATATATATTTGAATGTCTATATAATGTTCATATATTTTGTATTTTGTATGTTAAAATAAAAATGATTGAATATAAGGTGCCCTCGTGTAAGTTCAAATATCATTGTGTTGATCTGAGACATCAGCATTGGTCATCCTTGAGAGTTTGGTTAAGTATGTTGTTATCATGTCATATGTCCTTATATTCATTCTCAAACTGTAAAGAGAAAGCTTCAATAGCATTTACATGCTGAGACCCATGTTGACCAAGTGTGGTAACACACTGAATTTTAGGTCTTTGGTTACATCTTATGGGTCCTTGCTCTACTTATGAAATCAATTTGGCCATTAACTCTACATTATTTTATATTTACACCAATAAATGTTGAACACTTTCACTGACTTCTGTGAGATAATTTATATTTATGTCTTGTTCTTTTTATAAACCATTAATGGGTGCTAAGGTTAACTCTTTTTTTCTTATTAAAAAAACTGAATTTTTTTTTTTGTTGCCAAATCCTAAAATATCATGAGTAGGAGGTCTTATGAGTGTTCAAGTTCTTGTCACCTTGACTGCCAGACCTGAAGGCTGTTACCCATCAAAGCTTTTCTGTTTGTGAGATTTAGACACGTAGTACTATTACCAAAATTGTTTAAATGTGTATCTGTATCCTTTCCTCCACATACTTCAGGGTAGGAGACGTGTGGTAGTTGGGGGGAGTGGAGGAAAGGAGGTGAGGAGTGAAGAGTAATGGGATGCACCCCAGGTGAGCAGTGGACCAGGTGAGCAGCAGTTCACCGGTCCTCTGTAGAGGTCTGATGGTAGAAGCAGGGAGGCCAGTCACAAGAGTGTTCAGGCTCTGGTCCAGGTGGGAGAGGACCAGAACCTGACCCAGAAGCTCAGGTGAGACGGTGGCGAGAAATGGGCGGAGTCTCCTGATGTTGTAGAGGAAGAAGCTGTGTGCCAGGCTCTCTGCAGGCGTTTGCAGTGTTGCCAAGTTTGCCATCTAGCAGCAGGCCAGGGTTCTTGGTGATAGGAGAAGCCAACGGACTGGTGTCACCCAGGAAGAGAGAGGTCACATGGTGGGGAAGGACATAGCAGGGATGCTTTAGTGTTTGTCAGGTTCAGCTTTAGATTGTGAGCTTCCATCCAGCTAAAGATTTGGGTAAATTTCTGTTTAAATTGGCTTAGCAGCTGTGAAGAAGACGACGAAGAAGAAAAGCAGAAGAGGAAGTAGGGGAAGAGGAAGGAGGAGAAGAACTCAAAATGCCTAATTTCCAATCTGCATTTTTTGTGAACACTCGCATGAGTCATTGACCACTGTCCGTGGTTGTAACGGCCCTGGGTCTCTGCTGAGTGACACCATGGAGGCCCACATCCAGTTTTTTACATAAATGACATTCACTGCATGCAGTTTTCCCACAGAGTACCGCTCCCTTGATTTGATTTACAGTCCGTTTCTGATCTTGCTCATTTCCATAGTCTCAACCACTCTTGTGATAACAATAAATTAGTTTGAAAAGTGTCATAATACAATGGTTTTTTTGTGTGTGTTTTGTTTTTAAAAAAATCAGAACAAGCTACATTGCATTAAGGAGGAATTATGCATATTCAGATTTCTAGTCAGTTTTCAAGAAGGACAAAACAATCAAGTTAATTCAACTCCTGCAGCTTAGGAAAAAGGAGACATAGTGTCACATTTTATTTCAATGTTTATTCAAGTAACACCTGATTTTAACTTTGCAGCACAAAGTTAGAATATGGGTTCGAAAGGCAACATGGTGACAAGATATTCAGTATAAAATATCACATATCATTGTGGAGTGGAATGGCACATTTAAAGACGGAAGAGCAAGCAAGATGGAAATTTGCATTTGAAAAGGTTTCTTGTTTTCTGAGTAGTTTTGATCACGATAACCCTGAGTGGTTGCCTTTACTCCATGTGCCCAGTTCTTTGTCACGTACAATCAGTAAACAATTTGATCGTCTGATCTAGCAGCATTGGTCAAGTGTGCCGATACGGATCGAGCACCGACAGGATTTATACGGCCCACAGAAGTTCTGTGGAATTGCCACTCAGAAAGGACGTGCTCGCCATCTGCTGGCCACCTTGAGACTAGCATGGTCCACTGATGTATTTATTTCCTGCGAAATCAAAAAATGGCTTACTGGAATTTAAACACATGAAAACCGAAAATTCTGTGAGAACCTGAGATGCAATGGGTCTGGGGTGCAAAAACTATTCTAAAGTTATTCGCGAAGAATAGGGAAACGTATACTGGCTGGCAAGTGTACAGATTAAACATTCAAGTGTTCAGGCAGCATACATTTCTAACACAATACCAGTGGCACTAGTGTAAGGATTTGGATTTGTCACATAGGAAAACAAGTTTATCTTGAACACTTTGATTAGAAAACAATACTTATATTGTAAACATTTGTCAGATATGAGAATCATAAAGATTCAATCTTCACACAAAAACTGTGAAACAAAGGGTAACATTTTTTTTTTTTTAAATTACCAAAAAATAAAAACACTGAAATAAATATGATACAAACAGAAATATAACAAACCATCTGCAAATATTTTCTACCTCTCAAACCCTAACGTGTATAAACATTTTAATAAAACAATACATTTTATAAATACTTTAAAATTTCAAATAAATTACACATTTTAGAAATTCCTTCAACTTGAAAAATCAGGACAGAGGGTGACAGGAACTGGCCAGTGTCATAGGTGTCTGTGGTCTGGCTTGCAGCTGAAAGGGCATTTCATGGCACTGGCTCCATGGCAGTGCTGAAGTTGAGCCAGGAGAGGGCGCTACTGTCTGCAACTGGCGAGTCAAAGAGTCGCTCCTCATACTGTTTGTCTTGAGATCTTCCCTGTCAACTGGAGACAACCAGTGCAAGGCAGGTAGGGATGCGGAGGCCAGCGGCACCCTGTGGGGAGTTTCCCAACCAGAAAGCATTTGGCCGGGGCAATTTTGTTCTCCCTAAAAAGGGTCGCAAGGCTAAGACCCAGATGCCAGAGGGGCCCACAGTTGGTCTGTCCTTCTTCTCATTGATGTTGATTGGCCTTCCAGCTGCACGGTCTCTTTATGGTGTCGCTGCAGTCCAGTAGTACCTAATTGCACTTTACAGTGGTCGTTCTCTTTTGGCATCAAGACGATGAATCCGCTCGGCTGGGTTTCATTAAATCTGGGCTCCATCAGCACGTCAAATAACTGCTGAAATTGAGTTTTTTGTGCGCTGGTTTGCCTACAATGGAAAGAAAGGGAACGTAACACTTCAGAAATCAGCAAGTAGGCATCATGCTTGCCCTTCACAAAAAAAACTCACTGGTTTAGCACCAACCGTATCTCTGCAAATGGGATGCTTCCATATTGCACTTTTCTTTTTGGTCAGTAAATAAATGGAAGAATCAACAAAGATGAATTCCCATCAGCCTTCTCTCCTCTTACTGCACATATCATTTATGGTCATTTTTAATGGTAATTAGGACTGATATAAATATATACAATTTTTCCAAGGTACCCCTCAATGTAAGAGACAAGATAAGATGCTAGGAGTGCTCCTACAGGGACATAATTCCATTGTGAATTTCTCCAGTTTCTTACCTGTGTGCGCAATCTGCGCCTCAGGATCCAAATGAGAAACACAAGTGATAAAGCAATGACCAACACCAGTGGTGCCATAAGTAACCAGTAGTAATGTCCAGTGTCATAGTCTTGCTTTGGTTCAGCCCGGTCCCATATCTTCCCATCTGCAAAGGCAAAAAAGCAGCAATGTTATAGTTTGACAGCCACACTGACGGTTCATGCCACACTCTTTTATAGGGGTCACAATTTTGTTCCCGCAGCACAAATAATTTGATCTGGTTCTGCAAGTCAGCATTAATGGAAACGGGTCACAGTGAGCAGTTTTACCCCATTTGACCAGTTGTTTAAGACTTCCGAACAGGATTTCACAGCTATACGATGCCTCAGTGCTGTTAGAGATGTCCAAACTCTTTCTCAGCTGGCAGGTCCCATCCCCGTTTGGTCTGATCCCAGAAGACAAAAGGCCGCCTTCTTCAGTGATGATGTCATCATCCTGATAAACCTCCACCGTCGTGTTACTGCAGTAAAATCCTGAAACTAGGCAGGTCAGAATAACCTTCCCAGGGTTCAGGGATCTCTTAGCGAATACTGCAGTTGTGGGCTGAGCTGAAATGGGGGAAATGGAAAAGGCAACTTTTTTGGTGCACAAGGAAAAGCCTCTTGTGTATGTTCAAGTAATGAGGCGTACCAGTGTACTTTGGATGTGAAAATGTGTACAGGCTGACAGGTATTCAGCTGTATTCAGGCATAAATGTTCAGGCAGCTTGCATTGAAATTGGAACAAGGAAAAGGCACATATTTTACAGTGTATCTGTTCTGAAAATGTTGTTTTCCTGAGTAAATCCCCATTGACATATAAGCTCACATTTTAAGTAAGGTACCATCCTTTCTTCAATAAATTCTTTGCACCTTTTTTTAACGTTATAATATGTGTGAACCCCTTAGGGAAATGTAACATACTGCTATATACTGGAATTATGTGCCTTTTTGTTTTTTTGGAAAATACATACACGCATACACACATATCACAATGTCAGGAGCAAATTTGAATAGTACCCCATATATTGGCATGTTCTGATAACTTGATAATATATTCCATTTTCCCACTATACTGCAGTGTGTTCCGTTTCTGTAAGGGACCATGGTACTAACCTGTCTCCTGGCTCTCCTTTGCTTCAAAAGAAAAACTTCTCTCCAGGTGATATACACAAATGTAATCTATGTAGTCCTTAGTTTCCATGGTGATGTCCTGGTCCCTGTTCCACTTCCTTGTAATGGGGACAGCAGATCCTGCTGAAGCCTCCCACTGAATCCTGCTGAGGTTGAAGGACAGGAAGTCTTCTCCGTTCCATCCTCCATACTGAGCAAAGGTCCTCGTACGTCTTAGACCACATTCAGGGTTTTGCTCGATCTCACAGCCAAACCTCCCCTGCAGGACGGCAGCACCTGAAACACATGGATGTACATGATGCAGTGATTATACCTGCATGTACTGCATGGTCTTTACTTGGAACTTTAAACAGAGGTACAGCATATAAAAAATAAATAATTTTTTAAAAGCTCAAATATAAAGGCCCTCACTTACCAGACATGTTAAGTCCTGTGTCATTTTTTAAGATGTCAGTTCTGCCTCTGTTCCAATGCTCCATATTTGGCGCTTGCATACCAGGCAGCTAAGGGGTCAGCACCTGGATACATCCAGAGGATCATCAGACTCTACACACCAGCCAGACCTCTCCGTTCTGCCACTTCTGGACGCTTGGCACCTCCCCCTCTTCGTGTCTGTACTTCCCGCTCCCGTCTACTGTCTGTCCTGGCCCCTCGCTGGTGGAATGACCTCCCCATGGCGGTCAGAACAGCAGAGAATCTAACTACCTTCAAACGCAGACTAAAGACTCATCTCTTCAGGCTGCACCTCTCCCCACCCCTCCCTAGCCTATAGTTTAGCTCAATGTACCTGGTTAGGCTAATACGATCACGTTAGTTTTTATTTGGCAGGATTGTTTTTGTCTGATTCTGATTAGGCAAATGTGATTTCAGTGCTAGTTTGTACTTGGCAGGATTGTTTGCTGAACAGGTTACTCTACAGGGTTGGAGTCCTGATCTGTGGTCACTTCTGGCACTACGATCTTTACTTCACTCTAGTATGTTTCTTTTGTACCTCTGCACCTGGAACTAATGCACTTGTTGTACGTCGCTCTGGATAAGAGCGTCTGCTAAATGCCTGTAATGTAATGTAATGTAATGTAATGTTTGACAGACTCCCACAGAGAACGACCTCGCTCTTCATACATCCAATTTCTGCGGGGCACGCTGTCCATGCCATTGCTACTGTAGGAGTCGACTACTTCGCCATCAAGCCACAGGACACAAGTGAACTCATCAGTATTCACTGCAGTGTAGGTACCCAGAAGGGAGTGACTAACTGAAAGACAGAGACACGGGGAAAGACAGATGTCACAAAGTACCAAATATGATGTTCGACCCAAAGCATCCCTGAGCCAGGACACAAAGTTCTGACCCCAGTTCGTAATCCTCCGCTTTTTGAGCAGACACTACTAGACGTGCACTGCACCAAACATGTCACGAGCTGCGTAGTTTTTAAAGAAAACGACGCTTAAAATTTCAAAGGTTTTCCCTTTGACATTCGAGGATGATTGCTAGCCACACTGGCTAAATCTGACAGTCTCGGTGAATTAATTAATAAGTTGTATGAATAGATAATAAATACAGATACATAAGCTATCGTAAGTTAAGAAAATATTACGACAAGGATGACGACAGGTACAAACAACACACACACGTTTTACAAATTTAAGCATGAAATAATTAAATAACAACGCAATATGACACATAACAAAGCAGATATCACAAGCATATATCCTACCTGCCTACCTGGAAGCCAAACTCAACAAGGTAGAAAGCGTATGTCCGAACAATGTCCGAAAACAACAAAATTCCATAAATACTAAACATTTTACAACACAACCTCAGAAACTATATCCACTCTGGTCTATTTGTTGCCAGTAGCCTTTGGGAAATCTTTCACGCTGTTTCAGCGAATCAAGCAGCAATAAGGAGACCGGTGGTTGTCAGAAAGCCAAGTTTCTGACCACGTGCTTTTTGTGTTTATCCGCCTACAGATCGCGTCATACTCGGGGGGGCGGGGAGATCGCGTCATACTCGGGAGGGCGGGGAGACCGCGCCCCCCCGGGGGCGACCTCCCCGCCCCCGTCATACTCGGGGGGGAAGCGGGGGAGGCGGGGTAGGCGGGGTAGGCTATGACTTCAGTAAGAACAGGATTGCACGGCAGCCAGCCCTCCTGTAACCAGTCTAGAAGTTCACACGCTCGCTGTAACAGCGTGGTGTAAAGATTTCACAAGGCTATTCATTGATAACTAATGGACCAGGGTGGATATCGTTTTTTTAAAAGTTGTATTGTAAAATGTTTCGCATTTATAGCATTTTATTGTTTTGGGACATTGTTTGGCGCTCTGTATCCACTCTGGTCTGTTTGTTGCCAATAGCCTTTGGGAAATCTCTCTTTCACGCTGTTTCAGAGAATCTAGCAGTAATATGGAGACCGGTGGTTGTCAGAAGGGAAACTTTATGACCATGCCGTCGTTTAACCGCCTACAGAGATGAGTCGCACGGCACAATGAGTCATACTCTGAAAACCACGCACATTGGCAGGGAAAACGGTGTGAATTTTGTGAAATCATTAGACGACAGCCAGCCTTCTTCTAACCAGTCTACAGCTCCTGTAACAGCGTGGTGTAAATATTTCACACAAGGCTATTCATTGATAACTAATGGACCAGGGTGGCTATAGTTTTTTTTAAAAGTTGTTTTGTCAAATGTTTCGCATTTATAGCTTTTTACTGTTTTCGGACATTGTTTGGGGCACGGTGTCAGGTACGTATTGACGCTTTCATCTTTGCCTTTCGAAATAAGTAAAATTTCGACTTTCCGTTTACTCGCACTTCCGTAGTCGGTCTTGGCTCATGGTTAGAAGTGGGTAACCCGGCTTCAAAGAGTAAAAAGACTGACCATGTATTTGCTCCATCACATGCACTAAACCAGCTGATTCGAATTAGCATAACTCTTCGGCATGATAGGAGAACTAACTATTGTAATCAGCTGGTTTACCCACCGCTGCTCATGGTACGCAGTCAGGGCAAGTTCACTGACATTTTCGACTTCACCGACAAGCTGGCTTTTAGCAAAACCAGTTTGTGAAGCAAATAAAAAGCATATGCTGCTTACTTCTACGTAAAACTTCTCCGATGGTGGTATTCTGAAACTCTGTTAATGATCGTTACGTTTTCAGATTGTAAAAATATGTAGCCTAATGAAATGTGTACATTTTAATAAATAGTCTCCCAAGACTTGTGGACCAAAACAATCATTGTTTCACAAACTCGTACACATAATGAAATTTACGATGACAAAAAAAGACCGATGCGGTTTTGTTTGGTAGCTAAATCTCCTTGGTTTTCTACACGTTCGCTCTTTTGCCCACAACAGGCACAATGGACGCTCTCTAATCCAATCAGAAATTAACAGCGCTTGCGCCCCACCCCAAAAGCTCCTGTACTACCCCCCGAGCAGGGACTTTTTTGGGGGTAAAATAAAGTCCCCGGAACTTCATTTAGACCCTAGAAAGAAAGAAAACATCTTTCAAAGCTAGGTTACTGCAAAAATTGTTTTTATTCAGACAGGACAATGAATATGAAACACGATATTAAACCCGGTCAACATTTAACGAACACAACTGTCTGTCAAAAATAGGTGACACGCCCACAAACAGTCGCTTGTGGGGATCCGTTACGGTGAAGCCACACTACACGCGGCTCCGGCAACCCAACATGCCTTGCGGGGTCTGGCCGCCAACTGTCATTCAAAATGAATGGAGGCGGTGGGCCGCGTATTGTGTGGCTTCACCGTTACTACTACTTCACTCGCTGAAACAGCGTGAAGGACAGATGTAAAGGCTATTCATTGACAACAAACAGACCAGGGTGGATATAGTTTTTGAAGTTGTGTTGTAAAATGTTTCGCATTTATAGCATTTTATTGTTTTCGGACATTGTTTGGCGCATTGTGTCAGGTACGTATTGACGCTTTCACCTACCTTATTGAGTTTTTCTTCCAGGTAGGCAGGTGTGATATATGCTTGTGATATATTTATGTTTTTGTTATGTGTCATTTAGCGTTGTTATTTTTTTTTTTTTTTAAACTTAAAATGGTAAAACCTGTGTGTGTGTTGTTTGTACCTGTCGTCATCCTTGTCGTAATATTTTGCATGTGTGCTGGGTCTGCACTGTCATCACTCTTCCAGAATATAAAAAATGGTGACAGTGCCTTTCGAAATAAGTTAAATTTCGACTATTTTATTTGTATTTTTCTTAGTTAAAACACAATGTGTATTGGTTTGATTGAGGTTTTCCGTTTACTCGCACTTCCATAGTCCGTCTTGGCTCATGGTACGCAGTCAGAGCAATGACATTTTCAACTTCACCGACAAGCTGGCTTTTAGCAAAGCCAGTTTGTGAAGCAAATAGAAGCACGTACCGCTTACTTCTACGTAAAACTTCTCCAATGGTATTATGAAACTCTGTTAATGGTCGTTACGTTTTCAGATTGTATCAATATGTAGCCTAATGAAATGTGCACATTTTAATGAATAGTCTCCCAAGACTTGTGGACCAAAACAATCATTGTTTCACAAACTCGTACACATAATGAAATTTATGATGACAAAAAAATTGACCGATGCGGTTTTCTTTGGTAGCTAAATATCCTTGGTTTTCTACACGTTGGCTCTTTTGCCCACTACATGCACAATGGAAGGTGTTACGCTCCCGCCAGTTCTGAAGTACGCGCTCTTATTTTTGCTTTCAGTTAGGGTAGACTACAGTGGTGGTGGTAAATAAGTAGCCTACATGTACTTCGTTACTGTACAAGTAGGATATTGGCGACTTTGCACTTGTGCTGAGTATAAACAATATTAGCAGCTTTCACTTTCTACTCCACTACATCGATAAAAAAACCTATGTACTTTTTTACTCAAATAGTCTACATTTCTATTGACAACACACTAGTTACATTTCGTACGGTTGGTCGTCAGCCGGATTTTCTCGGTATTGGACCGAGGTGAAGTTGGTTTCAAGTTGGATATTCAACAGATATTCGGACACCCGTTCTCGCCGACCCTTTCCCGCTTTGTCCCGGGGTTTAAAGACACAATGCAACGGTCTTTACATCCTTGGATATTCAGACATTCAGACAGATATTCAGACACCCAGTCTCGTATCGTCTTATTTCACCGACTCTCCCCTACTTTCCGCTTAGCCAATGCAAGTGGTTAGGGACCATCAACAAATTACAGGTGACCATTTTTTTTTCAATTTCAATAGCTTCTAGACAAAAGGACCTAGAAACTTCAAACCACTTTTAAATTGTTCACAAACAATGGACACAGGTTGCACAGCCTTTGCTTTGTCCATTTTAATCTCATGCAATTTTATATGAATATTTCAATGCTAGGAATTTCAGTAGTTTTTTGGACACATGACCTAGACACCCCAAATCACTATTGGATTGCTCACCGAGTACTGACTCATGTTGCACAGCCTTTGCTTTGTCCATTTTATTCTCATGCTATTTTATATCAATATTTAAAATTTTGGAAATTCAATAGTTTTTTGGTCACATGACCTACACACCCCAAATCACTAAATATGACAGTGTGGTGTCTTGGGGGCTCAGTAGTAACTGGATGATTTCCTCAGATGTAACACTCCAAGGCAGTTATGTTGACCAGCACACGGGGGTTCCCACATTTTTACTGGGCCAAAAAACCAGAGATTTTTTACTTCCCAAAATGGAAAGTGGAGCAAAGTTTTTAATATTTCATGTAATGTCATCATTAATACCAAAACCTTAAAAATGTAAGTCTGTGTTTTAAAAAAAAAAATATTTTTTGCAGTTGCCAGATAGGGTCAAAATGTTCTGTCCTGGATCAGGGATGCTTTGGGTCAAACATCATATTTGGTACTTTGTGACATCTCTTTCCCTGTCTCTCTGTCTTTCAGTTAGTCACTCCCTTCTGGGTACCTACACTGCAGTGAATACTGATGAGTTCACTTGTGTCCTGTGGCTTGATGGCGAAGCAGTCGACTCCTACAGTAGCAATGGCACGGACAGTGTGCCCCGTAGAAATTGGATGCGTGAAGGAAGAGGCCGTTCTCTGTGGAAGTCTGTCAAACGCCTTAATATGAAGCACTGGAACAGAGGCAGAACTGACATCTTACAAAATGACACAGGACTTAACATGTCTGGTAAGGGAGTCCCAAATACTAGCTTTTTGTAAATTATTATTTAACAAAAAAATCTGCCATACCTCTGTTTAAAGTTTCAAGAGACCACCATGCAGTACATGGAGGTCACCACCCATAATACATTTTACTATGGTGCTGTACTGTGGTACTTGTGCCATGGTACAACTATGTTACATGTACCATTGTATTTTGACAGTATCACGGCACATTGTAAAATAGTTGTACCATGGTATGCACTGTGGTACTATCATAGCATGTACCACTGTGCATGGTACATCCATTGTACTATGGTACATATAATTTTACTACCATATGTGTACTACAGTGCACTAAAATGTTCAACCATAGTGTGTACCGTAGTATATTATGGTGCATTCATTTTCACCAGTACATACTGTAGAGCACTATGGTACATCCATTGTACCATGGTACATATTATGGTACTACTGTAGTGTACTATGGTACATCTATTGTACCATGGTACATAACTGTAGTACTAAAATAGCGTGCACCATAATGAACAATGATACATTTAGTCTTAGTGTACCATAGTATATCATGGTAAAATTTCTTATGGTCTCAGCGTTGTGTACATCCATGTGTTTCAGGTGCTGCTGTCCTGCAGGGGAGGTTTGGCTGTGAGATCGAGCGAAACCCTGACTCTGGTGCAAGACTTAGGAGGAGCTTTGCTCAGTATGGATGGAATGGAAAAGTCTTTCTGTCGTTCAACCTCAGCAGGATTCAGTGGGAGGCTTCAGCAGGATCTGCTGTCCCCATGAAGAGGAAGTGGAACAGGGACCAGGACATCACCATGGAAATTAAGAACTACATAGAGCACACCTGTGTGATTCATCTGTTGGACAGTTTGTCTTTTGAAGCAGAGGAGAGCCAGGAGACAGGCTAGTACCATGGTCCCTTACAGAAATGGAACACACTGCAGTATAGTGAAGTAGAATATATTATCACAATATCACAACGTAATATCACAATATTTGGAGAAATATTCAAATTGAGGTCCTTAATGTTGGGAACAAAGACATGTTGGGACAAAATCACATAGTATCTTGTAAATATGTGACTTTTTTTTTTGAAAATACAATACTCATTTCACAGAAGTTTATGTAATGTACATGTGTACATATATGTGTGTATATATATAAACACGTATACATAGGAGATGCATCTTTTTAAACACATAGTGTTAGTGTTAAAAAGATGCATCTGCACATTTTTAAAAAAAGTTTGGTACCAAAATCAGTGAGCAAAAAGAAACCCTGGAGTACACCTGAAAATGAGTTTAAATGTGTTTTAGATTTAATCTTCCAAATGTTCGTTTTTTTCTTGCTTTTTTTAAAGAAAGGATGGTACCTCACTTAAATTGTGACCTTTTCCATTTCAATGCAAGCTGCCTGAGCATTCAAATGTAGCCCTGTTAACGTTTTCACATACTCACATCAAAGTACACTGGTACTACATAGAATATAATTACTCTAAAATACACAAGAAAGAGGCTTTTCCTTGTGCACAAGAAACTTGCCTTTTCTCTTTTTTTCCCCATTTCAGTTCAGCCCACGGCTGCAGTATTTGCAAAGAGATCCCTGAATCCTGGGAAGGTTATTCTGACCTGCCTAGTTTCAGGATTTCACTGCAGAGACACGACGGTGGAGGTTTATCGGGATGATGACATCATCACTGAAGAAGACGGCCTTTTGTCCTCTGGGATCAGACCAAACGGGGATGGGACCTGCCAGCTGAGAAAGAGTTTGGACATCTCTAACAGCACTGAGGCATCATATAGCTGTGAAATCCCATTCGGAAGTCTTAAACGACTGGTCAAATGGGGTAAAACTGCTCACTGTGACCCGTTTCCATTAATGCTGACTTGCAGAACCTGATGAAATTATTTGTGCCGTGTGAACAAAATTGTGACTACTGTTCAAGAGTGTGGCATGAACCGTCAGTGTGACTCCCAAACTACAATATTGCTGCTTTTTGCCTTTGCAGATGGGAAGATATGGGAACGGGCTGAACCAAGACAAGACTATGATTACTACTGGTTATTTATGACACTTGTGTTGGCCATTGGTTTATTTCCTTTGTTTTTCGTTTTCATGCTGATACTGAGAGACTGGTGGTGCACACAGGTAAGAAACCGGAGAAATTCACCATGGAATTATGTCCCTAAAGGAGCACTCCTAACATCTTGTCTCTTACATTGAGGGTTACCTTGGAATAACTGTTTACATTTATATCAGTCCTGATTATTATAAATAATATGTGCAGTAAGAGGAGAGGAGGCTGGTGGGAATTCAACATTGCAAATTCTTTTGTTTATTGACTGAAAAGACAAGTAAGAAAAAAAATTCTGAAAACACAATTTATCAGTGCAATATAGAAGGCCCCATTTGCAAAGATACTGCTGGTACTGAACAAGTTTTTTTTGTGATGGGTAAGCATAAATGCCCACATGCTGATTCCTAAAGGGTTATGTTCACTTTCTTTACATTGTAGGCTGTGCAAAGAGAAATACAAATGGACCAGACCAATTTATGATGCACCAGAGGAACCCAGATCAGCAACTTCATGAGGATTCAAGGGAGCATATCAACACCAGCCATCCAACACATGCAGCGGATCTTTTGAATTGACTGTGTAAATTTAGCAATCCTACTGTATAAATGATGCAATGTAAATGCTGTGTAAATAATCGTGTAAATAATCATGTAAATAGTTGTGCAGGTTGCTCTGGATAAGAGCACCTGCTAAAATGACTGTAATATAATTTTCTTCCTCCTATTTTGACTTGCGTCAGGTCAGAATAATGTTCACTGTGTGAACTGAACTGTGCCATTGGCTATAAATAACTGTACGAAATGAGTATTGTACTTGTTGAACCTGTGTTCTGTAGTTGTTGCAATGACCATCATATGCACTCTTGTACATCGCTTTGGATAAAAGCATCTGCTAAATAAATGTAATGTAATGTAAAGTGGCTCTTAGAGAAGGTACCATAACTAAAATATCCCAGGGTTCTCCCCTAAGAGTGTAACCGAGGCGATGCAGTGCAGCCCTCTGTTCCCTCACTGACATATAATCACAGTTAGTCGGCTGGCCGATGACACTGCTATATTTCTTCAAAATAAATTCCAGATTATAATAAATTGATAAATGCTTTTTATTTGTTTAACTCTTTGTCAGCTTTGAATGTCACGGTTGTATATTTTGTATTTTGCATGTTCAAATAAAAATGATTGAATATAAGGTGCCCTCGTGTAAGTTCAAATGTCATTGTGTTGATCTGAGACATCAGCATTGGTCATCCTTGAGAGTTTGGTTAAGGATATTGTTATCATATGTCCTTATATTCATTCTCAAGCTGTATAGAGAGAGCTTTAATAGCATTTACATGCTGAGACCCATGTTGACCAAGCATGGTAACACACTGAATTTTAGGTCTTTGGTTACATCTTATGGGTCCTTGTTCTACTTATCAATTTGGCCATTAACTCTACATTATTTTATATTTACACCAATAAATGTTGAACACTTAGACTTCTGCGAGCGAGAATTTATATTTATATCTTGTTCTTTTTATAAACCATTAATGGGAAGATCTCAGCCTTCCGGTCCAGAGATCTTCAGAGCCAATGGGAAACAGCCAGTGCAGTTTGGAAAAGTGGAGGGAAAATGAAGGCCAGGGGTGCAGGTTGGTCGGGCCTATTTTGTTCTCCATAAAAATGGCTGTACCCGAGATGACAGAGGGGCCCACAGTTGGCCTGTCCTTCTTCTCATTGTTGTTGATTGGCCTTCCAGCTCCACGGTCTCTTTGTGGTGTTACTGGAGTCCAGTAGTACCTTATTGCACCTTATAACGGTCACTCTTTTCAGGCATCAAGACGATGAATCCACTGATCTGGGGTTCATTCAAGCTGAGTTCCGCTGACACAGCAAAAAATGGCGGAAGCATCCTGAGTCCCCTGTGTGCTGGTTTGCCTACAAAGGAAAAAAAATAGAGGCAAGTCCTTAGGAATCAGCAAATGGGCATCTATGCTGACTCTTCACAAAAATAAGTAAATAAATAAAATACACTGGTTTGGCACCAGCAGTATCTTTGCAAATGGAATGCTTCTATATTGCACTGATAAACTGTAAATAAATAAAAAATGTCAGTAAATCAGTAAATAAATGGAAGAATCAACAATGATTAATTCCCATCAGCCTTCTCTCCTCTTACTGCATATATCAATTATGGTCATTTTTATGGTAATTAGGACTGATGAAAATGTATACAATTATTCCAAGGTACCCCTCAATGTAAGAGACAAGATAACATGCTAGAAGTGTTCCTTTAGGGACATAATTCCATGGTGAATTTCTCCTGTTTCTCACCTGTTTGTGGCATTTGCGTCTCAGTATGAAAATGGAAACCCCAAATAGTAAACCAATGGCCAACACAAGTAGCACCATAAGAAACCAGTAGTAATGTCCAGTGTCATAGTCTTGCTTTGGTTCAGCCTGGTCCCATATCTTCCCATCTGCAAAGGCAAAAATCAGCAATATTATAGTTTGACAGCCACATTGACGGTTAATGCCACACTCTTTCATAGGGGTCACGATTTTGTTCACACAGCACAAATAATTTGATCTGTTTCTGCAAGTCAGCATTAATGGAAACGGGTCACAGTGAGCAGTTTTACCCCATTTGACCAGTTGTTTAAGACTTCCGAACGGGACTTCACAGCTATACGATGCCTCAATGCTGTTAGAGATGTCCAAACTCTTTCTCAGCTGGCAGGTCCCATCCCCGTTTGGTCTGATCCCAGAGGACAAAAGGCCGTCTTCTTCAGTGATGATGTCTTCATCCCGATAAACCTCCACCGTCGTGTTACTGCAGTGAAATTCTGAAACTAGGCAGGTCAGAATAACCTTCCCAGGGTTCAGGGATCTCTTAGCAAATACTGCAGCCGTGGGCTGAGCTGAAATGGAAAAAAGGAAAAGGCCCGTTTTGGAGGGGTGGTGTGGTTAGGTTGCCATCTGCAGGCGAAGAGGTAGCGGTTTAGCAAGGAAAAGGCAAGTTTTTGTGCACAAGGAACGGCCTCTTTCTTGTGTATTTTAGAGTAATCATAGACTATGTAGTACCAGTGTACTTTAATGTGAGTATGTGTACACGTTAGCAGGGCTACATTTAAATGCTCAGGCAGCTTGCATTGAAATTGAAAAAAGATCACAATTTAAGTAAGGTACCATCATTTCTGTAAAAAAAAAAGCAATAAAAAAGAATCATTTGCAAGCTTAAACTCATTTTCAGGTGTACTCCGGGGTTTCTTTTGGCTCACTGATTTTGTTACCGAACATTTTTTTAAATGTACAGATGCATCTTTTTAACACTAACGTGTGTTTAAAAAGATGCATCTCCACATTTTCTTTTATGTATACGTGTGTGTATATATACACACATATATTACATAAACATCTGTGAAAAGAGTATTGTATTTTCAATACACTGTGTGACTATGTCGCAACATGTCTTTGTACCCAACATTAAGAACCTCAATTTAAATATTTCCCCACGTAATGTGAAATTATGTTGTGATATTGTGATAATATATTCTAATTCACTATACAGCTTCCATTTCTCGAAGGCACCATAGCACTAACCTGTCTTCTGGCTCTCCTTTGCTTCAAAAGACAAACTGTCCAACAGATGAATCACACAGATGTCCTCCATGTATTTCTTCATTTCCATGGTGATGTCTTGTTCCCTGTTCCACTTCCTTGTAATGGGGACAGCAGATCCTGCTGAAGCCTCCCACTGAAGCCTGCTGAGGTTGAAGGACAAGAAGTCTCCTCCATTCCATCCATACTGAGCAAAGGTCCTCGTACGTCTTGCACCAGAGTCAGGGTTTAGCTCGATCTCACAGCCAAATCTCCCCTGCAGGACAACAGCACCTGAAATATACAGATGCTGAGATTACACCTGGTTTTTACTTGGAACTTTAACCAGAGGTACAGCATATAAAAAAAAAATATTTTTTAAAAAGCTCAAATATAAAGGCTCTCACTTACCAGACATGTTAAGTCCTGTGTCATTTTTTAAGATGTCAGTTCTGCCTCTGTTCCAGTGCTCCATATTAAGGCGTTTGACAGACTTCCACAGATAATGGCCTTGTCCTTCACGCATCCAATTTCTACAGGGCACGCTGTCCGTGCCATTGCTACTGTAGGAGTCGACTGCTTCGCCATCAAGCCACAGGACAGAAGTGAACTCATCAGTATTCACTGCAGTGTAGGTACCCACAAGGGAGTTAATAACTGAAAGACAGAGGCACAGGGAAAGACAGATGTCACAAAGTACCAAATATGATGTTCGAACCAAAGCATCCCTGAGCCAGGACACAAAGTTCTGACCCAAAAATAAATAAATAAAAAACACACGCACACAAGTACACACAATTATTTATATTTTACTATTATACAATGCTGCTGCTGCCGCCTCTAATTGAATATATGGTCATTTATTAGGGCTCTGTAGTAACTGGATGATTTCCTCAGGGAGACGTATTTGTACGATGTCCATAGGACATCTGTATACTAAGAGAATAATTACCACAATTTGGGACATTATTTAATTATTACTGATGTTATAAGATAATCGATTTACGGTGCAAGTTTTTGGTCATACAAATGATCTCCAGGAATTTTGCACGAAGATCTCACAAGTCATTGGGTTCATTTCCCATCTAGTAGATCTAGCATAGGCTGTAAAATGGAGCTAAATTACCCCGGGAAATCGTTCAGGTAAAAGGCGTTGTATGATAGATTTAAAATTTGCTAAACGGAGTAAAAGCATCCCGTGAAATCGCCTTGATAGGTTAATGCAGGCCTACTGCTGAAAATAAGACCCAGGATTCCAAGACTTATTCATCAAATGGTTCATCGGCAGCTAGAGGTACGGCCAATGAAAACGCCTGTGGAGCGGGGCAACACACGTTACTTCGCCCATCCAACCAGGTATAATTCTCCAGGGAAACAAAAAAAAATAAATGTGGAGTGAAAAACACTGTTCAATATTTACATCAATGAGTTAGCGGTGCAGTTGGAACAGTCTACAGCCCCGGGCCTCCTCCTACATGACACGGAAGTAAAATTCTTACTCTACGCAGATGACCTGGTTCTGCTCTCTCCCACTGAAGAAGGGTTACAGCAGAACCTAGCTCTGGTGGAGGATTTCTGTCAGAACTGGGCACTGACAGTAAACTTAAAAAAGACAAAAATAATGATCTTCCAGAAAAAACCCAGATGTCAGGAAAACAGGTTCCAGTTTTTTCTAGGCAACACCGCCCTAGATCACACTCTAAATTATACCTACCTTGGTCTGACAATTACAGCACCAGGGAGCTTTAACATGGCAGTGAATGCTGTAAAAGAAAAAGCTCGAAGAGCACTCTATGCTATAAAAAGAAAACTTCAAAAAATTGTTATACCAATTAAAATCTGGTTAAAACTATTTGATAGTGTTATTCAGCCCATTGCACTGTATGGAAGTGAGGTATGGGGTCCACTCAGCCAGCAGAACTATTCCAAATGGGACAAGCATCCAATAGAGACCCTGCATGTAGAATTTTGTACATCCTACAAGTACAAAGGAAAACACCAAATAATGCATGCAGGGCAGAATTAGGCCATTATCCATTAATGATTCACATCCAAAAAAGAGCATTAAAATTCTGGATGCACCTCAATTCAAGTCCTCAAGACACATTGCAATTTAAGGCAATGAAAGCCCAAGAGCTCAGTCATGAAAAGAGCCCCCTCAGTCAGCTGGTAATGAAGCTGACTAACCCATTAACCCAACTAACACAAATCACAGACCAGCTTCATACCAGCACTGCTTACCAACAAATCAAAGTAAACCAAGTAATGAAACAGACCAAAATCTCTTATCTGGAATATTGGGATAATGTAACCAAAACACAAAACAAACTAGATTGCTATCGGACCCTAAAAAGAGACTACAAATTGGCTGAGTATCTCTTCTCTGTCAGAGATACAAAGCAGAGGCAGACCCTGACCGAGTACAGGCTCACTGACCACACACTTGCAATTGAAAAAGGCAGACACCGGAATACATGGTTACCAAAAGAACAACGTATATGTGGTCACTGTAAGACAGGAGAGGTGGAAACAGAGATGCACTTTCTCCTACACTGTGAAAAATATTCAGAAATTAGGACACGTTACTTCAACAAATTTTCTCTAATTATAAAGGACTTCCTTTCCCAAACAAATGAGAAAAAAATGCAAATCCTGCTAGGAGAAAGGCCAACAGCTCCACTAGCAGCAAAGTATATCTCGGCCTGCCATAATCTGAGGGACACTGGTTGACCACCACGAATATATTTATTTTAATTATTAATTCTTTTTTAACTTTTTTTTTCCATTTTCTTTTTTCTACATTATTATTATTATGATTATTATTATTATTATTGTTATTGTTATTATTGTTATTGTTATTATATAGCCTACTCGCTGTGGCCATTACCACACTGTTAATTGCATTGTTGTCGTTACCACAATGTTGTTTGTATTCCTATTCCTGTTTGTGTGTGTACGCTTTGGCAATAAGTACAAATGTATTTCATGCCAATAAAGCATTTTGAATTTGAATTTGAAACAGCAGCGCGAGACACACGCAAAACAGGGGAGACAGGCAGGGAATACAACACAGCAGTAGTGGCTAGGTGGCTAATGACAGAAACATGACGGTGCAAATCATAAACCCGAGGGGCGACTAGCGCTACGTAAGCGATTCCTAGCAGGCTACACACATTTAAAATAACATTTTTGTAACGAGTATTTACACGATCGCGGAGCGGGACCGCTAACAAGAACACACAAAAATAATTTATAATAGGCTAAATAAAAGGAAACGCGCGAATATAAAGCCCCAGCAGAAGCTCCTACCTTTCGATCTACTTTAATTAAACAACAATAAAAGCAGTGCACCCTCACAACACGCACTGACTCGAGAGAAAGAGAGAGAGGTGCCTTAATTTTCTTGACCGCACACTGCAACTCTGTCTTTTTTTTAAAATAGTTACTATCTTGAACGCACCCGAGGTATTCCATTTAACATTCGAGGATGATTGTTAGGCACACTGGCTAAATCTGACAGTCTCACTGAATTAATGAATAGGCTAAGTCTAACGAGTAGATAATAAATACATATACACAATCACTCGTAAATTAAGGAATAACTGTCACCAATTGTTTATATTCCGGAAGAGTGATGAATGTAGACCCAGCTCACATGCAAAATATTACAACAAGGATGACGACAGGTACAAACAACACACACACACACACACACACATACAGGTTTTACCATTTAAAGTTTAAAAAATTAAATGACAACGCTAAATGACACATAACAAAAACATAAATATATCACAAGCATATATCATACCTGCCTACCTAGAAGAAAAAACTCACTAAGGTAGGTGAAAGCGTGAATGACCGTAAGTGAACGTACCTGACACCGTGCGCCAAACAGTATCCGAAAACAATAAAATGCTATAAATGTGAAACATTTTACAACACAACGTCAAAAACTATATCCACCCTGGTCCATTTGTTGTCAGTGAATAGCCTTTACGACATCTGTCCTTCACGCGGTTTCAGCGAGTGCAGTAGTGATAAGACGAACAGTGCGTGGTGTCAGAGGAAATGTAACGCAGTAAACTGCAGGGGAGCTCGAGATCCTTTATTACGCCGGGCACCCACAGCACGCGTCGCGTAAGCATTGCGTCACGCCAGGCACCCACCGCACGCGTCGCGTGCACGGCGAAGCAGCACGGCGCGGCGCGTAGCCTGTCTCCACTGGTTCCGTTTGTGTCGCGCAAAGGCTTGCTTAAAGCTCTCTATTCCTAGTAGCTCTCGCAGTCTGCAGTGGGATTACATCGTGTATTTCACGTTTGTTCAGGACTGTTGATTATGGGTAAATGAATACTTGGTGAGAGACCTTTTTCAGTCTGTTAATTTGGTAATATTTTTAACTCATGTAAATACGTGAGAAAGTAAACGCTTTAAAGAATTACCATAAGCTTAAATCGCGACGTAGCCTACATAATAATCAATCTCAAACCGTATTAATTTATTTGCTTGGTTAACAAGCGTGCCAATTTCACGAAGAATATGTAATGATCATAATAATAATAATAAATAATCCATAATCAACCATTGGGAATTCCCGTGTCGTCTTGTCATTCACGTCAAAACATTTATAGGATCAGATTTAGTAAAATCAGCTAATCACGGCGAACGAAGACATCGGAGAAGTCAAATAGGCTGAGCAATGGTTGGTTAAAAACTACCTTCCAACACTCGAGCTAACAAACCGCTGCTCGGTGCATTCACTTCTACGTCATTCAATAGGCTACGTCTTTCTGTGGTGTATTTTCAAATTTGCCCCACCCCCTCCGCAAAATAAGATAGCGAAACTAAGTTTGCCTTTTACCCAGGTTCCAGTTTTTTTTTCTGCAAGGACAATACAAAAACGAAAAGGCTTGTATTTTTTAGCTGCTTATAAAATATCTGGGAGGTAACTAGGGACACCCCCCTAGTCATATAAGGATGAAATATAAATCAGAGCATGTATACCTAGCATTTTAGAGCATATTTCTGTGTATAAACAGGCCATCGTGACGCGCGACAAGCCGAAAAAATAGAACAGAAGCGAAAAACTACGCTTCAGTTCGCTTGTGTCGCGCGAGCTTCGCAGCCGGTTCGCGACGCGTTCGCATCTGGTGGAGACGACGTCGCCCGCTGCCGTTGTAATAACAGTACTTCAACTACGCTTCAGTTACGCGCGTAATACGTGCGTAGTGCGCTCGCGGTCGATACGCGTGCGGTGGGTGCCCGGTTTTAAAGTTCGAAAACCACGCCCTGAACTTTTTTTTTCTTAAGCCCTTCAAACCAGAATTTTTACCAGCCATGGGGAAAAATTTTTTTTCTTACTCATATTACATGTAGAAATGAGGCTCAAAAAAATTAAACGTCAACTCTATTTATTTTATTTCATGTCCATTTCAATGGACGTCAGGTCCGAATAGTTGTAAAATCTATTTTATTGATTTGCAGTTTCCTCTTAAAAAGAACTGGGAAAACATTGAATAGATGCAACATTTGAACAGTGAAACATTGACCACATTAACAGAATTGTCATATGCTCATTTTTGGTCATAATGGTTCATCCTCCTGTTGAATTTCATCTTCCCCATCATTGTCATCTGCTACCTCACCTTGACCCTCTGTTGCTACAACCTCATCCTCTCCTTGCACCACAGACCGTAGAATCTTTTCCACCCAGCTGCTCGTCCAGTCTACGGTGACCTCTCGCCTTGATTACTGCAACTCTATCCTTGCAAGCCTGCCAGCTTGTGCCATACAGTCACTACAGATGATTCAGAATGCCGCTGCCCGACTCATCTACAACCTTCCCAAATTCTCCCACATCACTCCTCTGCTGCGATCACTCCACTGGCTACCGGTCACTGCCAGGATCCGGTTTAAAGCACTGACCCTTGCCTACACTGCTGTCAACAGGACAGCCCCCATCTACTTGCAGGACATGACTCAATTCTATGTGCCTGCTCGATCACTCCGCTCTGCGGCAGCAGGGCGCCTTGTAACCCCTCCCACCCGGCCAAAGGGATCACAGAGCTTCTCCACCCTAGCTCCCCAGTGGTGCAATGAACAACGAACTCCCCGTCCCCCTCCGAACCTCCCCCTCACTACCCATCGTCCGCCGTGGCCTGAAGACTCATCTCTTCAGGCTATACCTAGACTAACCACCACCACGCTGTATATTTCACTCTTAATCCCCCCCCCCCCCCCTTTTCATGACACTTGTTACATGTTGCCCCATCCCAGCACTTTTTGGTAATTTGTATCTGTCCTAATACTGTAGCTTATTCTTCTGCCTAGTTGGCTTTGCAAAGGTTAGGTCTGAATAGTGTTCACTGTGTGAACTAAACTGTATTCTTGGCTAGAAATAGCTGTACAAAATAAGTATTGTACCTTACTGAACCTGTGTTTAGCAGTTGTCTATGACCATGAAATGCACTTTGGATAAAAGCGTCTGCCAAATAAATGTAATGTAATGTAATGAAATAATACAACGCAATATGACACATAACAAAGCAGATATCACAAGCATATATCCTACCTGCCTACCTGGAAGCCAAACTCAACAAGGTAGAAAGCGTACCTACCCGATACAATGAGCCAAACTGTCAGAAAATAATAAAATTCCATAAATGCTAAACATTTTACAACACAACCTCAAAAACTATACCCACTCTGGTCTATTTGTTGCCAACAGCCTTTGAGAAATCTTTCACGCTGTTTCAGCGAATCAAGCAGTAATAAGGAGACCGGTGGTTGTCAGAGAGCAACCTTTCTGACTACGCCGTTTTCCGCCTATACAGAGACAGACCGCAATGCGTCCTACTCTGAAAACCACGCCCATTGGCGGGGAAAACATGATCAATTCCCTGAAATCACGTGATTCACGAAAGCAGTAGCCCTCCTGTAACCAGTCTATAGCTCATACTCTCGCTGTAACCGGCTATTCATTGAAAACTAATGTACCAGGGTGAATATCGGTATTTTCAAGTTGTTTTGTAAAATGTTTCGCATTTATAGCATTTTATTGTTTTGGGACATTGTTTGGCGCTCTGTGTCAGGTAGGTATAGACGATTTCATCTTTGCCTTTCGAAATAAGTAAAATTTCGACTATTTTCTTTTTTAGGGGTCCTACGAAACGAAACGTTTACCAACGAAAAAAAATAAATTGTTTTCGTTGGTATTATTATTATTAGGGGTCCTACGAAATAGGAACCCTATTGTTTTTGTTAGTATTATTAGGGGTCCTACGAAGTAGGAACCCTATTGTTTTTGTTAGTATTATTATTATTATTATTATTATTTATTAGGGGTCCTACGAAGTAGGAACCCTATTGTTTTTGTTAATATTATTATTATTATTATTATTATTATTATTATTATTATTATTATTATTATTATCCTGGAAATGGTCAAATCACTCAAAAAGTCCTTGACCAAAAATGATATAAATTACCAGGTCGAATCAACAGACCATGAGTAACTATGCCAGAAAGAATGACCATGATTCGTCCATAGGTGGCGCTATAGTAACCGATTCAAAAAGCACATTTCAAAATGCTGGCATGTCCACCCCGTTTGATGAAAATTCATGAAACCAGGTATACTTGTGTCATTCCTCATGAGGAACAAATATGCCTCAAGAATCCATAAAGTCCGCCGTGATGGATTTTTCTGCAGATTGAAAATTTGGCAAAACCTATAAAAAGTATCTTCTAATAAACCGTAAGTCCGACTGCTCCGAAATTGCCCATGTACGTGTATGGTGCATGTCTCCCTACAGAATGTTAACAGCTAAGAGATTCATTCCAAGATGGCAGAGAAACTGGTATTTAAAAAAAAAATTGGCCACAAATTTCAAATGCTTATAATTGTTTACAACAATAATCTAGGGACTTGAAACGGACTGGGTATGAAGAGGACACTACCATGTTGTACCATTTCGACGCAGTTGCAGATATCTCAAAAAACAAGGGAATTACAGGCATTTGAAATTTTGGCAGGAAGCTAATGCTAATATAACGCTTTAAAACGCATCTTCTCATGAACGCTTTACCTGATTTCGTCACCATCGCGCATGTGTACTCTTGGGTATTCTCTCCATCAAGGGTGATAAGGAAAACCCGCCTCTTTTCCTCCCGAAGTGTGTGCAGGAAAGGGAGGAACCGAGATCGTGTGAGGGTTGACTGTGACCCCGTACGCACAATACCGTGGGTCGTGTGGCTGTAGTTTTGAAGTTGTGCTGTGATGTGCGAGTCGTTAAATGATTAGCATTCATTACATTACATTACAGGCATTTGGCAGACGCTCTTTTAAAATTCCATAAATGCTAAACATTTTACAACACAACCTCAAAAACTATATCCACTCTGGTCTATTTGTTGCCAACAGCCTTTGGGAAATCTTTCACGCTGTTTCAGCGAATCAAGCAGTAATAAGGAGACCGGTGGTTGTGTGGGGAAAAACAGGACCCAGCCTGGGCCAGAAGAGCTGGGTGTTCTCCTCACACTGTTGAATACTTCTTCAAAATATACGCTTCACAGAGTCTGATGCAACTGGATTTATTGCAGGTAATTCAAAGATAACATGCAAGAACCCGGGCTGATCTGCACATATCAGTACAAACTGTCTCAAAGCATTCCACAAGACACTTCACAGAAAACACATAAGACGTGCACACACAGAGACAGACAAGGCACACACACACACAGACAGGACACACAAGACACACGAGACATACAAGACATACTAAACTCCCCTGGGGCCGAACACTCCCTTTTATCCTATCTTAGCTCCTCCTGTTGTGGAGCTCAAGCTTGGACTGTCCCTCATGCTTACATCATTTTACTTTACTCTTTTCCCACACATCATTGTTTATGATTTTTCAGACACCATTATTTCCCAATTCTCGGACACCATTATTTATCAGCCCCTTCCTTCCTTATTTTTTTAAAAATGATAGTGCTCGTCTCCCACTTGAATCTCCCTCCCCCTTCTATCATAAATCACATATTCTGACAACACATTTTCGGGAAAAGGCAGAATCTTCCGTTAGTTCCACAGATGTGCTTGTATACAGCTTAATTAGCATGGCAGAAATTATGTGTGTATTACGTGTTTGTTCTAATCGCACCTATTTTAGTATGAAGCGCTTCCCTGCTGCCGGTTGTTAATCTTACGGCTAAGGTCGACCTTGGTCCACCTGCATCCTTCCTCTTTTGCTAGCCGGATGATACGTCAGGGAGGAGACAGTTGGTGCTCATTAATACATTCCTTTCCCATATACACTGGGCCTGTGCTCTCTAACTACATATCTTTCCCAATACAATGGGCTTGTGTTTTTTGAGTACATCTATATTTATTTCCCACAGTTGTCAGAGAGCAACCTTTCTGACTACGCCGTTTTCGTGTTTATCCGCCTATACAGAGACAGACCGCAATGCGTCCTACTCTGAAAACCACGCCCATCGGCGGGGAAAACATGATCAATTCCCTGAAATCACGTGATTCACGAAAGCAATAGCCCTCCTGTAACCAGCCTATAGCTCACACTCTCGCTGTAACAGGCTATTAATTGAAAACTAATGGACCAGGGTGGATATCGGTTTTTTCAAGTTGTTTTGTAAAATGTTTCGCATTTATAGCATTTTATTTTAGCATTCATTACATTTAATTCGTTTGTTTGATTGAGATTGAGATTCAAACAAACGAATTAAATGAGATTAAATTAAATGAGATTGTTTGATCCACTATGTCAGGTACGAATTGACGTTTTCATCTGATCTATTTTAGTTTTGCTTTCAGTTAGGGTAGACTACAGTGGTGGTGGTAACTAAGTACATGTACTTCGTTACTGTACAAGTAGGATATTGGCGACTTTGCACTTGTGCTGAGTATAAACAATATCAGCAGCTTTCACTTTCTACTCCACTACATCTATAACAAACGTATGTAGTTTTTACTCAAATAGCCTACATTTCTATTGACAACACACTAGTTACATTTCGTACGGTTGGTCGTCAGCCGGATTTTCTCTGAATTGGCTGGTAAAACCTGGTGAAAACATGCGCGGTCATTTGCCCACCTTTTAATAATTATCTGGTGGCTGATAAAGGGTGATACCGCCAACTACAGGGCATTGTATTGTTAGACGAAAGTAGTGCGTACACTGACTTGACTCGCCGTGGAATGTAGCCTACACTGCACAGCGCCAATGAGTGCATCGGCTAGCGAATCTCATTCTGTGTCAGTTTAGCAGCTAAAAGTCAAAAGTCTTTTTCTGCTTCATCTTCAAACTCACCTAGCTTGCCTTGCTCAGTTTGGCTTCCAAGCAGGCCATATATAACTTTATGTATATTTGTTATGTAGGCGTAGTTGTTAGCATTTTGGCAATGTTTTATCGTGTTTATTTTTCTTCCTCATCCGCAGTGGCGGCTGATGAGTTTAAAATTACGCGGTGGAAAACCAGCCTATAAACCGGTACGGAAATAAAGCTTCTCCGATTTGCGCTCCAAAGACGCTTCCAGCGCCGACTGGGCAGTAATTTTCGTGGTCGCCATCGAAGAAGCAAAGGAATAATGCAATACAAATTGAATAAATAAATAAAAGTAAAAGAATGGGAAAGAAAAAGCCGTGCTCGTATGTGTCTGCATCTCGCATTGCCTGGATAAGAGGGTGACTGAGAAGATGCGTTTATAGGCTACGTATGATAAATAAATAAAAAACACGAGAGGCACTGTTTTTTGTTGAAGGATCATGTGAAAAGAAATTGACCATATGAAATTAAATGGTTTGCTGAATGCAGGCGGTGCGGGGTGAGCAAGAGTCAATGATTTGTAAAAGAACAAATATTGAAAATGTGAGTAAATGGCAATCCAGAAGTGAAAATACCCTTTTAAGCAGAACGTTTTTGGTGTTTCATGAAATTATTATTTTTTATTGCACAGGGTCTTTAATGTGTTTTAATAGATGCTACACCAATAGATACTAGATACTATCTAGTCTGTAGGTAATCACAGCACTAATTTAGTTAGGAAAATGGCGAGCATCGTTGGGCTGAATGGCCTGTTCTCCTCATTATGTTATGTTATGTAATATATTTTTGCCAGGGAATCATCTATTTATTATATTTGCAGTGGAGGGTATTAACACTTCTCTTAGGCTATATTAATAGCATACTAGGGTTCCCAAATTTTCACCTGGCCTAAACCGGGAAAAATTTTCCCAAGTAGTGCAACATTGAGTGATAGTATAATATAAATCACAGTTTTTTTGCAGCAGGCAGATGGGATCAGAGCATTGTGGCCTTGCTCAGGGTATGATTTGGGATGAGCGTTGTTCTGTTTAGCATTATATTTGTTATTTATGACATCTGTCTTTCCCTGTCTCTCTGTCTTTCAGTTAGTCACTCCCTTCTGGGTACCTACACTGCAGTGAATACTGATGAGTTCACTTGTGTTCTGTGGCTTGATGGTGAAGCAGTCGACTCCTACAGTAGCAATGGCATGGACAGCGTGCCCCGTAGAAATTGGATGCGTGAAGGACGAGGCCGTTCTCTGTGGAAGTCTGTCAAACACCGTAATATGGAGCACTGGAAAAGAGGCAGAACTGACCTCTTAAAAAAATGACACAGGACTTAACATGTCTGGTAAGTGAGAGCCTTTATATTTCAGCTTTTTTAAAATGTTTTTTTTCTCTCCTGTACCTCTGTTTAAAGTTCCAAGTAAAGACCATGCAGCACATGCAGGTGTAATCACTGCATCATGTACATCCATGTGTTTCAGGTGCTGCCGTCCTGCAGGGGAGATTTGGCTGTGAGATCGAGAGAAACCCTGACTCTGGTGTAAGTCTTGTGAGGACCTTTGTTCAGTACGGATGGAATGGAGAAGACTTCCTGTCCTTCAACCTCAGCAGGCTTCAGTGGGAGGCTTCAGCAGGATCTGCAGTCCTTATTACAAGGAAGTGGAACAGGGACCAGGACATCACCATGGAAACTAAGGACTACATAGATTACATCTGTGTGAAGCATCTGTTGGACAGTATGTCTTTTGAAGCAAAGGAGAGCCAGGAGACAGGTTAGTACCATGGTCCCTTACAGAAATGGAACACACTGCAGTATAGTGAAGTAGAATATATTATCACAATATCACAACATAATTTCACAATATATGGAGAAATATTCAAACTGAGGTCCTTAATGTTGGGATCAAATACATGTTGGGACAAAATCGCATAGTGTCTTGTAAATATGTAACTTTTTTTTTTTGAAAATACAATACTCATTTCACAGAAGTTTATGTAACATACATGTGTACGTATATATGTGTGTGTATATATACAAACACGTATACATAGGAGATGCATCTTTTTAAACGCATAGTGTTAGTGTTAAAAAGATGCATCTGCATATTTAAAAAAAAATGTTTGGTAACAAAATCAGTGAGCCAAAAGAAACCCAGGAGTACACCTGAAAATGAGTTTAAATGTGTTTTAGATTTAATCTTCCAAATGTTTGTTTTTTCTCACTTTTTTTAAAGAAAGGATGGTATCTTACTTAAATTGTGACCTTTTCCATTTCAATGCAAGCTGCCTGAGCATTCAAATGTAGCCCTGCTAACGTGTACACATATTCACATCTAAGTACACTGGTACTAAATAGAATATAATTACTCCAAAATACACAAGAAAGAAACTTTTCCTTGTGCACAAAAAACTTGCCTTTTCTCTTTTTTTCCCCATTTCAGTTCAGCCCACGGCTGCAGTATTCGCTAAGAGATCCCTGAACCCTGGGAAGGTTATTCTGACCTGCCTAGTTTCAGGATTTCACTGCAGTGACACGACGGTGGAGGTTTATCGGGATGATGACATCATCACTGAAGAAGACGGCCTTTCGTCTTCTGGGATCAGACCAAACGGTGATGGGACCTGCCAGCTGAGAAAGAGTTTGGACATCTCTAACAGCATTGAGGCATTGTATAGCTGTGAAGTCCAGTTCAGAAGTCTTAAACAACTGGTCAAATGGGGTAAAACTGCTCACTGTGACCCGTTTCCATTAATGCTGACTTGCAGAACCCGATGAAATTATTTGTGCCGTGTGAACAAAATTGTGACTACTGTGTGGGTAAGGAAGGTAGTGGGTAAGGAACTGGGCTTGTAACCGAAAGGTCGCAGGTTCGATTCCCGGGTAAGGACACTGCCGTTGTACCCTTGAGCAAGGTACTTAACCGAAATTGCTTCAGTATATATCCAGCTGTATAAATGGAGACAATGTAAAATGCTATGTAAAAGTTGTGTAAGTCGCTCTGGATAAGAGCGTCTGCTAAATGCCTGTAATGTAATGTAATGTACTGTTCAAGAGTGTGGCATTAACCGTCAGTGTGACTCTCAAACTACAACATTGCTGCTTTTTGCCTTTGCAGATGGGAAGATATGGGAACGGGCTACACCAAGACAAGACTATGATTACTACTGGTTATTTATGTCACTTGTGTTGGCCATTGGTTTATTTCCTTTGTTTTTCGTTTCCATGCTGATACTGAGAGACTGTTGGCATACACAGGTGAGAAACCGGAGAAATTCACCTTGGATTTAAGTCCCTGAAGGAGCACTCCTAGCATCTTATCTTGTCTCTTACATTGAGGAGTATCATGTAATTGTATACATTTATATCAGTCCTAATTACCATAAAAATGACCATAAATGATATGTGCAGTAAGAGGAGAGGAGGCTGATGGGAATTCAACATTGCAAATTCTTTCATTTATTTACTGACCGAAAAGACAAGTAAGAAAAAAAAATTCTGAAAATACAATTTCTCAGTGCAATATAGAAGGCCCCATTTGCAAAGATACTGCTGGTACTAAACAAGTTTTTTTGTGATGGGTAAGCATAAATGCCCACATGCAGATTCCTAAAGGGTTATGTTCACTTTCTTTACAGTGTAGGCTGTACAAAAAAAGATATAGGAATGGACCAAACCAATTTTTTGATGCGCCAGAGGAACCCAGATCAGCAACTTCATCAGGATTCAAGGGAGCAAATCAACACCAGCCATCCAACACATGCAGCGGATCTTTTGAATTGACTGTGCAAATTGAGCAATCCTACTGTATAAATGATGCAATGTAAATGCTGTGTAAATAATTGTGTAAATAGTTGTGCAGGTTGCTCTGGATCAGAGCGCCTGCTGAAATGGCTGTAATGTAATTTTCTTCCTCCTATTTTGACTTGCGTCAGGTCAGAATAATGTTCACTGTATGAACTGAACTGTGTCATTGGCTATAAATAACTGTACGACATGAGTATTGTACCTTATCGAACCTGTGTTCTGT
Organism: Anguilla pacifica; assembly: GCA_039654925.1. Taxonomy (NCBI): domain Eukaryota; kingdom Metazoa; phylum Chordata; class Actinopteri; order Anguilliformes; family Anguillidae; genus Anguilla; species Anguilla pacifica. The sequence continues at coordinate 5,785,739 of CM077289.1, forward strand.
AGCTGTTGCAATGACCATCATATGCACTCTTGTATGTCGCTTTGGATAAAGGCATCTGCTAAATAAATGTAATGTAATGTAAAGTAGCTCTTAGAGAGGGTACCATAACTAAAATATCCCAGGGTTCTCCCCTAAGAGTGTAACTGAGGCAGTGCAGCCCTCTGTTTCCTCACTGACATATAATTACAGTTAGTCGGCTGGCCGATGGCACTGCTATATTTCTTCAAAATAAATTCCAGATTATAATAAACTGATAAATGCTTTTTATTTGTTTTACTCGTTGTCAGCTTTGAATGTCACGGTTGTATATTTTGTATTTTGTATGTTAAAATAAAAATGATTGAATATAAGGTGCCCTCGTGTAAGTTCAAATGTCATTGTGTTGATCTGAGACATCAGCATTGGTCATCCTTGAGAGTTTGGTTAAGTATGTTGCTATCATATGTCCTTATATTCATTCTCAAGCTGTAAAGAGAAAGCTTTAATAGCATTTACATGCTGAGACGCATGTTGTCCAAGCATGGTAACACACTGAATTTTAGGTCTTTGGTTACATCTTATCGGTCCTTGTTCTACTTATGAATTTATCATTTTGGCCATTAACTCTACATTATTTTGTATGTACACCAATAAATGTTGAACACTTTTACTGACTTCTGTGAAAGAATTTATATTTATGTCTTGTTTTTTTTATAAACCATAAATGGGTGCTAAGGTTTACTCTTTTTTTCTTAAGAGAGGAAATTGTTTTGTTTATTTTGCCAAATCCTAAAATATCATGAGAAGGAGGTCTGATGAGTGTTCAAGTTCTGGTCACCTTGACTGCCAGACCTGAAGGCTGTTACCCATCAAAGCTTTTCTGTTTGTGAGATTTAGGCGTGTAGTACTATTACCAGAATTGTCTAAATGTGTATCTGTATCCTTTCCTCCACATACGGGTAGGGGACGTGTGGTAGTTGGGGGGAGTGGAGGAAAGGAGGTGAGGAGTGAAGAGTAATGGGATGCACCCCAGGTGAGCAGCGGACCAGGTGAGCAGCAGCAGTTCACCGGTCGTCTGTAGAGGTCTGATGGTAGAAGCAGGGAGTGTTCAGAAGATGAATGTTTCTCTGTATTCTGAATAGTTTTGATCACAATAACCCTGAGAGGTTGCCTTTACTCCATTTGCTCAGTTCTTCGCCACGTACAATGAATAAACAACTTGATTGTCTGATCCAGCAGCAGTGGTCAAGTGTGCAGATACGGATCGAGCACCGACAGGATTTATACGGCTCACAGAAGTTCTGTGGAATTGCTACTCAGAAAGAAGGACATGCTCGCCATCTGCTGGCCACCTTGAGACTAGCATGTTCCACTGATTTATTTATTTCCTGTGAAATCAAAAAATGGCCTACTGGAATTTAAATACATGAAGACCGAAAATTGTATGAGTACCTGAGATGCAACGGGTCTGGGGTGCAAAAAATAATCCCTATAAGAACAGGGAAATGTGTACTGGCTGGCAAGTGTACAGATTTATCATTCAAATGTTCAGGCAGGATGCATTTCTAACACAATACCAGTGACACTGGTGTAAGGACTTGGATTTGGTCACAGAGGAAAACAAGTATATTTTGAACACTTTGATTATGAAACAGTACTCATATTGTAAATACTTGTCAGTTATGAAAATGATAAAGATTCCATCCTTACACAAAGACAGAGAAACAAATTGTAAAAATTAAATTAAAATTATATTTCTTCACCAACAAATAAAACAGAGAAATAAAAATATACAAAAACAAAGAACCAACCATCGGCAAATATTTTCAGGCTCTCAAAACCTAATGCTTAATGTTATTGCTAAATGCTAAACTATGGAATATTTTAATACAAATGAGTCTTTTGTATTATTAGAAATACTTTAAATACAATTTAGAAATAATTTAAAACTTGGTCTAGATTGGCTGTGATTAAAGTTAGCCAACTAATGGAACATTATTAAACACATTATATAATACATTTTATAAATACATGAATCTTTACAATAAATAATACATTTTAGAAATAGCTTAACCTTTAAAACTTTCAAAAAGGACAGACAGCATAGAACAGGCCAGTGTCTTAAGTGTGTTGTCCTGCATGGGCCTGAAGCGTTGTTTGATGGCATCCGCTCTCTTGCAGTGTTGAAGCTGAGCCAGCAGAGGGCGCTAGTGTCTATGACCTGGGAAGCCACTACAACCAGCGAGTCAGAGAGCTGCCTATTCCCCTGCTTTTGGTAAAGTGTACAGATCCAGCCTTCCGGTCCTGAGATCTTCAGAGCCAATGGGAGACAGCCAGTGCAGTTTGGAAAAGTGGAGGGAAAATGAAGGCCAGGGGTGCAGGTTGGTCGGGCCTATTTTGTTCTCCATAAAAATGGCTGTACCCCAGATGCCAGAGGGGCCCACAGTTGGCCTGTCCTTCTTCTCATTGTTGTTGATTGGCCTTCCAGCTCCACGGTCTCTTTGTGGTGTTACTGGAGTCCAGTAGTACCTTATTGCACCTTATAACGGTCACTCTTTTGAGGCATCAAGACGATGAATCCACTGATCTGGGGTTGATTCAAGCTGGGTTCCGCTGACACAGCAAAAAATGGCGGAAGCATCCTGAGTCCCCTGTGTGCTGGTTTGCCTACAAAGGAAAAAAAGTAGAGGCAAGTCCTTAGGAATCAGCAAATGGGCATCTATGCTATCTCTTCACAAAAATAAGTAAATAAATAAAATACACTGGTTTGGCACCAGCAGTATCTTTGCAAATGGAATGCTTCTATATTGCACTGATAAACTGTAAATAAATAAAAAAAATGTCAGTAAGTCAGTAAATAAATAGAAGAATCAACAATGATTAATTCCCATCAGCCTTCTCTCCTCTTACTGCATATATCAATTATGGTCATTTTTATGGGGATTAGGACTGATGTAAATGTATACAATTAGTCCAAGGTACCCCTCAATGTAAGAGACAAGATAAGATGCTAGAAGTGTCCCTTTAGGGACAAAATTCCATGGTGAATTTCTCCTGTTTCTCACCTGTTTGCGCCATCTGCGTCTCAGTATGAAAATGGAAACCCCAAATAGTAAACCAATGGCCAACACAAGTAGCACCATAAGAATCCAGTAGTAATGTCCAGTGTCATAGTCTTGCTTTGGTTCAGCCTGGTCCCATATCTTCCCATCTGCAAAGGCAAAAATCAGCAATATTATAGTTTGACAGCCACATTGACGGTTAATGCCACACTCTTTCATAGGGGTCACGATTTTGTTCACACAGCACAAATAATTTGATCTGGTTCTGCAAGTCAGCATTAATGGAAACGGGTCACAGTGAGCAGTTTTACCCCATTTGACCAGTTGTTTAAGACTTCCGAACGGGACTTCACAGCTATACGATGCCTCAGTGCTGTTAGAGATGTCCAAACTCTTTCTCAGCTGGCAGGTCCCATCCCCGTTTGGTCTGATCCCAGACGACAAAAGGCCGTCTTCTTCAGTGATGATGTCATCATCCTGATAAACCTCCACCGTCGTGTTACTGCAGTGAAATCCTGAAACTAGGCAGGTCAGAATAACCTTTCCAGGGTTCAGGGATCTCTTAGCAAATACTGCAGCTGTGGGCTCAGCTGAAATGGAAAAAAGGAAAAGGCCAGTTTTGGAGGGGTGGTGTGGTTAGGTTGCCATCTGCAGGCGAAGAGGTAGCGGTTTAGCAAGGAAAAGGCAAGTTTTTGTGCACAAGGAACGGCCTCTTTCTTGTGTATTTTAGAGTAACCATAGACTATGTAGTACCAGTGTACTTTAATGTGAGTATGTGTGCACGTTAGCAGGGCTACATTTGAATGCTCAGGCAGCTTGCATTGAAATTGAAAAAAGATCACAATTTAAGTAAGGTACCATCATTTTTGTTAAAAAAAAAAAAAAAAGCAATAAAAAAGAATCATTTGCAAGCTTAAACTCATTTTCAGATGTACTCCGGGGTTTCTTTTGGCTCACTGATTTTGTTACCGAACATTTTTTTAAATGTACAGAAGCATCTTTTTAACACTAACATGTGTTTAAAAAGATGCATCTCCACATTTTCTTTTATGTATACGTGTGTGTATATATACACACATATATTACATAAACTTCTGTGAAAAGAGTATTGTATTTTCAATGCACTGTGTGTCGCAACATGTCTTTGTACCCAACATTCCATTTCCCGAAGGCACCATAGCACTAACCTGTCTTCTGGCTCTCCTCTGCTTCAAAAGACAAACTGTCCAACAGATGAACCACACAGGTGTGCTCTATGTATTTCTTAGTTTCGGTGGTCATGTCCTGGTGCCTGTTCCACTTCCTTGTAATGGGGACTGCAGATCCTGCTGAAGCCTCCCACTGAAGCCTGCTGAGGTTGAAGGACAAGAAGTCTTCTCCGTTCCATCCGTACTGAGCAAAGGTCCTCGTAAGACTTACACCAGATTCAGGGTTTTGCTCAATCTCACAGCCAAACCTCCCCTGCAGGACAACAGCACCTGGAATATACAGATGCTGAGATTACACCTGGTTTTTACTTGAAACTTTAAACAGAGGTACAGCATATAAAAAAAATATATTTTTAAAAAAGCTCAAATATAAAGGCTCTCGCTTACCAGACATGTTAAGTCCTGTGTCATTTTTTAAGATGTCAGTTCTGCCTCTGTTCCAGTGCTCCATATTAAGGCGTTTGACAGACTTCCACAGATAATGGCCATGGCCTTCACGCATCCAATTTCTATGGGGCACGCTGTCCATGCCATTGCTACTGTAGGAGTCGACTGCTTCACCATCAAGCCACAGAACAGAAGTGAACTCATCAGTATTCACTGCAGTGTAGGTACCCACAAGGGAGTTACTAACTGAAAGACAGAGACACAGGGAAAGACAGATGTCACAAAGTACCAAATATGATGTTTGACCCAAATCGTCCCTGAGCCAGGACACAAAGTTCTGACCCAAAAATAAATAAATAAAAAACACACGCACACAAGTACACACAATTATTTATATTTTACTATTATACAATGCTGCCGCTGCCGCCTCTAGTTGAATATATGGTCATTTATAGGGCTCTGTAGTAACTGGATGATTTCCTCAGGAAGATGTATTTGTATGATGTCCATAGGACATCTGTATACTAGGAGAATAATTACCACAATTGGGGACATTATTTAATTATTGCTGATGTTATAAGATAATCGATTTACGGTGCAAGTTTTTGGTCATACAAATGATCTCCAGGAATTCTGCATGAAGATCTCACAAGTCATTGGGTTCATGTCCCATCTAGTAGATCTAGCATAGGCCGTAAAATGGAGCTAAATTACCCCTGGGAAATCGTGCAGGTAAAAGGCGTTGTATAATAGACTTAAAATTTGCTAAAAGGAGTAAAAGCATCCCGTGAAATCGCCTTGATAGATTAATGCAGGCCTACTGCTGAAAATAAGACCCAGGATTCCAAGACTTATTCATCAAATGGTTCATCGGCAGCTAGAGGTACGGCCAATGAAAACGCCTGTGGAGCGGGGCTACACATGTTACTTCGCCTGCCCAACCAGGTATAATTCTCCCCCAAAGTCCAGCAGCAGAACTTCGTGCACAGAACCCGAGAGAGACTTTGGCTTTTAAATTCCCTTTGTTAATAAAAATGAAGAAAAAAATCCCCAAATCCCTTGAAACCCACCAGAGCTGCCACCTGTTCTGCTGTCAACCACCCATCAGCCGTCCGCAGATGACGGATCTTGGAAAAGCCTGCCGCCACCAGGCCAGATCGTTGGTGAATCAAGTGTCCCAATATGGAGTAATGGATTAAAAAACAAAGGCCCCTCAAGGGTTCAAAAACCAGGGGAAGCGGTGTTTTCCCTTGACACAGCAAACATCTGCCACACCTGTAGGACAGCTCTGTAAAAAGGGGTGAGTCCTGCCAAGTCCATTCTGCTCAGTGTCATTAAAAACAAATGCCTCTCCAGGCCCATCCTGCCCACCTTGTTCAACAGGGCACAGGCAACATCCATCCAGTAGTGGTGCTTGTGATACAGCAGGCATTGGACAGCCTGTAAGCGGAAAGCTGCCACTCTGCATTTGAGGTCAATCAATCCTTGGCCTCCCTCATTGATTGGCAGATAGAGCACTGTTGCCCTTAGCCAATGGGTGCCCAGACCAGAAAAAATTAAGCATTAAAATTACGTGTCTTCTGTGTCTCTTCAACTAGGCCCTCCGGAGGGTCCATTATAGTGAATCTGTGCCATAAAGTGGCGGAAACCAGATTATTGATGATCAGGACTCTTCCCCTATATGATAGCTGGGGTAGCAACATTTCCATTTAGATAGCTTGGCACACACTGTCCCCACTATACCCTCCCAGTTTTTCTTTTTGTACTCTTCTGTGCCTAAATAAACCCCCAAATATTTAAAATCCGACCTCCCCCATTGTACATCACCAGGGATGATTGGCAAAGCAAAATCTTCCTCCTGATTACATGTTCCACACCATAAAGCTTCAGTCTTCTCCCAGTTCACTCTCGCAGATGAGGCTCGCTCATAAACACTGAGTACCTGTTGTACAACTTGCACATCTTGTAGATTTTCAATAAAAACAGCAATGTCATCCGCATAGGCTTAATTGCCTCCTTAGTGGGTTTCCTGTGAACATGTAACCCTGTTAGTTTCCTCCGCAACATGCAGTGTAGAGGTTCTTTTGCCAACGTTTACAACTGGCCAGATAGGGGGCATCCCTGTCTAATCCCCCTCTGTACCTTAACTGGAACACTCAATCTACCTCCTATTTTTACCATGCATGTAGTAACTTTACCCAAGACACAAATACCTCCCCAAACCTAAACATTTTTAGTGCTCAAAATAAATACTGATGATCAACCCTGTCAAATGCGTTTTCTTGGTCCAGGGAAAGAAAACCAAACTGTCCCATAAACTTTGGCATAATCCCACAAATCACGCATCAAAACAGATCAATTTATGGTAATCTCTGGTACACAATGTGACTGGTCATTTTGGATAAGCTTTCCTGAAACAGTTTTCAGTCTATTTGCAAGACATCTGGACAAGATCTCATAATCTGAACAAAGGACAGCAACAGGCCACCAGTTCTTTAGGAGGCCCAGGTCTCCCCCCCCCCCAATGGTGGGATGTTTTCCCCACACCCCACCATTGTAATACATTCTCTTATTCTCCCTTTGCCCATTCCAATTTCTCCAGATGAGTTTAAAATTCACACGAAAAACAGTCTCCTGTAAAAGCTGAGTATTAAATCTACATATAGTATTCTGCAGGGCAGTACGCGGGACTGTTAGGTTTACCGTGATAAAATTATGATCAGAGAAACTAGTCAGGAAAAAATGGGCAGCTAAAACTCTACTGCACACTTCCTTACTCACATATATTGTCTAAACGTGCTGCTCGTACCCTTTAATCTAATACCTTGGTGCAGGTGTAGAGCTTCACACCTGGGTTTCTCTCCCTCCACACATCAGATAAAACAAACTGAGCTACAATTCCAGCTAAAACTGATGCAGAAAAGGGTAAGGCTCTTCGCCATCTATCCAATAATCAAGAGTGCAATTCAAGTCACCCCCTACAACCATCTTCGCTATTTTTTTTTAAACAGCTTTTAATGTTTAAAAGTCTAACCTGACCCCCCCCCCCCCCCCCCCATCCCCCCTATTAGGGGCATATATGTTAACAAGAACACAGAAGTGTTTCTTTATTTCTGCCCTAACGATCAGAAGATAGCCTTTCTCTACTTCAGACCTGGGTAATATATTAATATTTGTATTTAAAGTGAAAAGTATTGCAACTGCTGCGCTTACATTCGATCCATGGCTAAAAGCATATTCGCCCTCCCACCACAATCCCCACTCTGCTGAATTGCTTTTATCACTATGCGTCTCTTGTAAAAAAGTTACACGCGTTTGTTTCATTTTAATTTATTCTAATAAGATTGCCGGTTTGTCTTTGTCCCTAACTCTGTTTATATTTAAAGATCCTATCCTTAGAACTTCCATAGAGTAATAGTGGGTAGGGAAAGAACAGACAAACACATGGAAAAGAAAACAGAAAGAAGCTAGCCACAAACCCGTGTGCATTTATTCTCGTTTTTAAAAAGATTTAACCATTCCAATAGCACTTGCACTGTTCCCCTTTCGAATTATAGTTACGTTTTTCTTCAAGCGAAAACGTTTCTGCCTATCAAGAACTTTGTAACCAACACTCGTCTGTGCCTTTATAGATGAAAGCACGAACATGTCGAGATCGGGGAAGAAGCCTCCTAAGTGTACCGGCTTTCCTTTAGTGTTGTCCAAGAAGCGTAAATTTGTTCAGAGTATAACGTCCCTTCGTTTGCCTGACTACAAAAAATATCGGAACCATCTGATTACATATCCTCTTCTTCCATTGCTTCATCCGTAACTGTTACCGTTTCCTTTAATGTCAGAACTTTGCTGTACCCCCAGCTTACTCTGTGGAGCACTACGGTCCTGCCTACCACTACTACTCTGCCCTTCAACGATTAACAAGTTATTTTCTTCCCTCTCATTGTCAACTTGTTTTACACCCTCCAAGCCCAGTAATTGTGTACTCACCTCCTGTACTGAGGAGGGTCCCTTGCCCGGGTCTGTGCTCGTCTCCTATACTGAGAGTCCTTCGCACGGGTCTGTAATCACCTCCTGTGCTGAGGAGGGTCCCTCACCCGGGTCTACCGTCTATCTGCCATTCTCTTCCTCTTTATTCTTATGAGGACACGCAAGTGTTTTATAGCCCATATCACCACACTCAAAACTGAATGAAACTCTTAATGAAAGGTGAAACATTTTAAATGGTTAGTTTTGTAGCTGGTGCTAAAAGCGGTGTTATTTGCACGAACGTTTCCTTCACCCGGATACCATTTTCAATCACCTGACTTAAGAGATTTTCGTTTTTCAGAAACACAAGACAGTCTTATTCATCCTCGACGCCGAATCTATACTATTATGCCCTACTTGTTCTCCCACTGCCATGAGTATCTCTTCGATTGTAACCGCCACAGGGACGCACCGAAAACCATTGCGAAGAGAAAGGGACTGCGTTCCCCGTCAGGGCGGGATGCCAAACCTGAACTGCCGCGCTGGGCAGCTCCTACCTTTCGATCTACTTTAATTAAACAACAATAAAAACAGTGCAGTGAGATATAAAAAGAAAGATACAACTATAGGAAAGACACAAAGAAAAGAAATGGGGGGGGGGGGGGGGGGGGGGGGGAGAAAACATAGAAGAAAACACAGCTCTCATGAGCCACCCTCACAACCCGCACTGACTCGAGAGAAAGAGAGAGATGCCTTAACTTTCTTGACCGCACACTGCAACTCTGTCTTTTTTTCTTAATAGTTACTATCTTGAACACACCCGAGGTATTCCATTTAACATTCGAGGATGATTGTTAGGCACACTAGCTAAATCTGACAGTCTCACTGAATTAATGAATAGGCTAAGTCTAATGAGTTGATAATAAATACATATATACAATCACTCGTAAATTAAGGAATAACTGTCACCAATTGTTTATATTCTGGAAGAGTGATGAATGTAGACCCAGCTCACATGCAAAATATTACGACAAGGATGACGACAGGTACAAACAACACACACACACACACACACACAGGTTTTACCAGTTAAAAAACTTAAATGACAACGCTAAATGACACATAACAAAAACATTAAATGTATCACAAGCATATATCATACCTGCCTACCTGGAAGAAAAAACTCAAATAGGTTAGGTGAAAGCGTGAATACGTACCTGACACCGTGCGCCAAACAATATCCGAAAACAGTAAAATGCTATAAATGCTAACCATTTTAGAACACAACTTCAAAAACTATATCCACTCTGGTCTATTTGTTGCAAATAGCCTTCGCGAAATCTCTCCTTCACGCTGATAGAGCGAGTCATGTAGCCTAGTAATAATGACTAAATAATAAACAGCATTATGAATGCAGTGGTTCTATGCGATTGCACTTGGTACCGACCACAGACATGCATAAAAGACCTATGTAGGCTCTATGATACTGAGACGTGTATGCGAAAAACAGTGCTTTTATAGCCTACGTCTCTTGCGTGCTATTGGTGCTTTGCATAGTCTGTGCAGCTGACAGAATTATTGACCAATAGAAACATGTTCTTCACACGCCCTTTGGTGTCGATCCCGACCAGGGAGTAGCCTGCTTATACTGACCATATCGCGTCTCATTCTGACGGTGACGCCACACTATGCGCGGCCCCGCCGTGGCGGCGAGGCCGCCTCCCGCGGCTGGAGGCGCCGAGGCCGCAGCAGAGACTGTAAAAAATCCGCAGTGGAGATGGCAAAAATTCAACTTTGACCCCCTCGCCGCGTCGCGGTAACCAATCTGATTTGATCTAATGATCCGTCAAGTAAATTGTCCCTATTTTTAGGGGTCCAAGCAGCGAAGCTGGTGGAACCCTATTGTATCTGTTCGGATTATTAGGGGTCCAAGCAGCGAAGCTGGTGGAACCCTATTGTATCTGTTAGGATTATTATTATTATTATTATTATTATTATTATTATTATTATTTTTCTCCGCTAAAAAGTGTCTGAGGCTCAGCAACCATAAGTCCTGGAGCAACCAAATTTGGCAGGTGGGTTCCTATGGCCCCCCACTACTCAGCCACGAAAAATCACCTATGTCGCCCAGATGGTGGCGCTATAACAAAGGATCATACTTTTAAAGGCTATAACTGCCACGTCATAAGTCCGATCAACACAAAACTTCATCGACCTATGCCTCTGAACGTGCTCTACAACTTTGCCATTGGCACCACCTATGTCCGCCATATTGTTTGCCCGCCATTTAGACTTTTTCGTTGGGGCGTGGCAGTTTTCTCCGCTAAAATGTCTGAGGCTCAGCAACCATAAGTTGTAGACCAACCAACGTTGGTAGGTGGGTTCCTATGGCCCCCCACTACTCAGCCACGAAAAATCACCTATGTCGCCCAGATGGTGGCGCTATAACAAAGGATCATACTTTTGAAGGCTATAACTGCCACGTCATAAGTCCGATCAACACAAAACTTAATCGACGCATCGATGCATCTGAATGTGCTCTACAACTTTGCTTTTGGGACCACCTATGTCTGCCATATGGTTTGCCCGCCATTTGGACTTTTTTATTAGGTGGGGTGCGGAAGAGCTGGAGCTCCAAATTCTAAGTGTTACGACATCTAGTAAACTTCTTTACGGCAAGCGACATCCATGGCGACGCAAGTAATCCGACGCCGTATGGTCTAGTTTTTATCAGTGAGAGTAGGGTCTGAACGTCGGGGAAGCACTGGACGAGGCTACCAAAAGTTTGTTAGTAAAAGCTTTTTCAGAGGATGAATAAGTACTTTTCTTGAGCATGCATCCATTTGAAGACAATATCTGGTGAGTTCGTTTAGTCTTTGAATCTGTCATTATGCTGAGAAATAGCTAAACCATTTTATTGATAGTATTTGAGTTTCGTGTAAACGCGCGAAAACACGCTGGTATAATTAAACAATGACGGTAATACATATGTAGTCCGCTTCGTTCCGTTGCTACCATAATATAAACTATCTTGTGTCTACAGCTGCTGTTTCTCGCTGCAATTACTAATATTGAATATAAACAAAAGACGCAATTTATGCTGTAGTTGCCAGTGTCTGAATAAATAACACGGTACTCTGCGCGTAGGTAGCATCGATGGCGAGTTGGTATTTCATTTTTTGCTACTAAAAGTTTGTTAGTAAAAGCTATTTGAGAGGACGAATCATTACTTTTCTTTGGCACGGATCCATTTGAAGACAATATCGGGTGAGTTCGTTTAGTCTTTAAATCCGTCATTATGATGAGAGAAATCGTATTCTCAGTTTAATCTCTAAATTGACTAAGATTAGGGTTGTAACTAGTTAGCTGTTTCGTAGGTGACTTGCTTAATGCACTCGTCTTAACTATTGCTTGTATTTTTGCATGGACTGCGTTGTTGCTGTTCTTGTTTGTGTTAGTGTTAATCAGTTTAACCTACAGGGTCCAAGTTGAACTATGCGGTTGTTCCCTGCACTTGGAACGGTACTTCTCTCTAGGGTTTTCGACACGCTTGTTACTGGTTATGGTTATACACTTTGTTGTACGTCGCTCTGGATAAGAGCGTCTGCCAAATGCCTGTAATGTAATGTGAAATTCCGTAGCAACAAGATAAACCCGACAATAGCCCTAAAATATGCCAATACAGCAGTGAAAACGCTGCTCACTGAATAACGAAATAAACGAGACAACGTTTATTTAAATTATACCATGTCATTATACAGTCAATATCTGGGACTAAGCATTTAATAAATATACAATCTTACCATTGGTTTTACACGTAGAGATGTCCCTTTTGCGAGTGAGTGGTCATATATTGTCTTGGAAAATCCGTTTGTGAAATACATGCGCATATGTGACGCCTACCTTCAAAAATAGCTGTGCGTAATACCACACCTGTTGCTTAAAACGTTGTCGCCCTTTTTAGTACAATTTAGCTTGATTGACAATTCATTTATTCAGTCGGTGAGAGTATAAGCTTTCTAACGATGTATAACATGTCTGATTTTGCTTTTGGAATAGCGTTTTATCGGTCAGCGTAACCGAAAATTTTCTCATATGCCAGTGTCTAAATAAATAACACGGTAGGCTATTCTGCGAGCACTACGCAGGTCGCGAGTTGATATTTCGTCTTTTGTTTCGTTTTTTCTCAATGTCCTATCTATTATTTGAAATGTGTATTATTATTCTATCTGTCTCTGAGGCGCTATGAAATGTGCATTCTCTGCTAAGCTGAGCAATGGATTGGAATGTGTCTGACGTAGTGTTGCACCGTATACCGAAACTTCAGCACTTTTTCGGTACTTAAAAAAATAAACTGTTCCGTATTAGAATTTTCCGACATTCGGTAGTTTTGTGTCGAATGTAAAAGCCAGGGAAATGTGTCTCCCGCATTGCTGATTGAGAGGATGAAAGGTGTAATTTGTCAGAATCTTCGCTAGATGGCAGTACCCACTAAGGTTGTCAAGTGAGGTGACTTGCGCTTGTGCACTACTCGTTGGTACAGCGCAAGCTTTGACTCAGTTCACTTCAGTAGCAATAGCTGTTCTAATTTGTAAATATTTTATTATAGGAAGATGCTGTATTGTTATTGAAACATGCAGTTTTTAACTCTATTTTAAAGTGAAAGACCTGTTTAAAGATAATTTACTTTACAACTGTTTAATTTTTGAAATATATTTAATATAATTTTCAATTTTCTATGGTTTAGTGTTGTAACACTATAAGCCTATGCTTATTGATATGTTGAACAGGCTTCAACTTAAAGGTTGTTAATAAGCCAGGTTTTTAATAATCCGTGAATTCGAAAATGAGGTCAACCCTTGTGGACATTATGTTTCTGATCTATTAGGGTAATTTCAGTATCGTTAGGTACCGGGTATTGAATCAGTATCGTTTCAGTATTAATTATCGTGATACTAAACTTGGTATCGGTATCAAAGTCAAAATTTCGGTATCGTGACAACACTTGTGTGACGCCTTTTTTAGTTACAGCATGGAAGCGCTGCAGCTGTTCAAACACGCCAGGTCATATGTGCGTTACGACATCCCATCTAAGTATTATGACATCCCATCTAAGCGTTACGACATAGTAAAGGCCTTTACGGGAAGCGGCCAGGACACATCTATGGCGACGCCACTAAGTCATCCGACAGCGTCTCTTCGCACAAAATTGGCCATAAGTCATCAACATTTTATACAATCATCATGATATTCAGTAGATATGTTGGGTGAAGGCATATGATCACGAGGAAAAAGCCATTTTAAAATCGCTCCATAGGGGGCGCGACGGTGCCAATGCTTGGACCCCTCCCAACGCCGCTTGCGGCTTTAATTATTATTATTAGGGGTCCAAGCAGCGAAGCTGGTGGAACCCTATTGTATCTGTTAGGATTATTAGGGGTCCAAGCAGCGAAGCTGGTGGAACCCTATTGTATCTGTTAGGATTATTATTATTATTATTATTATTATTATTATTATTATTATTATTATTATTTTTCTCCGCTAAAAGTGTCTGAGGCTCAGCAACCATAAGTACTAGAGCAACCAAATTTGGCAGGTGGGTTCCTATGGCCCCCCACTACTCAGGCACTAAAAATCACCTATGTCGGCCAGATGGTGGCGCTATAACAAAGGATTTTGCGTAAAAGGCCATAACTCCCATACCATAAGTTAGATCAACACAAAACTTCATCGACCGATGCATGTGAATGTGCTCTATCACTTTACCATTGGCACCACCTATGTCCGCCATATTGTTTGCCCGCCATTTAGACTTTTTAGTTGGGGCGTGGAAGTTTTCTCCGCTAAAATGTCTGAGGCTCAGCAACCATAAGTTGTAGACCAACCAAATTTGGTAGGTGGGTTCCTATGGCCCCCCACTACTCAGGCACGAAAAATCACCTATGTCGACCAGATGGTGGCGCTATAACAAAGGGTCGTACTTTTAAAGGCTATAACTGCCACACCGTAAGTCCGATCAACACAAAACTTCATCGACCGATGCATCTGAATGTGCTCTACAACTTTACTATGTCCGCCATCTGGTTTGCCCGCCATTTGGCCGTTTTTATTAGGTGGGGTGCGGAAGAGCTGTGGCTCCAAATCTGAACGGTTACGACATCTAGTAAACTTCTTTACGGCAAGCGACATCCATGGCGACGCAAGTAATCCGACACCGTAGGGTCTAGTTTTTATCAGTGAGGGGACGGTCTGAACGTCGGGGAAGCAGTGGAAGACAGTGCCAGACATTATTTGAAGACAGTATCGGGTGAGTTCGTTTCGTCTTTGAATCTGTCATTATGCTGAGAAATAGCTAAACCATTTTATTGATAGGTTCTGAGTTTCTGTGCAAACGCGCGAAAACACGCTGGTATAATGAACCAATGACGGTAGCCTAATACATATATAGTCCGCTTCGTTCCGTTGCTACCATAAGATAACAGACTATTTTTTGTCTACAGCTGCAGTTTCTCGCTGCAATTTCTAACATTGAATATTCACAAAAGACGCAATTTATACTGTACTCTGCCAATGTCTAAATAAATAATACGCTACGGTAAAGCTTTAAGAGGATGAATCATTACTTTTCTTTGACATGGATCCATTTGAAGACAATAACGGGTGAGTTCGTTTACTCTTTAAATCCGTCATTATGCTGAGAGAAATCGTATTCTCAATTTAATCTCTAAATTTATTGTAAGGTTAGGGTTGTAACTAGTTAGCTGTTTCGTAGGTGACTTAGTTAATGCACTCGTCTTAACTATTGCTTGTATTTTTGCATAAACTGCGTTGTTGCTGTTCTTGTTTGTGTTAGTGTTAACCAGTTTAACCTACAGGGTCCAAATTGAACTATGCGGTTGTTCCCTGCACTTGGAACGGTAGGCTACTGCCCTCTAGGGTTTTCGACACACTTGTTCCTGGTTATGGTTATACACTTTGTTGTACGTCGCTCTGGATAAGAGCGTCTGCCAAATGCCTGTAATGTAATGTAATGTGATATTCCGTAGCAACAAGATAAACCAGACATTATCCCTAAAATATGCCAATAGCAGTGAAAACGCTGCTCACTGAATAACGAAATAAACGAGACAACGTTTTTTTTAATTATACCATGTCATTATACAGTCAATATCTGGGACTACGCATTTAATAAATATACAATCTTACCATCAGGTTTACGCGTAGAGATGTCCCTTTTGCGAATGAGTGGTCATATATTGTCTTGGACAATCCGTTTGTGAAATATAGGCGCAAATGTGACGCCTGTGTCGGCTACCTTCAAAAATAGCTGTGCGTAATACCACACCTGTTGCTTACGGCGTTGTCGCCCTTTTTAGTACAATTTGGCTTGATTGACAACTCATTTATTCAGTAGGTGAGAGTATAAGCTTTCTAACGATGTATACCATGTCTGATTTTGCTTTTGGAATAGCGTTTTATAGGTCAGCATAACCAAAATTTTTTCTTATCTGCCAACGTCTAAATAAATAAAACGGTAGGCTACTTTGCGCGCAGCACGCAGATCGCGAGTTGATATTACGTCTTTTTTTCGTTTTTTCTCAATGTCGTATTTATTATTTGAAATGTGTATTTATGTGTTATTATTCTATCTGTCTCTGGCGCTCTGAAATGTGCATTCTCTGCTAAACTGAGCAATGGATTGGAATATGTGTCTGACGTAGTTTTGCACGGTATACCAAAACTTCAGCACTTTCTCGGTACTTAAAAAAAAAAAAAAAAAAAAAAAAAAAAGAATAGGTTCGGTATTAGAACATTCCGACGTTCGGTAGTTTTAAGTGAAATGTAAAAGCCAGGGAAATGTGTCTCCCGCATTACTGATTTAGAGGATGAAAAGTGTAATTTGTCAGAATCTTTGCTAGAAGGCAGTGGCAACTAAGGTTGCCAAGTGAGGTGACTTGCGCTTGTGCACTCAGCTCCTTGATACAGCGCAAGCTTTGACTCAGTTCACTTCAGTAGCAATAGGTGTTCCAATTTGGAAATATTTTATTATAGATAGATGCTGTATTGTTATTAAAATATGCTGTTTTTAAATCTATTTAAAGGTGAAAGACCTGTTTTAAAGATTATTTACTTTACAACTGTTTAATTTTTGAAATATATTTAACATATTTTTCTATTGTTCAGTGTTGTAACACTATAGGCCTATGCATATTAATGTGTTGAAGAGGCTTCAACTTAAAGGTTGTTAATGAACCAGGTTGTTAATAAACCATGAATTCGAAAATGAGGTCAACCCTTGTGGACATTACGTTTCTCATCTATTAAGGTAATTTCAGTATCGTTAGGTACCGAGTATGGAATTGGCATCGTTTAAGTTTCAAGTATCATTTCAGTATTGAGTATCGTAATACTAAACCTGGTATCAGTATCAAAGTCCAAAATTCGGTATCGTGACAACACTAGTGTGACGCCTTTTTTAGTTGCGGCGCAGAAGCACTGCAGCTATGCATACATGCCGGACCATCTAATTGTTACGACATAGTAAAGGTCTTGACGGGAAGCGGCCAGGAAATATCCATGGCGACGTAACTAAGTCATCCGACAGCGTCTCTTAGCACAAAATTGGCCATAAGTCATCAATATTTCATACGATCATCATGATATTCAGTAGATATGTTGGGTGAAGGCATATGATCATGAGGACAAAGCCATTTTAAAATCGCTCCATAGGGGGCGCGATGGTGCCAATGCTTGGACCCCTCCCAACGCCGCTTGCGGCTTTAATTCGTTTTTGAGATTGTTTGATCCACTATGTCAGGTACCAATCGACGTTTTCATCTGATCTATTTTAGTTTTGCTTTCAGTTAGGGTAGACTACAGTGGTGGTGGTAACTAAGTAGCCTACATGTACTTTGTTACTGTACAAGTAGGATATTGGCGACTTTGCACTTGTGCTGAGTATAAACAATATTAGCAGCTTTCACTTTCTACTCCACTACATCGATAAAAAACGTACTTTTTACTCAAATAGCCTACATTTCTACTGACACCACACTAGTTACATTTCGTACGGTTGGTCGTCAACCGGATTTTCTCTGAATTGGCTGGTAAAACTTGGTGAAAACAGGCACGGTCATTTGCCCACCGTTTAATAATTATTTGGTGGCTGATAAAGGGTGATACCGCCAACTACAGGGCATTGTATTGTTAGACGAAAAGTGGTGCGTACACTGACTTGACTTGCCGTGGAATGTACACTGCACAGCGCCAACGTGAGTGCATCGGCTAGCGAATCTCATTCTGTGTCAGTTTAGCAGCTAAAAGTCAAACAGCTTTTTCTGCTTCATCTTCAAACTCACCTAGCTTGCCTTGTTCAGTTTGGCTTCCAAGCAGGCTATATATAACTTTATATTTGTTATATTTGTATATTTGTTATGTAGGCGTAGTTGTTAGCATTTTGGCAATGTTTTAGCGAGTTTATTTTTCTTCCTCATCTGCAGTGGCGGCTGATGAGCTTGAAACTACGCGGTGGAAAACCAGTCTATAAACCTGTACCGAAATAAAGCTTCTCCGATTTGCGCTTCAAAGACGCTTCCAGCGCCGACTGGGCAGTAATTTTTGTGCTCACCATCGAAGAAGCAAAGGAATAATGTAATAAAAAATTGAAAATAAATAAATAAAAGTAAAAGAATGGGAAAGAAAAATCTTGCTTGTATGTTTCTCATCTGATCTCGCATTGCCTGAATAAGAGGGTGACTGAGAAGATGCGTTTATAGGCTATGTATGAAAAAAAAAAAAAACACGAGAGGCACTGATACCTCCGTTTTGTGTTGAAGGATGTGAAAAGAAATTGACCATATGAAATTAAATGGTTTTGCTAAATGCGGGCGGTGCGGGGTGAGCAAGAGTCAATGATTTGTAAAAGAACAAATATTGAAAATGTGAGTAAATGGCAATCCAAAAGTGAAAATACCCCTTTAAGCAGAACGTTTTTGGTGTTTCATGAAATTATTATTTTTTATTGCACATGGTCTTTAATGTGTTTTAATAGATACTACACCAATACATTTTTGCCAGGACATCATCTATTTATCATTTTTGGAGTGTATGGTATTAACACTTCTCTAAGGCTATAATATTAACAGCATGCTAGGGTTACCAAATTTTCACCTGGCCTAAACCTGGAAAAATTTTCCTAAGTGGTGCAACATTGTGTAATAGTATAATATAAATCATTGTTTTTTTTTTTTTTTCAGCGGCCAAATGGGATCAAAACATTGTGGCCTGGCTCAGGGTATGATTTGGGATGAGCGTTTTCCTGTTTGGCGTTATATTTGTTATTTATGACATCTGTCTTTCCCTGTCTCTCTGTCTTTCAGTTAGTCACTCCCTTCTAGGTACCTACACTGCAGTGAATACTGATGAATTCACTTGTGTCCTGTGGCTCGATGGCGAAGCAGTCGACTCCTACAGTAGCAATGGCATGGACAGCGTGCCCCGTAGAAACTGGATGCGTGAAGGACCAGGCCGTTCTCTGTGGAAGTCTGTCAAACACCGTAATATGGCGCAATGGGACAGAGGCAGAACTGACATCTTACAAAATGACACAGGACTTAACATGTCTGGTAAGGGAGTGCCAAATACTAGCTTTTTGTAAATTATTATTTTTTAAAAAATCTGCCATACCTCTGTTTAAAGTTCCAAGAGACCACCATGCAGTACATGGAGGTAACCACCCATAATACATTTTACTATGGTACTGGACTATGATTGCTGAACTGTGGTACTTGTGACATGGTACAACTATGCTACATGTACCATTGTATTTTGACAGTACCATGGCACATTGTAAAATAGTTGTACCATGGTATGCACTGTGGTACTATCATAGCATGTACCACTGTGCATGGTACATCCATTGTACTATGGCAATACCATTTTACTACGATATGTGTACTACAGTGCACTATGATACATAAATGTTCAATGGTACATCCTGTGGAACTACCATAGTGTGTACCGTAGTATATTATGGTACATTCATTTTCACCAGTACGTACTGTAGAGCACTATGGTAGATATTATGGTACTACTGTAGTGTACTATGGTACATCCATTGTACCATGGTACATAACTGTAGTACTACAATAGCGTGCACCATAATGAACTATGATACATTCAGTCTTAGTGTACCATGGTATATCATGGTAAAATTTCTTATGGTCTCAGCGTTGTGTACATCCATGTGTTTCAGGTGCTGCCGTCCTGCAGGGGAGATTTGGCTGTGAGATCGAGCTAAACCCTGACTCTGGTGTAAGTCGTACGAGGACCTTTGCTCAGTACGGATGGAATGGAGAAGACTTCCTGTCCTTCACCCTCAGCAGGCTTCAGTGGGAGGCTTCGGCAGGATCTGCTGTCCCCATTACAAGGAAGTGGAACAGGGTCCAGGACATCACCATGGAAACTAAGAAATACATGGAGGACATCTGTGTGATTGATCTGTTGGACAGTTTGTCTTTTGAAGCAGAGGAGAGCCAGGAGACAGGTTAATACCATGGTCCCTTACAGAAATGGAACACATTGCTGTATAGTGAAGTGGAATGTATTATCACAACATCACAACATAATTTAACAATATGTGGGGTATAATATTGAGGTCCTTAATGTTGGGAAAAAAGACATGTTGAGACTCACATAGTGTATTGTAAATTTGTGACTTTTTTTGACTATAATACAATGCTCATTTCACAGAAGTTTATGTAATATACATGTGTACGTATATATGTGTGTATATATACACACACATTTACATAAAGAAAAATGTGGAGATGCATCTTTTTAAATACATGTTAGTGTTAAAAAGATGCATCTGGGGTTCATTCCCCGGCAGCGGTACTTCCGGCTTGGTCAGGCGTTCCTACGAACACAATTGGCAGTGTTCGCGGGTGGGAAGCCGGTGAAGGTATGAGTCCTGATCGTTGCATTAGCGACTCCTACTGGTTGGTCGGGGTGCCTGTTCAGTAGGGAGGGGATCTGGGGGCGATAGCGTGAACCTCCGCGCGCGTTACGCTCTCCCAGGGAAACTCCTCGCTGTCAGGTGAAAAGAAGCAGCTGGCGACTCCACATGTATCGGAGGAGGCATGTGCTAGTCTACACACTTCCGCAGACCAACAGAGGGTAGCGCATCGACCAGGACTGTGATACACACGGGGAATTGGTATAACGACTAAATTGGGGAGAAAATGGCAAAAAAAAATTGCATCTGCACATTTAAAAAATCAGTGAGCCAAAAGAAACCCAGGAGTACACCTGAAAATTAGTTTAAATGGATTTTAGATTTAAGCTTCCAAATATTTGTTTTTTCTTACTTTTTTAAAACAAAGGGTGGTACCTTACTTAAATTGTGACCTTTTTTCCATTTCAACGCAAGCTGCCTGAGCATTCAAATGTAGCCCTGCTAACGTGTTCACATACTCACATCAAATTACACTGGTACTACATAGAATATAATTACTCTAAAATACACAAGAAAGAGACTTTACCTTGTGTGCCAAAAAACTTGCCTTTTCTCTTTTTTTCCCCATTTCAGCTGAGCCCACGGCTGCAGTATTCGCTAAGAGATCCCTGAACCCTGGGAAGGTTATTCTGACCTGCCTAGTTTCAGGATTTCACTGCAGTAACACAACGGTGGAGGTTTATCGGGATGATGACATCGTCACTGAAGAAGACGGCCTTTTGTCCTCTGGGATCAGACCAAACGGGGATGGAACCTGCCAGCTGAGAAGGAGTTTGGACATCTCTAACAACATTGAGGCATCGTATAGCTGTGAAGTCCAGTTTGGAAGTCTTAAACAACTGGTCAAATGGGGTAAAACTGCTCACTGTGACCCGTTTCCATTAATGCTGACTCGCAGAACCAGATCAAATTATTAGTGCTGTGGGAACAAAATCGTGACTCCTATAAAAGAGTGTGGCATGAACCATCAGTGTGACTCTCAAACTATAATATTGCTGTTTTTTGCCTTTGCAGATGGGAAGATATGGGACCAGGCTGAGCTAAAACAAAACAATGAGACTGGACATGATTACCACCTGTTGCTTCAGGGCGTACTTGTTTTTGTCATTGGTTTCTCACCTGTGTTTTTAACTGTCATACTGACACTGAGGCACTGCACACACAGGTGAGGAATGAGAAATTCACTTTGGATTTAAGTCCCTGAAGGAGCACTCCTAGCATCTTATCTTGTCTCTTACATTGAGGAGTACCTTGTAATAATTGTATCAGACCACCAGAGGAACCCAGATCAGCAACTTCATCAGGATTCAAGGGAGCATATCAACACCAGCCATCCAACACATACAGCGGCTCTTTTGAATTGACTGTGTAAATTTAGCAATCCTACTGTATAAATGATGCAATGTAAATGCTGTGTAGATAATTGTGTAAATAGTTGTGCAGGTTGCTCTGGATAAGAGCGTCTGCTAAAATGGCTGTAATGTAATGTTCTTCCTCCTATTTCGACTTGCGTCAGGTCAGAATAATGTTCACTGTATGAACTGAACTGTGTCATTGGCTATAAATAAGTGTACGAAATGAGTATTGTACCTTATCGAACCTGTGTTCTGTAGCTGTTGCAATGACCATCATATGCACTCTTGTACGTCGCTCTGGATAAAAGCATCTGCTAAATAAATGTAATGTAATGTAAAGTGGCTCTTAGAGAGGGTACCATAACTAAAATATCCCAGGGTTCTCCCCTAAGAGTGTAACCGAGGCAGTGCAGTGCAGCCCTCTGTTCCCTCGCTGAAATCTAATTACAGTTAGTCGGCTGGCCGATGACACTGCTATGTTTCTTCAAAATAAATTCCAGATTATAATTAATTGATAAATGCTTTTTATTTTTTTTACTCTTTGTCAGCTTTGAATGTCACGATTGTATATTTTGTATTTTGTATGTTAAAATAAACATGATTGAATATAAGGTGCCCTCGTGTAAGTTCAAATGTCATTGTGTTGATCTGAGACATCAACATTGGTCATCCTTGAGAGTTTGGTTAAGTATGTTGTTATCATGTCATATGTCCTTATATTCATTCTCAAGCTGTAAAGAGAAAGCTTTAATAGCATTTACATGCTGAGACCCATGTTGACCAAGCATGGTGACACACTGAATTTTAGGTCTTTGGTTACATCTTATGGGTCCTTGTTCTACTTATGAAATCAATTTGGCCAGTAACTCTACATTATTTTATATTTACACCAATAAATGTTGAACACTTTCACTGACTTCTGTGAGCGAGAATTTATATTTATATCTTGTTCTTTTTATAAACCATTAATGGGTGCTAAGGGTAACTCCTTTTTCTTAAAAAAAAATAGGGAATTTTTTTTTTTTTTTTGCCAAATCCTAAAATATCATGAGAAGGAGGTCTTATGAGTGTTCAAGTTCTGGTCACCTTGACTGTCAGACCTGAAGGCTGTTACCCATCAAAGGGTTTCTGTTTGTGAGATTTAGGCACGTAGAACTATTACCGGAATTTCCTAAATATGTATGTGTCCTCCACGTACTTCCGGGTAGGAGATGTGTGGTAGTTTGGGGGAGTTAAGAGTAATGGGATGCACCCCAGGTGAGCAGCAGACCAGGTGAGCAGCAGTTCACCGGTCATGTGTAGAGGTCTGATGGCAGAAGCAGGGAGGCCAGTCACAAGAGTGTTCAGGCTCTGGTCCAGGTGGGAGAGGACCAGAACCTGACCCAGAAGCTCAGATGAGATGGTGGCGAGAAATGGGCGGAGACTCCTGATGATGTAGAGGAAGAAGCTGTGTGCCAGGCTCTCTGCAGGCGTTTGCAGTGTTGCCAAGTTTGCCGTCTAGCAGCAGGCCAAGGTTCTTGGTGCCAGGTGAAGCCAACGTGGTGGTGTCACCCAGGGAGAGAGAGGTTACATGGGGGGAAAGACATAGCAGGGATGCTTTAGTGTTTGTCAGGTTCAGCTTTAGATTGTGAGCTTCCATTTGATTGGCTTAGCAGCTGTGAAGAAAAAGAAGAAAAGAAAAGAAGAGGAAGGAGGAGAACTCAAAATGCTTAATTTCCAATCTGCATTTTTGTGAATACTTGCAGGAGCCGTTGACCACTGTCCATGATTGTGCTGAGTGAGACCATGGAGTCCCACATCCAGTTTTTACCTAAATGACATTCACTGCATGCAGTTTTCAACACAGTTCTGCTCCCTTGATTTGCTTTACAGTCTGTTTCTGATCTTGCTCATTTCCATAGTCTCACCCTCTCTTGTGATAGCAATAAATTAGTTTGAAAAGTGTCATAATACAATGGGTTTTTTTTTGTTTGTTTTGTTTAAAAACATCACAATCAGCTACATTGCACTAAGAAGGAATTATGAATATTCAGATTTCTAGTCGGAGAATAGTTTTCAAGAAGGACAAAACAATCAAGTTTATTAAACTCCAGCAGCTTAGGAAAAAGGAGACATACAGTGTCACATTTTATTTCAATGTTTATTCAAGTAACCCATGATTTTCACTACTTTATAATAAGATGAGATTGATTCACTCTTTCAAGTTATAATATGGGTACTAAATGCAACATGGTGGCAAGACATTGAGTATAAAATAACACATCTTTCTCCACTGGAATAGCACATTTAAAGACAAGCAAGTAAGCAAGCAAGATGGAAATTTGCATTTGAAAAGGTTTCTCTGTATTCTGAATAGTTTTGATCACGATAACCCTGAGAGGTTGCCTTTACTCCATTTGCTCAGTTCTTCGCCACGTACAATGAATAAACAACTTGATTGTCTGATCCAGCAGCAGTGGTCAAGTGTGCAGATACCGATCGAGCACCGACAGGATTTATACGGCTCACAGAAGTTCTGTGGAATTGCTACTCAGAAAGAAGGACATGCTCGCCATCTGCTGGCCACCTTGAGACTAGCATGTTCCACTGATGTATTTATTTCCCGTGAAATCAAAAAATGGCTTACTGGAACTTAAACACATGAAAACCTAAAATTGTATGAGAACCTGAGATGCAATGGGTCTGGGGTGCAAAAACTATTCTAAAGTTGATCGCGAAGAATAGGGAAACGTATACTGGCTGGCAAGTGTACAGATTAAACATTCAAGTGTTCAGGCAGCATACATTTCTAACACAATACCAGTGGCACTAGTGTAAGGATTTGGATTTGTCACATAGGAAAACAAGTTTATCTTGAACACTTTGATTATAAAACAGTACTTATATTGCAAACATTTGTCAGATATGAAAATGATAAAGATTCAATCTTCACACAAAAACTGTGAAACAAAGGGTAACACGTTTTTTTTTAATTCACCAAAAAATAAAAACACTGAAATAAATATGATACAAACAGAAATATAACAAACCATCTGCAAATATTTTCTGCCTCTCAAACCCTAATGTGTATAAACATTTTAATAAAACAATACATTTTATAAATACTTTAAAATTTCAAATAAATTACACATTTTAGAAATTCCTTCAACTTGAAAAGTCAGGACAGAAGGTGACAGGAACTGGGCAGTGTCATAGGTGTCTGTGGTCTGGCTTGCAGCTGAAAGGGCATTTCATGGCACTGGCTCCCTGGCAGTGCTGAAGTTGAGCCAGGAGAGGGCGCGACTGTCTGCAACTGGGAAGTCAAAGAGTCGCTCCTCATACTGTTTGTCTTGAGATCTTCCGTGTTAACTGGAAACAACCAGTGCAAGGCAGGTAGAGATGCGGAGGCCAGGGGCACCCTGTGGGGAGTTTCTCAACCAGAAAGCATTTGGCTGGGGCAATTTTGTTCTCCCTAAAAAGGGTCGCAAGGCTAAGACCCAGATGCCAGAGGGGCCCACAGTTGGTCTGTCCTTCTTCTCATTGATGTTGATTGGCCTTCCAGCTGCACGGTCTCTTTATGGTGTCGCTGCAGTCCAGTAGTACCTAATTGCACTTTACAGTCGTTCTCTTTTGGCATCAAGACGATGAATCCACTCGGCTGGGTTTCATTAAATCTGGGCTCCATCGGCACGTCAAACAACTGCTGTAATTGAGTCCTTTGTGCGCTGGTTTGCCTACAATGGAAAGAAAGGGAACGTAACACTTCAGAAATCAGCAAGTGGGCATCATGCTTGCCCTTCACAAAAAAACTCACTGGTTTAGCACCAGCCGTATCTCTGCAAATGGAATGCTTCCATATTGCACTTTTCTTTTTGGTCAGTAAATAAATGGAAGAATCAACAAAGATGAATTCCCATCAGCCTTCTCTCCTCTTACTGCACATATCATTTATGGTCATTTTTATGGTAATTAGGACTGATATAAATGTATACAATTTTTCCAAGGTACCCCTCAATGTAAGAGACAAGATGTGCAGGTTGCTCTGGATAAGAGCGCCTGCTAAAATGGCTGTAATGTAATGTTCTTCCTCCTATTTTGACTTGCGTCAGGTCAGAATAATGTTCACTGTGTGAACTGAACTGTGCCATTGGCTATAAATAAGTGTACGAAATGAGTATTGTACCTTATCGAACCTGTGTTCTGTAGCTGTTGCAATGACCATCATATGCACTCTTGTACGTCGCTTTGGATAAAAGCTTCTGCCAAATAAATGTAATGTAATGTAAAGTAGCTCTTAGAGAGGGTACCATAACTAAAATACCCCAGGGTTCTCCCCTAAGAGTGTAACCGAGGCAGTGCAGTGCAGCCCTCTGTTCCCTCACTGAAATATAATCACAGTTAATCAGCTGGCCGATGAGTTATATTTCTTCAAAATAAATTCCAGATTATAATAAATGGATAAATGTTTTTGATGTAACTCCTATTTAGTGTTGCATTCAAATGTATGTGTGTATATACATATATATATATATATATATATATATATATATATATATATATATACACATATATATATATATAAATGTGCTTGGTTTGACTTAATGTGTAAAAACGTTTGATCGTCTAGCTTTGAATGTCACGTTTGTATATTTTGTATTTTGTATGTTAAAATAAAAATGATTGAATATAAGGTGCCCTCGTGTGAGTTCAAATGTCATTGTGTTGATCTGAGACATCAACATTGGTCATCCTTGAGAGTTTGGTTAAGTATGTTGTTATCATGTCATATGTCCTTATATTCATTCTCAAGCTGTAAAGAGAAAGCTTTAATAGCATTTACATGCTGAGACCCATGTTGACCAAGCGTGGTAACACACTGAATCTTTGGTCTTTGGTTACATCTTATAGGTCCTTGTTCTACTTATGAAATCAATTTGGCCATTAACTCTACATTATTTTATATTTACACCAATAAATGTTGAACACTTTCACTGACTTCTGTGAGCGAGAATTAATATTTATATCTTGTTCTTTTTATAAACCATTAATGGGTGCTAAGGGTAACTCCTTTTTCTTATATAAAAAAAAAAAAAAAAAAACAGGGAGTTTTTTTTTTTTTTTTTTGCCAAATCCTGAAATATCATGAGAAGGAGGCCTTATGAGTGTTCAAGTTCTGGTCACCTTGACTGCCAGACCTGAAGGCTGTTACCCATCAAAGCTTTTCTGTTTGTGAGATTTAGGTGCGTAGTACTATTACCGCAAGTGTCTAAATGTGTATCTGTATCCTTTCCTCCACATACTTCAGGGTAGGAGATGTGTGGTAGTTGGGGGGCATGGAGGAACGGAGGTGAGGAGTGAAGAGTAATGGAATGCACCCCAGGTGAGCAGTGGACCAGGTGAGCAGCAGCAGTTCACCGGTCGTCTGTAGAGGTCTGATGGTAGAAGCAGGGAGTGTTCAGAAGATGTGTGAACCCCTTAGGGAAATGTAACATAATGCTAAATACTGAAATTATGTGCCTTTTTGTTTTTTAGGAAAATGCATACACGCATACACACATATCGCAATGACAGGAGCAAATTTGAATAGTTCCCAAAATATTGGCATATTCTGACAACTTGATAATATATTCCATTTTCCCACTATACTGCAGTGTGCTCCATTTCTGTATGGGACCATGGTACTAACTTGTCTCCTAGCTCTTCTTTGCTTCAATAGACAAACTTTCCACTAGATGAAATCTATGTAGTTCTTTCGACGGAGTTGTCCCGGTCCCTGTTCCACTTCCTCTTCATGGGGACATCTCTCTCTCACGCTGTTTCAGCGAATCAAGCAGCAATAAGGAGACAATAAGGTGGGAGTTAACTTCCTGACCTCTCCAAAATAGATTCGAATCTCTGCATTCCTGGTACTGAGAAACACCCCCTGGATGAAATCACATGGCACGACAGCCAGCCGTGCTGTGATCTGACCAGTCTATAGCTCCTACTAATTGACCAGGGTGGATATAGTTTTTGAAGTTGTTTTGTAAAATGTTTCGCATTTATAGCATTTTATTGTTTTCGGTCATTGTTCGGCGCACGGTGGTGTCAGGTACGTATTGACGCTTTCATCTTTGCCTTTCGAAATAAGTAAAATTTCGACAATTTCTTTTTGTTGTTCTTAGTTAAAATACAATGTGTATTGGTTTGATTGCGCTACGTGCTTTGTTGGTGCAGATACTTATTGTCTAGCTAATGTAGGCTAGGTTTTCCGTTCGTGGCTCATGTACGCAGTCAGGGCAATTTCACAGACGTTTTCGACTTCACCGACAAGCTGGCTTTTAGCAAAGCCAGTTTGTGAAGCAAATAGATAGAAGCACGTGCTGCTTACTTCTACGTAAAACTTGGTGTAAAAATGGTGTTCTGAAACTCTGTTAATGATCGTTACGTTTTCAAATTGTAAAATTATGTAGCCTAATGAAATGTGTACATTTTAATAAATAGTTTCCCAAGACTTGTGGACCAACACAATCATTGTTTCACAAACCCGTATACATAATCAAATTTATGATCACAAAAAAAATTGACCGATGCGGTTTTCTTTGTTGGCTAAATCTCCTTGGTTTTCTACACATTGGCTCTTTTGCCCACAACAACAACATGCACAATGGAGGGTGTTACGCTCTCTCCAGTTCTGACGTACGCTCTTTAAAAGCTACCCGAGTGTTAATATGGTCAAGCACATGCACAGATAGACGTCAAGGGGGCTTGAGAGCCCCTGCCCTTTTGCCCTCTCACTCGACGAGTGCCCTTTTGGTCGGTCGCATTTAAATTCCATATATATATATATATATATATATATATATATATATATATATATATATATATATATATATGCGCGCACGGGTCCGCAGTTTTAGCTTCATGCGTAAATCGCGAACCCTCAGCTGCAGTACCGGGCGCTGCTATTTTGTCTTGATCGACACAGTTTCCCACTTGTTACGGATGCACACTGCTGTACATCCGTAGATAACAGGTAACAATAATGTGAATTTCCTACTGTGTACTCTTTTACACTGTCATAAAACAACATCACAGTTGAAACAACAACATTTACGATGCTCAAAATAGAATAAACCGGTTTATATCGGATTTGCCAACTTTAGACTAGGTTAAGTTATCCTATAGGCTACTAGCCCACAAGCAAGCTAGTCTAGCTAATTATGGTTAACGATAATTAATGACAGCCCCTTTGTCAAGCAAGACAACTTACAAATAGGCAATGTTGAAGCATGTCGCTAAGATTAGTGATGTTGTAAGTGTCCCCTTTTCTTTAGTAATGCCACGGACAGTAGGCTAGTCCGTTTCTTTAGCCGGTTGTTTCAAATGGGTGGTCGTGGCACACTGCTAATTTCAAAAATGCAACAACAAAAAAAGGAAAAAAAAGAAAATGCAGTAGCCTGTTTTTGCATGTTATTGATTACTCAGAACTTAAAAAGGGAAATAGGATTTGGCGTCAACGGTATTATGGGCAAATACACCTAAATGAAAGGCAAAATACACTGGGAAATTGGAGATTTATATTTATAGAGGTAACACATGTAACGAATTAGTCTGTTTAGTGTGTGTGTGTGTGTGAGTGAATGCGTGCCGTATTAGCAAGTTTGTGGTCATGCTGTGTGGTTTATCCTCTCTTGTGATGCACAAAACGTGTTACTAAATCATGCTGCTGTAACTGTACTGTATTTTGCAAATATACTCAGAATAACAAAATGACACAAGACATGAAAATAGATGGAAGTTATGAAATCCTCAAATCAGGCATTTCAGAGTGGCACAGCTTATCTAATCTTATTTAAAGTTACACTTGTAGTTTTTTGCCTTAAAAGATTATTAAATTAATTTTGACTGCACAAAGTAATGGCTAAATGATATTGAATCACGTTCTCATAATATATGTGTAGGTGGCTTGCAATGCAACGTCTCCGTCACCATTCAGTGTTAGCCTAATCTTTTTGTGCTCCAGGTCAGAACAGTGCACTTTCATTAACTTGCTTTCATTTTGAAAAAAACAGAAGATTATAAAATGTAAACAAAGACAAAAAAGAACATTGGTCTACTTTTTAATATAAGTTGTATTCACAGTGAGCCAAATAGGTAAAACTGCTTCCAGGTCACTATGCATGTCAGTAAAAAAGTAAACCCTAACTATGCTGCTGTTTTGGTTCGGTTAATGGTGAGCATGCAAGTAATTAATTTTGCTCATCTGCTGGTTGCAGTGCAATGCCAAGAAAAGAGAGATTAAGGAAATGTGTTTATAATATTGCATGTGCTTTGTGACAGTGTTTTCTGTTTAGTTATCCCTGTTCCTGGAATAAAGGTAAAAAACATTGAAGACTAAACTGTATGTGATGTCTGTGTGAGATGCTGTTGTAGTGTTGTGGGGGATATTAGAGCATGAACATGTCTGGGTAAGTTTGTTGGGTCCAAAAATGAATGACGTATTACTTTAAGGAAATATGTTTCAGAAGACCCAAAACAGGGCCCATATTATGAACATAGTGTGTTATTATGAACGTGGTGTCGTGTGGCATTATCAGGATGAATATAGTGGGGATGGTGCATGGGGGGTGGAAGTTGCATTTTTTTTTCAATTGACCCCCTGTCCCCCAAAATGTCTGTGCACGGCCCTGAATACGGTTAATACCCGTCTCTTTTCCTCCCGAAGTGTGTGCAGGAAAGGGAAGAACCGAGATCGTGTGAGAGTTGACTGTGACCCCGTACGCACAATACCGTGGGTCTTTGTGGCTGTAGTTTTGAGGTTGTGCTGTGAAGTGCGAGTCGTTAAATGATTAGCATTCATTACATTTAATTCGTTTTTGAGATTGTTTGATCCACTATGTCAGGTACAAATTGACGTTTTCATCTGATCTATTTTAGTTTTGCTTTCATTTAGGGTAGACTACAGTGGTGGTGGTAACTAAGTAGCCTACATGTACTTCGCCATTGTACAGGTAGGATATTGGCGACTTTGCACTTGTGCTGAGTATAAA
Source organism: Anguilla pacifica (assembly GCA_039654925.1). Lineage (NCBI taxonomy): Eukaryota > Metazoa > Chordata > Actinopteri > Anguilliformes > Anguillidae > Anguilla > Anguilla pacifica. The sequence continues at coordinate 5,816,720 of CM077289.1, forward strand.
CAATATTAGCAGCTTTCACTTTCTACTCCACTACATCGATAAAAAAAACGTATGTACTTTTTTACTCAAATAGCCTACATTTCTATTGACAACACCAGGGTTCATACACTTTTTCACCAATGATTTTCAATGACTTTTCCATGACTTCTCCACAACCTTTAACTGAATGTCCATGACCAAAACAAATGACTTTATCTCAGCGGGACGATTTAAAATTATTTATTGTAACACAAGTAAAATTAGGTCTGCATCTGAAGCATATGGTGCCTCTCTAAAACAAATAAACACCAGACAGACACACTTAGATACATTCTTTCATATTTTAATTCGAATAGTTTAACATTTTTGTCAATGTCTCAAACAGGAAATTGCGACCATTTTGGTCGCATATGCTCCCGAAATTTAATCTGTGCGACTTCGCAATATAATTGGGAGCATTTGTGCGAGTGCAAATAATTTTTTTTTCTTTTTTCAGTCGAACGTCTCTTCCTCTGCACATTCGCTAGTTAGTACACTCAGTATGTGCCTTGTGAGCTGACGGTGACCCTTCTAACCAATCGTGAGCTTGACATTCTTACCTTTAATGCTGATTTTAAATTGGTTAATATTAGCCTTCAGTCACTCCCTTTTGCAGCACTCCAGTGTCACGCGACACAGAGAGCTAATGCGTTTACTTATGTTACCTGAAGGCAAAAGTTTATGTTCAATTTATTAGCGTTATCGAAAGCTGAAAAGTTGAAGCGAACGATTACGGCATTTTTTTGAAACATTAACGTAGTGTTTTGTGTAGCGACCTGGTTGAAACAGCTAATTTCTCCGATGCAGTTTACTGGCGGTTGATTTAATTAGCGGTATTAATGTGACGAGAAGCGCTTTGTCGTTTGAATGCATAACACGCAATTCCTTGAAGAGTCGACACATTTCAGGCGTGACAGTTTAACTGTTACTTGTAAACCGTACTGTTATATTGTCGTTTTTTTATCAATAAAAAATCTATTATATATATTGTTGGTGCTCCTTACATTTTGGTGGGTGCTCCTAACTTTTTGAAATTGGGAGCACCAGTTCTACCAAGTAAAAAAGTTAATTTCGAGCCCTGATATATTATTGAGGCTGCACTTCCCTGGCATATTGTTGGCACAGTAGGGCCTACGTTTACTAACTGCTACATTAGCAGAAGCGTGCCTGTTGGGCGTGCCTGTAAACAGACTGAGGCAGACGGAATTAACTTCTCACACCACCAAAATACCGCAAGGTTACGTGCCAATTTACGGTTTATTACTATAGGCCTACATACTATTTTTATGATTGGATTAATTAGCAATTGTATTTGATGCAACTTTAGCTATATTTCCATTACTTTTCAAAAACTTTTCAAAAAATCTTATTTTCCATAACTTTTCCAGGGCCTGGAAATTGCATTTTAAATTTCAATGACTTTTCCATGTTTTTCATGACCGTACGAACCCTGCAACACACTAGTTACATTTCGTACGGTTGGTTGGTCGGTCGTCAGCCGGATTTTCTCGGTATTATATTTGGAAGAGGCTGTTCTCCAAGTCTCGGTCGAGGCGAAGGTGTAATGAACTGGGCTACAGTGAGTATCGTTAGGTATAACATTTAATGGCAGTAGCCAACATGGCAGGAGCAGTAGCACATCAGCATGTTACCAGCACAATCCTCCTTCTCAAAACTAACCATACCAAGATGTGTTCCCTAATTAAGGTCCCAGGGGGAACACAAGAGGGGGAACTTAAATATTTAATGAAGACTGAATAAAATATACGCATAAATGGAAATGTATAGACTTAAGAGTTCAATGTAAATAGTTCAGTCTTACCAGTTACAAAAATGACAATTGTTTAAAGATTTAAATAATACACATGGCTGATACAAATAAAGGTTACACTATTTTATATGAATTTTTCAAAGTTTGGAAATTCAATAGTTTTTTGGTCACATGACCCACACACCCCAAATCACTAAATATGTCAGTGTGGTGTCTAGGGGGCTCAGTATAACTGGATGATATCCTCAGATGTAATACTTCTCCAAGGCAGTTATGTTGACCAGCACGCGGGGGTTCCCATATTTTTACTGGGCTGAAAACCAGAGATTTTTTACTTCCCAAAATGGAAAGTGGAGCAAAGTTTTTACTGTTTCATGTAATATCATCAATACCAAAACCTTAAAAATGTAAGTCTGTGTTTAAAAAACAAAATTGTATTTTTTTGCAGTTGCCAGATAGGGTCAAAATGTTCTGTCCTGGATCAGGGATGCTTTGGGTCGAACATCATATTTGGTACTTTGTGACATCTGTCTTTCCCCATGTCTCTGTCTTTCAGTTAGTCACTCCCTTCTGGGTGCCTACACTGCAGTGAATACTGATGAGTTCACTTGTGTCCTGTGGCTTGATGGTGAAGTAGTCGACTCCTACAGTAGCAATGGCATGGACAGCGTGCCCCATAGAAATTGGATGCGTGAAGGAAGAGGCCGTTCTCTGTGGAAGTCTGTCAAACGCCTTAATATGGAGCACTGGAACAGAGGCAGAACTGACATCTTAAAAAATGGCACAGGACTTAACATGTCTGGTAAGGGAGTGCCAAATGGTGGCTTTTTGTAAATTATTATTTAAAAAAAAAATCTGCCATACCTCTGGTTAAAATTCCAAGAGACCACCATGCAGTACATGGAGGTAACCACCCATGAATACATTTTACTATGGTGCTGTACTGTGGTACTTGTGCCATGGTACAACTATGCTACATGTACCACTGTATTTTGACAGTATCACGGCACATTGTAGAATAGTTGTACCATGGTATGTACCTCTGAATGGTACATCCATTATACTATGGTACATACCATTTTACTACCATATGTGTACTACAGTGCATAATGGTACATAAATGTTCAATGGTACATCCTGTGGAACTACAATAGTGTGTACCATAGTGTATTATGGTACATTCATTTTCACCAGTACATACTGTAGAGCACTATAGTACATCCATTGTACCATGGTACATAACTAGTACTACCATAGCGGGCACCATAATGTACTATGATACATTCAATCTTAGTGTGCCATGTTACACCATGATATGTACCATGGTATGTCATGGTAAAATGTCTGATGGTAACAGCGTTGTGTGCATCCATGTGTTTCAGGTGCTGCCGTCCTGCAGGGGAGGTTTGGCTGTGAGATCGAGCGAAACCCTGACTCTGGTGTAAGACTTATGAGGACCTTTGCTCAGTACGGATGGAATGGAGAAGACTTCCTGTCCTTCAACCTCAGCAGGCTTCAGTGGGAGGCTTCAGCAGGATCTGCTGTCCCCATTACAAGGAAGTGGAACAGGGACCAAGACATCACCATGGAAACTAAGAAATACATGGAGGACATCTGTGTGATTGATCTGTTGGACAGTTTGTCTTTTGAAGCAGAGGAGAGCCAGGAGACAGGTTAGTACCATGGTCCCTTACAGAAATGGAACACACGGCATTATAGTGAAGTAGAATATATTATCACAATATCACAACATAATTTCACAATATTTGGAGAAATATTCAAATTGAGGTCCTTAATGTTGGGATCAAATACATGTTGGGACAAGATCACATAGTGTCTTGTAAATATATGGCTTTTTTTTTTTTTAAATACAATACTCATTTCACAGAAGTTTATGTAATATACATGTGTACGTTTATATGTGTGTATATATACAAACACGCATACATAGGAGATGCATCTTTTTAAACACATAGTGTTAGTGTTAAAAAGATGCGTCTGCACATTTTAAAAAAATGTTTGGTAACAAAATCAGTGAACAAAAAGAAACCCAGGAGTACACCTGAAAATGAGTTTAAATGTGTTTTAGATTTAATCTTCCAAATGTTTGTTTTTTCTTGCTTTTTTTTAAAGAAAGGACGGTACCTCACTTAAATTGTGACCTTTTCCATTTCAATGCAAGCTGCCTGAGCATTCAAATGTAGCCCTGTTAACGTTTTCACATTCTCACATCAAAGTACACTGGTACTACATAGAATATAATTACTCTAAAATACACAAGAAAGAGACTTTACCTTGTGCACAAAAACTTGCCTTTTCTCTTTTTTTCCCCATTTCAGCTGAGCCTACGGCTGCAGTATTCGCTAAGAGATCCTGGGACCCTGGGAAGGTTATTCTGACCTGCCTAGTTTCAGGATTTCACTGCAGTAACACAACGGTGGAGGTTTATTGGGATGATGACATCATCACTGAAGAAGACGGCCTTTTGTCTTCTGGGATCAGACCAAACGGGGATGGGACCTGCCAGCTGAGAAAGAGTTTGGACATCTCTAACAGCATTGAGGCATCGTATAGCTGTGAAGTCCAGTTCAGAAGTCTTAAACAACTGGTCAAATGGGGTAAAACTGCTCACTGTGACCCGTTTCCATTAATGCTGACTCGCAGAACCAGATCAAATTATTTGTGCTGTGGGAACAAAATGGTGACCCCTATGAAAGAGTGTGGCATGAACCATCAGTGTGGCTGTCAAACTACAATATTGCTGTTTTTTGCCTTTGCAGATGGGAAGATATGGGAACGGGCTACACCAAGACAAGACTATGATTACTACTGGTTATTTATGTCACTTGTGTTGGCCATTGGTTTATTTCCTTTGTTTTTCGTTTCCATGCAGTTACTGAGAGACTGGTGGCGCACACAGGTGAGAAACCGGAGAAATTCACCATGGAATTATGTCCCTAAAGGAGCACTCCTAGCGTCTTATCTTGTCTCTTACATTGAGGGGTACCTTAGAATAATTGTATACATTTATTTCAGTCCTAATTGCCATAAAAATGACCATAAATGATATGTGCAGTTAGAGGAGAGAAGGCTGATTGTGTTAAACCAGTGAATTTTATTTATTTATTTGTGAAGAGTTAGCATAGATGCCCATTTGCTGATTCCTAAGGACTTGCCTCTACTTTCTTTCCCAATATGAAGGGCAAACCAACTGGAGGCCCCTCTGGCATCTGGGGTACAGCCTTGCGACCCTTTTTATGGAGAAAAAAACAGGCCCGTCCCACCATGGTTGGGAACAGGGCACCCCGGCCTTCGCTTTCTCCTCCACCTTCCCAAACTGCCCTGGCTGTCTCCATTTAGCACTGAAGATCTCAGGACTGGAAGGCAGGATCTGCACACTATACTGTATCAGAGGCAGGAGAATAAGTGCGCTCTGACTTGCTGGTTGTAGTGGCTTCCCAGGTTGTAGACATTAGCGCCCTCTCCTGGCTCAGCTTCAACACTGCAAGAGAGCCGATACCATCAACAGCCCCTTCAGATCTATGTCAGACCAAAGACACTTAAGACACTGGCCTGTTCCATAATGTCTGTTTTAAAAGTTAAGCTATTTCTAAAATGCATTATTTGTTGTAAAGTTGAATGTATTCATAAAATGTATTATTTGTTTTATTATAATATTCGATTAGTTGGGTAACTCTAAACACAGCTGATAAATAAGCTTTAAATAAATGCATTTGGTCTAGCAATAAAGACACTTTAAAGTATTTCTAAAATGTATTTATAATGTATTTGTAAAAAGTAAAGCCAGAAGATATTTGCCGATGGTTGATTATATTTGTATTTGTATAATTTTTATTTGTGTTTTATTTGTTGAATGAACACAATATTGTGTAAGTTTTACAATTTGTTTCACTGTTATTGTGTAGGGATGGGATTCTTATCATTTTCATAACTGACAAATGTTAAAAATATATAAGTACTCTTCTCTAATAAGTGTTGTCGATAAACTTGTTTTCCTCTATGCAACCAAATCCAAATCCTAATACCAGTGACACTGTGTTGTATTGTGTTGGAAATGCATGGAAATGCATTAACACTTGAATGTTAAATCTGTGCACTTGCCAACCAGTACACATTTTCTCATTTTTTGCGATCAACTTTAGAATAATTTAGTACCTCTGACACCTCATATAATACATGTCAGTTTTCATGTATCTAAATTCCAGTCAGCCAGTTTTGTTTAACAGTAGAACATGCTATTCCCTGGGTGCCCAGCAGATGGCGAGCATGTCCTCCATTTTGAGTGGTGATTCCATAGAACTCCTTTGGGCGGTGCAAATCCTGGCTGTGCTCAATCAACGGACTTCACCGCTGCTTGATCATGTGATCAAATTACTGATTGTGACCCTGTACACACGGAGCTTTTTCTAAAAAGTGCATTCTAGAATATGTTGGCAGTACAACAGTTGTAGCCTGTGCGTACACACGCACCAATAGGAACTGTTTGCTAGCTACACAAGTTTTGGAGCAGACTGTCTGTCAGGCTATCTGTCAGAAATCGCCTTGCTGTCAATGAGCTCCGAAGACAGGCTTCAAAAGGTGTGTAGGAAAATTTTGAGACTCCCCATGATTGTGATGACGTCACATGTCAAAGTTAGGGTATTCCCATCAATGTTGATCAAATTGGTTCCTCCAAACTGTCGATGCTCCATGGTAAAAGTACATCACATGTATGACTATTTACTCATATAATCAATATGTAATCCAATAAACCTGTATCATTAGTTGCAGCTGAGCTTATGGAAACGCAAGAAACTACAGTATCAACTGTAGAGAAAAAGCAAGAGAATGCAGAAGGCTTAAAAAAAACCACACTTACTCAGCAGAAAACATTAATCAAATACTAACCATACACTTATATTTTCAAACTGATCAACTGCTAATAAATGTGCTAGAAGACTAATATTTTACATTGACCCCTATGTAACCTGAATACAATGGAAAATTACAGGAGGCTGTGACTTGTATTCTTAATGGAAAATTACAGAATAAAGACTAATATTTTTTAAGGAAAAGTTGGGGTAACTTTCCACAATGACGTTATCACCCAAGAACAGAAAATCATTGTGGTGCCAAGAAGGACAGATGGTATTTTAAGAAATGTGTTAGGTGTGGGATACACATTGTATAAAATGAATGTAAAACTGACAATCGAGGTTCAATTCTGCAGAATTGATCCGGCTTTATGCACCTGTGCAAATAAAGTCTAACTTTTCTGAAGAGCTTGCTGCTGTGGTGTCTTTTCCCTCGTGAAGTTGTTTTCTACAAATTAATGATTGGACTTTGAATTCTGTTGTTTCCTAGACACGACAGGTGTCCCCAACTCTGTTCAACGTTACCATTACTGTTTACTTTTAGTGTTTTGTAATTGTTTCTTGAAGAATGAACAAAGGACAATTTCATGCAATTCTCTGTTTCTGCTCCTGAATGCTGATGTAGGTAAGTGAGAAGCTTTCCGGCGAGCTGTAAATGGCTTGTGGGGCAGGAACATATCCCTTGTTCCTGTGGTGTGAGTCAGACGGTTTTCCATGATTGTGCTGGTGTACCAGCTGGTCACCAGCAAAGAGCAATTTTTGTGACTAGATAGAAAACAATCATATTCAAACATGACTTCATGCTATGTCCAGTTAAGCTAAAATTGAGTAATGTTATGCTTGTTGTTTAAAAGCATAACAACATGTTCGAATAAGAATAGTGCCTGGTTCCATTTTTAAATATGGACAACCATAGCTCTAAACAAGCAATTGATAAAGTGGCCATAAAGTGACCACTTTATTAGGTAAACCTGCCCTTTCTTGGTGATTTTGCAATATATCGGTGAGTTAATTGTGACTGACTTCCATTTGGATGTGGCTTGCAGTGAAGTGTAACATAAAGTGTTCATTATGGAAAATTTCAGAAAAATCTGGGATCTCATGGACATTTTTTGCTCTGACTTGCAACCCTTGGGTTACAAGCCCAGTTGCCTACCCCAGACTACACGGCCACCCACAGGCTTGTGTGTTCTCTGCTGTGGCCCTGTTGCGATTCACAGAGAGGAGGAGGAAGAGGGAGATTATTCACCACGAAGTTCATGTCTGCTTCTCCTCCGTGAGACCCCCGCCACCACACGCAGGCATCAGCTGCTTCAGAGAGGCCCCCCCCCCCACTGTTCTGTCTGCCCTGGGGAAAACAAGACAAAGATTGACGAAGATAAAGGCTACTCCATAAAATTTTTTTTTTAAAAAGTCAACTGTTTCCACGCAAGTTGAGTTCTTATTTTTATTTTTAAAAAGAGCAGCTGATTATCAACTGCTGCTGAGCTGAATGCACTTACTATAAGTCCCCCTGGATAACAGCATGTGCCGAATGACTACATCATAATTTTATCCCTTTGAAGAGCCGGTTTTTTGGAGTACTTTTTTTTGTGTTTCAAGTCAGCATTCAGTGTTCTAGAACGCCGTTGCTTTCAGTCACCGTTGTTACATCAGCATTAGAATGTTCAGTTAAAAACATTCTAATCACGTATTTGTGACCTAACATTTATCGTTCTGCGCAGCCAGGCAAGGACAAGACGCAGCCAGAGGACCCGTAGAATGTGACGTGCGAACCCTAGAACCCACAGGCAGCATGTTTTCCAGGCAGCATGTTTTCCCTTTCCTGGGACAGAGAGAGCGTGCGTAAAAATGCGAATGTATTATGAACTAAGCCACTGATGAAAAATTGACCGCTGCTATTTATAAGTTCTGAGTGAAGCACAGGATCCCCTCCACAGGCCCTGCTCGTGACTAATGACTGTGTGTTCAGAGAGCGACTGCATCTGTACCGAAAAAAGAAACGCCAGAAAGATCCCATACATTTAAAGGAAGGAGAGATAAAAATAAAGGAGGTGTGGAGGTGTGAAAGAGGAGTGATGGAGGGGTGAGGTAGGGGTTGATGGAGGGATGATGGAGGGGTTGATGGAGGGGTGATGGAGGGATGATAGAGGGGTGATGTAGGGGTTGATGGAGGGATGATAGTGGTTAGCACTGTCGCCTCACAGCAAGAAGGTTGTGGGTTCAAATCTCGGCTTGGGGCCTTTCTGTGCAGAGTTTGCATGTTCTCCCCGTGTTCATGTGGGATTATTCCAGGTACTCCGGTTTCCTCCCACACTCAAAGACATGCATGTTGGGTGCACCCCTGCAGTTGCCCTTGACCAAGACACTGGCCTCAGAACTGGAGTTGGTCCCCGGGCGCAGCACAAGAGAAGCAGCTGCCCACTGCTCCTAAGTAACTAGGATGGGTCAAATGCAGAGGACAAATTACCCGACAGGGTTCAATAAAGCATATCTTAATCTTAATGGTGTAGGGATTGATGTAGGGGTTGATGGAGTGGTGATGAAGGGGCAATGGAGGGATGATGAAAAAGTGATGGAGTGGTAGTGGAATGATGGAGGGGTGTTATTCCCTGAGGCAGAGAGCTGAGACAAGGGGTCAGAGATAGCACAGCGCACAGTTCCAAAACTCCTCCCCCCCCGCCCCTGAACATCCTCTAACCATCCCTGGAGACCTTGTCTAGATCCGACTGCGCTACAGCGATTGGGCATCATGGGTTTCCTGTTCAGCTGCACTAACTGGCAGGAAGACGGTGGAAGTGTGTTTGCTACTTGCCCTTTCCAGGAAATCTGCATTCGGCCCATAAATCAGTGCAGAGGCTGCAGAGGACAATGGGACAATAAGGATGGAGGGAAATGCGGCTTTTAGCACTGAAATGTCTGAGTGTGTGTGCGTACATGTGTGTGGGGAGGATTTTGTGTGTGTGTATGAGTGTGTGTGAGTGTGTGTGTGTGTGCGTGCACGTGTATGGGGAGGATTTTTGTGTGTGTGTATGTGCGTCTTAGTGTGAGCGAGCGTGCGTGGGGAGGGGGGTGGTGTGTGTCTGTGTGCGTGTGCATGTGTGCGTGTGTGTATGTGCACGTGTGTGGGGAGGATTTTGTGTGTGTGTATGTGCGTGGGGAGGGGGGTGGTGTGTGTCTGTGAGTGCTTGGGGGGAGGATTGTGTCTGTGTGTACATGCATGCATGTGTGTGGGGGTGTGGGTGTGTGTGTGTGCATGTGCATGTGCATGTGCTTGTGAGTGTGTTTCCATGAATGTGTGGCATGCATGTCAGTATATGTGTGTGTATGAATGTGTCCTTTGCATGTGGGTGTGGGTGTGTGAATTTGTGTATGTGTGAGTGTGTGTGCACCTGTGAGTGTGTATATGTTTGCATCTTTGTGTGAATGTGTGTGGGCATATCTGTGTCTTTGCATTTGTATTTGAGTGTGTATTTGTGCTAGCATTGGTGCTCCTGTGCACACTTTTGTGTATCTGTTTCTGTGAATATATGTGTACATTTTTCAGTGCGTATTCATGGGACTACACACTCTCAGTAATCGCTAAAGCAATAATAATAATAATAATAATAATAATAATAATAATAATAATAATAATAATAATAATGAGAAGAAGAAGAAGTTATTTTCTCTTGTGCTCTCCCTCATTCTGAGACCAATGACTTCAGAGGCAATAGGCTTTTTTCTTTTCTTCGAGGGCGAGACTGGCGCGTGCATACTAGTGGGGGCACGCCGCTTTCTGCGCGAGGGTCGAATCCTCGGTGCGTGTGCGCACACAAAAAGGAAGTCAGCCGATCTGTGACTGAACGCTTGCAAGGACGATTCCAAACAAACAGAAATCGACTGCCAACGAGTGGCTGTGTGGTAGGGCTCGTTTTGATATCAGACGTCGTGTACGCGGATATAATAACACTAAGACGGAATTCTTTTTGATTTTTTATTCTGTGTTTGGCATCACCGTGCGTACCACGGGTGCAATGAAAAACGGCAATTATACACATCCATTATGCACATCCTTCAGCCTTTCTTCTCAATGACGGGGCAGCATCTGTTCGTCGATCCAATCAGCTCTTCAATTTATTTCTTTTCTTTTTAAAAATTAGCAGACTAGCTGCATTTATTTATTTTATTTTTTTTGCGCTAGCATCGAGCGGGAGGAGGAAATGTCTTAATTAGCGCGAGCCTGCCTGAAGAGATGAGTGTAAGTATAATGTTCACGTCGCGTGATATTTTCACATTTCACAGACATTCTTATTATTCTGTGCAGTGAATCTGCTTTGTGCAGTATTTCTAGAAGACCCACTGGTAGTATGCTTAATGCTAAAATTGGCTTGAGATTTGACTTTCTGCTATGCTTGAGAACAGCTAATGGTCTTATTTTCAGCATTAGACAAATGTTAAATATTATGATGATTACTATTGTTAATGGCAAGAAAAACAACAACAGCAATAAAATAACAAGAATAACAACATGAACAACAACAATAGTAATAACATTAATAATAATAATAATAATAACAACAACAACAACAACAACAACAACAACAACAACAACAACAAAAAATGTTATTGTCAGCAAGGCTGTTGTGTTGATGGTATTGGGTTTCATGCCGGACTTTTTTTTGGACCGTTACGTCATTTCGGGATGCATAGAATGACTTTGCAATATATGCTGACGAAGTGCGCTCCACTCAAACCTGTCCCAGTTCATAAGATAATACTTTTTTTTTTTTTGCACCAGTTCATTTTTTACAGAAATGATAAATGCTGCATATTTGGCAGGGGGAATTTAAAATCCTGAGGGGATTCTAAGGACACAGAGGATGCTAGTTCCAAGGCGTTATTGGTCATTGATTAAAAAAAACAAAAACAAAGCTTCTGATGACCAAAACATTCTCTTTGTGTCATATCATATACCAAAAGCACAGTGTGTGCAGTCTGGGACACCGAACGTTAAGTCTTGAACAAACTACTGCGAACTAATTTGGGTCCTACCTACCTCCAGAATCCTGGAATATTAATATGAACAAAAATGCGGACACACGCCTAGACGACTGACTAAAGGTTGGTGCGGGCACACAAAAAAATCACAAACAATTCGCACGCATTCTCAAGGAGTTGTTGCCCTTTTAAGAGTCAAGCAAACGTCATGCAGGCGATTCAAAACGGATTTCCAAGGCTTTTCCCTTTGGGGTGTAGTCTGTCTGCAGTTGTGTGCGGAGGTATGATTACTTTGACAATGTCCTGTTTATTATAGTTTTTCTATTAAACGATCAAGTAATGGTCACATTACTTTATACAAAACAAATAAACGGCTTCAGTTCCAGAAGTACCGGAAGGAACGCTGCTTATAATGAGTATTTCGGTAAGATATAACAGCACGAGCCTCGGGAAAGTAGCGGTATCAGGAAAAAGTGTCAAATGCAGCAGGCGCCTGCGCAGCAACTTCGTCTGATGTGTTAAAAGTAATAGGCTATTTGACGACTATACTCATTATTTTGGTTGCTTTTGCATAGACAGTGTTTCACAGAGTGGGACGCGTTGATGGATTCTGCGTAATATTTCCTTCTTTTTTTGCACGAGTAACATGTCGCGAGCTTATGTATTTTCACAGCCAAAGGATCACATTTCGAGAACAGAAAAAAGCTCACTAAGACCTTTAATAATACCTACCATCTCACTGAAAATGGCAAATACAGTTCAACAACCTGGCACACAAACAAGCCTCCCCGGCTTTGGCGCCGCAGTCTCTACGTGGAGAACGCGGCAGCGGTTCCGACTTCCTGCCAGTAGTGCCTCCAGCTGTGGAGCTGAGCTGGGATAAGGCCTGTCACGGAATAACTGGAAAAAAGCAGCAGCGATTCGCTCCTCATTTCTCAGCGGGGGGGGGGGGGGGGGGGGGGGGGATGTAGGCCACGTCAGTGGTACTGTAATGGTGACCGAAGCGTGTACTGATTCCAGCCGCAAATTCCTGCTAACATTTTATATTCAGGGAGTCGCTGTTCTGGTTGTATTGAAAATAATACGCTCTCGCCCGCGCACACACACACGAATACCGCTTCAATTTTTCAGATATCTGTACTTTTATTTTGTCAGCCACTGTGGAGCGTCTGCAATTCAAATCAAATCAATTTAATTTGTACAGCGCCTTTTACAGAGAACGGTCACAAAGACGCTTTACAGAGTAGCAGAAAAAAGGCAAAATAAATAGTTTCAAAGTAACTGTATCAAGAGAAGTATGTACACAGCGATCGACGGGAGACAGCTGCCTCACAATCTGATGTGATCACGTGGTGCAGTAGTTGGCTCAGACCTTTGACCTCTCAGTGTCCTATGTGACTAAACATCTATGTCTGGTGTTCCACCCTCTCCTCCTCATCCATCCCGCAGGACTACCGCGAAGATGGGATGGACTGCGGCAGCGACTCCTCGAGCCGGTCCTGCTCCGAGACCAGCTCCAGCATGGCGACGCCGTCCTCTCCCAGAATGCACCTGGCGGCTCTGGAAGACTGCGAGGACGACGAGGACTACCAGGCCTACAAGAGGAAGCTGATGGAGGACTGGGGGGGCGGGTACGGGCTCCACGACGACCGCCGCGGCGACGGGGGCGGGGCCGGGGAGCCGGTGAACAGCCGCAGCCTGGCGGAGGAGTTCCGGGATGTTCCGTGCCCCCCTCCCTCAGTCGGCGTGCCACCGGCCACCGCCGCCGCCGCCGTGCCGGACGAGCTGAAGCAGAACGGGAACATCATCGTCCTGGCGGCCCATCACCCCTTCTCCCCCAGAGCCGGTCAGCGCGGGGTGGGGGTGGGGGTGGGGGCGGGGGCGGGGGCGGGGGCGAGTCCGGGCTGTGCCCCCCTCCCCCGCGCGCCCCCCATTGACTGGGCTGCCTTGGAGAAGCACCTGACCGAGCTGCCGTCGCGGGCCTGGGACGGACGCGGCCAGAACCAGAACCCGAGGAGAACCAGCTCCACCTCGGTGAGCCTGTCCTCTGCATGGTTACGTCTTCAGCGTTAAATCAGCTGACAGGGAGGGTACGCGTCACCCCTGTTTGGCTCGTTTAAACTCGGATTGGGCTGAACGAACACTGGGGCTTTTTACTGTGTGGTCTGTGTCTGCTTGCCTGAAGGCTATAGGATGGGTGTGCAGATAGTTCAAATGCTGTGCTTCAGTGCTGGTCCCTGGGGATTCAATGTCCTTTGCAGTGGTGCATTATGGGAGTGAACTTTTAGTGGAGGGAGGCTGTGAAGCTCGTAAAGGCCATTATGATGATGTCAGTGCGCACACATGACTTGTGCTGTCGCTGGTATTGTGTGAGGAGGATTATGTCATGCTGTAATCTCACTGTGGTTTGTTAGGTGGTCTTTTGGTTTTTTTCTCCAATATTCAGACATAAATTGGAGAAACAGAGCACTGCTGGCTCATGGGTAATGGAGCGCTGCTGGGTCATGGGTAATGGGCACTGCTGGGTCATGGGTAATGAAGTACTGCTGGCTAATGGGTAATGGAGTACTGCTGGCTCATGGGTAATGGAGTACTACTGGCTGATGAGTAATGGAGCACTGCTGACTGATGGGTAATGGAGCACTGCTGGCTGATGGGCAATGGAATACTGTTAGCTCATGGGTAATGTAGTCCTGCTTGCTCATGGGTAATGGAGCATGAACATGAGAAGCCATTGCAGTTCTGACTCCAGAGTTCGCTGGTCTAGCTGACCTAAACTCAACCCTGCTAAGGTTAGTGTGATTGGTCCGTCGGGAACTTAGACTTTGTTTAACTTGGGAGGAGGGGGTTTAGAGGAACTGCTGACGCTGTTGAACACAAAGGTTTTGCACAGTATTGATTTGGAGCGCCCTCTGGCCTAGTTTATGGCAAGGAAGACATTGGAACACTGGCTGAGCATTGTTTTTTTAAATCTGTGCATTGTTTTGCTATAATGTGTCAAAAATGAACATGTATTATTGAAAATATCAACTTTAAAAAATTAAACAGGCAAAGACTTGGCTTTGAATGACCTAGATTTTAAGAACATAGGGACCCCCAGTGGAACCTTATACTATATACGTTATACACGAGGTTGTTGATTCTTTGTATGTCCAGCAGATGGCACTGTTGTAATATTTGCTGCAGGGCTGCCCAACCCCGTTCCTGGAGTCCTACCATCCTGTGTATTTTCATTTCAGCCATAATTTGATTCTACTAACGAGCAGATGAAGGAGATCTCTAGCTGTTGAATGAGGTGTGCTTTGTTAGGGTTGGAGTGAAAAGCTACAGGACGGTTGATCTCCAGGAACAGGGCCGGGCTCGGCCCTGGTTCACAGGATACTGCTCTTCCGAAGTTCAGAAGTGGGGAAAATGCACTGCCTTGAAAATGACCTGTAATTCTGACGTGAAACGGAAGTGTAGCTCCACGTGAGGGGTTCGTTCCATTTAATATGTTGTAGAAAAAGGTTTAATTTGTCTACTGAACTGCCCCACCCCGCTGGGTCTGTTGCCATGGTAGGGTGACGCGCTGCGGTCTGTAGCTACACCAGCAGGGGTCAGGGCTCAGGCCGGCCGTGGGGAACACAGGTGTGATGCGTGGAGCGGGTCTGTCGAACGGCCAGGGCTCTCTCTCCCCCCGAGGCCTCCCGGCCGCATGCCACGGAATGTCTGACCTTCAGAGATCCGGAACGCTGAAGCCGACGGCGTTCCGTGACTGGACGGGGGGGAGCGGAATCGTAGGAACGAGCCGGCGGCCTTTCCGAGCAACGCCAGGGTGCCGGGACTGGGATAGTCCGCGGCTGGCGATGCCGTCCTGTGGACGACTTGTTAAACTGAAGTCCTGGTGACCCTCTTTAAGGGGCATGAGGTGCTTTAAGGGGTATGAGGGGTTTTAAGGGGTATGAGGGGCTTTAAGGGGTATGAGGGGTTTTAAGGGGTATGAGGGGTTTTAAGGGGTATGAGGTGCTTTAAAGGGTATGAGGGGTTTTAAGGGGTATGAGGGGCTTTAAGGGGTATGAGGGGTTTTAAGGGGTATGAGGTGCTTTAAGGGGTATGTTTAAGGGGTTTGGTTTCTCCCTCCCCCTAAAGGAAGAGGCTGCAGAAAGGGCGAATATTGATTGACGGGCCAGGAGCTGATAGGTGGGTATTGATCAGCGGAGAGTCATGTGACGGCACAGACTGATATTCTGTGGGCTCCAGTGGCTCAGGGGCTTCAGGGCAGTCTGGGGAAATGGGATTTTCCTCCTTAATATGAGTGAGAATCGCCGAGGTTCACCGAGTATAAAACCAGGACGGTAATTGTAGCATAGATACTGCCTCACTGGCTATCACGAGAGATAGATTTATATTATTTGACTTTGATACACAGACTTTTTTTAAGCTTGCAAGGAGCTGATTTCTAAAATTGAACTGTAGCTGAGGTACAGGGCACATGTACTGTGTGAACAGCAGGGGGCGCTGCTGGTGAGAATTAGTGGAGTAATCTTCCTCATGGGTATTTTTATTGATTTATTTATAAGGTTAAAAAGCAACTATGTGAACAAAAAGGTGCAGTTAACAGAGCCCGACTCTGTTAATTTAAAACCATTTTTTAGTTTAAAATGAAAGCAAGAAAAGAAATAAGAGAGGAAGAAAATTGAAGGTAGAGATGGGCAGGCCATCAGCAAAATGGAGGAGTATGTCTGTGTATGTACGTGTTTGTGTGTGTGTGTGTGTGTGTGTGTGCTTGTGTGCTTGTGTGTGTGTGTGTGTGTGTGAGAGTGTGTATGTGTGTGTGTATGCGCACGTGTGTGTGGGTGTGTGACAGTATGTGTGTGTATGTACATGTTTGTGTGTGTGTGTGTGTGTGTGAGTGTGTTTGTGTGTGTGTGTGAGTGTGTGAGTGTGTGTGTGTGTTTCTGTGTGTATGTGTGTGTATGTCAGGGGAGGAGGGTGATAGTAGTAATTCTTGTCTGGGTGAAGAACGTGTAGGTAGCAGGTTCCAGACTAGGGGGAGCTGTGTGAAGGAGACGACGGAACTGTGCACCTGGGGAAACAAATGATCTAATTTCCTTCCCTGAGAAGGAAGAGGAGAGAAGATCCACTTTCAGCTGGCCGACGGCTAGCCTTTGCCCAGACCGCCCAAGGTCGCAAAGATGGCGACGGCGCTAACCGGCGCAGCGCAGCGACGCAGCTAAGACCGTAGCAGATAAACGGAGCGGTAGCGTCTCGCGGTTCATGATCGATTTCTGTTTTAAAGGGCGCTGTGACGGCAGCCATTTTGCCGGGGGTGGTGGGACGCGGCTTCTGGCAGCCGCCCGAATCCTTCAGGCTTTGTTTACCCGGATGAGCGGCGGCTCTCGGGCTGTTTGAGGTCCTGATGTAAAATGGATGACTGGTCACGCGGCGGCGGAGTATGCAGCAGCAGGATGCCCCCCGCCCCCAACCTAACCCCCGTCCCCACTGCCCGCCCCCCCAACTGCACCCCCAGCCCCCCCCAGAAAAAAGGCTGAATTCTCTGGCTTGGTGGAGCAGTTGTTCAGGGAACACGGCACCAAGGTGACACTGGGGCCCAAACGTGTTTCTAACGCAGGAAGCGTGTGTGTGCCTCTCTCCCCGCCCAAGCGATTTGACTGGCAGGTGTATGACCTGTCAGTCTCGCTGGTCGCCTAGGCGATGCGGTCGAGGCCGGCCGCCGCCCTGTTGCCGCCCAGCGGTGCTGCTCTGATCTCCATGGAAACCGTCCGTGCTGGTCTCGAACAGGAGGAGGTGGTGATTAATGAAAGTGTGTGTGCTAATGGGCTAAGTCTAATTAGCCAGCTGCCGAATCTAGCATTTACCATCCAGGATGTATGTGCGTGTGTGTGCGTGTTCGTGTATGCGTGCACATATGGTTATGCGTGAATGTTTGTGTGTGCGTGTATGAGTGTGTTTGTGTGTGTGTACGTGTGTGTGTGTGTACGTGCGTGTGTGTGTGTACATGTTTGTGTGTGTGTGTCTACGTGTGTGTTTGTGTGTGTGTGTATGCGTGTGCTTGTGTGTATGTGTGTGTGCGTGTGTGTACATGTTTGTGTGTGTGTGTGTGTGTGTCTATGTGTGTGTATGTGTGTGCGTGTGTGTACGTGTTTGTGTGTGTGTGTGTGCGTGCTTGCTGATGCTCTGTCCCTGTGGTAATGTTGATCTCCAGTATGTGTGTGAATTTGCCGTGAGACAGACCGGCTTTTATTTTGGCAGCTGCAGTATTATAATCCCCTGAAAACATGAAACAAAACCAATTACAGCGGACTGGCATCCAGCTTCTACAACAGAAACAGAGCCTCAAATGTGAGAACACAATGCGGAGGAAATAAGCAACCAGCCAGTAGCGCACACACACACAAACATGTACACACACGCACACACATAGGCACATACACACACACACACACACACACACACACACACACACACACACACACACACACACAGGCACACACACACACACACACACACACAGGCACACACACACACACACACACTCGATGCGAGAGGGTCTAAGCTGCCGACGTGGCCTGGCGTTGTCCTTCTGGACCCCGCGCGTCTCCGCCCTGGGAGCGGCCTCCAGGTCTGCCCGCTTCGCTGAGCCCAGCGCTGCAGGGTGTGGGGGATAAAATGGCGGAGACGCGTAGCTGAGATCGGTACTGCGCTCGCGAGCTGTCCGCGGTCGCCGGGAGCGACGCCGTGCGCGCGCACAGATGCTGCGCTTCGACGCGGTCTTCCCACGGGAGCGCTGGCCCGCGGCGGAACCGAGCCGGACCGAGCTGAACCGAGCCGAGCTGAGCCGGACCGAGCCGGACCGAACGCCGCGGGAAACTCTGCCCGCCTGACCGCGCTCGGTCGGAGGACGGCGGCGCGCGAGTCCGTGGGCGCCGCGAAGCGCCGTGGCGCAGCGTGGGAGCCGCTCATTTCCTCTTCCGTCTGTTTTTGGTCTTATCCAGCGTGACGCAGGAGCTGAATTTTGGATTTCCGCTTCTTGATCATCCTCCCCCCCCCCCCCCCCCACAAACACTCACCCACGCCCATTCACTGGAGACATGGGAAGATGTATTCTCTCTCTCTCTCTCTCTCTCTCTCTCTCTCTCTCTCTCTCTGTCCCTAAAGAGCATGCCTGGTTTGTGCTGCCTGTGCTGTTTAGAGAGAGAGAGAGAGAAGGAAGGAGGGGGTGGGTAGAGTCTGATAGAGAATGAGTGACAGTAAGAGAGAGGGAGGGAGAGAGGGAGGGGAACAGCTAGAGGAGGGGGAGAGAGAGACCGGTACATAAGCAGGTTGGAGGAGAGATTACAGCAGTGCACGGAGACAGACTCAGTCACAGACACAGACACAGGGAGTGTTTTCTGCAGCAGTACAGACAGTCTCAGTAACAGACAGAGGGAGTGTTTGGTTTGGTGCAGCAGTACTGACATTCACAGTCACAGACACGGAGTGGTTGCTGCAGCATTCAAACAACACAGCTTCCATTTTAGCTAGTGGACAGAATCCATCTCTCTCTCCCTCTCTCTCTCCGTCTCTCTCTCACGCACTCTCCCTCTCTCTCTCTCTCTCTTGCACTCTCTCTCTCTCCGTGCTTGTTAGCTTGCTCCTTCACCCTCTGCTGGTAGATGCAGTGATCTCCAGCACTGGACAGAGACGGTTCCTGTTCTCTTTCCAGAGAGCGCAGAGCAACATAGCGCAGCATAGGACAGCTCAACCACAGCTCAACGCAGTTCAGCACAGCTCAGCACAGCTCAGCACAGGCCTCTCTTGGCGTTAAGAGTGAATCATGGTGCAAAAGGAGAAGTGTATTTATCAGGTAAGACTGGGCTTTGACACGCCAACCTGCTCCCCTGTCTCTCTACTGTGCTCCTGTTCATATGTGTGTGTTTGTGTGTGTGTGTGTGTGTGTGTGCGTGCGTATGTGTGTGTGTGTGTGTGTACGCATTCTTCTGTTTGTGTGAATGCGTTTCTGTGTTTGTTTGTTCATTTTTGTGCGTTTGTCTGTTTGTGTGTGTGTACGCATTCTTCTGTTTGTGTGAATGGCTTTCTGTGTTTGCTTGTTCATTTGTATGCGAGTGTGTGTGTATATCTTCTTCTGTATGTGTGAATGTGTTTCTGTGTTTGTGTGTGCATACGCTTGTGTGTGCCTTTAAAATGGTACGTATCTGTGTACTTGTGTGTGCAGGCATATGTGTGTATTTGAATGTGCGTTTGTGTGCTTTTGTTTGAACACATGCGTGTGTATTTGTGTGTGTTTCTCTATGTGTCTCTGTCCTTGGGAGGGTGTGCTTTTCTGATTGCATTTAGTTATCGTGTCTGGAAGTATACGTATGTGTATGTGTGCCTTATTGTTTACACTTGCCTGTTTGTGTATTTGTGTGTCTGTGTGTATATATTTGTGTGTGCATATGTGCGCGTTGGTAAATTGGAAATGGCACCTGTGTAAGGGTGTTTCTTGCTGTCATTTTGTTTTGGGGGTGGGGTGGGGGGGGGGCGGGTTAATTTCCTGGAAGTCTGGCACAGTTGCTACGGACACACTTGACATTTGGTAATAAAGCATTCTGTTGACACGCACACACACACACACACACACACTCAGACTGAGGACCCCTGAGGGGGGGTTCAGTGCTCACCAGAAGGATCTTGGGGGTTTGGTGGGGGGTGGGGGTGGGGGATTAGGGGGCTACACTGAGACATCTCTTTATTGGAGAAATGCCTTTGAAATTTAACGCGGGGTGGTGGGGGGAAATAACTGCTTAATTAACAGGAGAGGTGTCTGTGGGGGATAGGTTCTGTTTATAGGAAATGCATCTTTAAAATTTCACGGAAGGAGGGGGGCAGAGAGAGGCAACAGGGGGCGAGGGGTTTAGTTTGTCGGGGGGTGAGTGACGTCTGCTACTTCCGCTCATTGCTATGCTGCTGGCATCCCATCGATGAGTAACCAATCGTGTGACCTCACAACTGCAGTGTGTGTGTGTGTGTGTCTGTGTCTGTGTCTGTGTGTGTGGGGGGGCTGGCGAGTGGGAAGGTGCTGTGTGCTCGGCATGTTAATGATGAGAAATGAGAGAAACGCGCACACGCACACACACACACACACGCACACGCAAACACACACACACACACACACACACACACACACACACGCATACACACACACGCACACGCAAACACACAGACACACACACACACACACACACAGACACACACACACACACACACACACACAGATCTCCGCGCCTCTGGCAGTGCAGCGTGGGAAATGGAGTCCCGTATGTACCCCCGTTTCTCGGGGAACCGAGATCGCGGTGCGAACGGCTCGCTCTCCTTCTCGCTCGCCCGTCACATGGGAGAGAGGCTCGGATGTTCTCCTGCTGTACATTTGTGCTGCTGTTGTTTTTCAGTCCCCAAATGAACACACGTACACACACACACACACACACACACACACACACGCACACATGCACACATTTGCACACGCACACACACACACACACACACGCACACATGCACACACGCATGCACGCACGCACGCACACACACACGCTGGTTAGAAAACAAACCCATTCCTTTTGATTTTCCATCCCTCTGAAAGGTGTCTGATAGGCTGTGTAGCTGTTATATGGATGCAAGTGAGAAAAATGATTAAAAAACAAAAACAAAAAGAGATGCTGATGGAAGAAGAAAATGGGAGAGAGAGAAAGAAAGGGAGGGAGAGATAGCGGGAAGGAGAGATAGCGCGTGCGGGGTGGGGCTGTGAGGTCACAGGACGTGCTCTGTCTGCCTTCTGGGTCTCTCCAAAAGGCACAGCTCTAGAGATCAGCTCTCTGACCAGCAGGTCTGTCTGAAAAGGCGTTGTCCCTCTAAAGCAGGGCTGCCCAGCCCTGTTCCTGGAGATCCGCTACCCTGCGGGTTTTCACTCCAACCCTAACAAACACGCACCTCATTCACCAGCTGGAGATCTCCTTGATCTGCTAATCAGCAGAGTCTGGTGTTCCAAATTCGGGCTGAAATGAAAAGCTGCAGGACGGTAGATATCCAGGACCGGGATCGGGCAGCCCTGCTGTAAAGGCTTGGGGGCAGCTGCGGCGGGGGGGTCTCTCTAATGTCACAAGTCTCTAAAGGAGGTTCTCTGTAATGGCAGGTCTCTCTAAAGGCTGGTATGTCTCAAGGCAGGTCTCTCTGAAAAGGCATTGTCTGTAATGCAGGTCTCTGATCTCTATAACGAGGCTCTTTAAAACGCGGGTCTCTCTCTATAAGGTGTGTCTCTCTGCAGACTGGGCGTCTCTGAAATGCTGGTCCCCGGGCCTTCGGACAGCCGCTCTCTGGGGACCTTTCTGATTGGGTGTCTACCGTGTCAATCAGCCGCAGTCCTCTTGTGTTCAGACAGATGTGTCCGCCCCCTCCCTCTCCCCCTGTAAAGGTGCCTTTGAGCGGCACCTGCCGTGTGTGTGTGTGTGTGTGTGTGTGAGTGGGGGGGGGGTTAGCTGCGCCCTCGATGCGGGCTTTGTGTGCTGAAGATGAGAGCGTGTCGCTATCTTTTTCTGCTGTGACGGTCACGTCATATCGGGCTGCCTAGCCGCTATGGCAACCACATCGCTGCGGTCATCTGTGTTCATCATCAAGGAGACATCTTTTTCAGATATCGCCTTCATTACCCAAGGCTTCATTACCATAGACTGTGTTCGTTATCAGAGAGGCAGCATTACCATAGACTGTGTTCGTTATCAGAGAGACAGCATTACCATAGACTGTGTTCGTTATCAGAGAGGCAGCATTACCATAGACTGTGTTCGTTATCAGAGAGACAGCATTACCATAGACTGTGTTCGTTATCAGAGAGACAGCATTACCATAGACTGTGTTCGTTATCAGAGAGACAGAATTACCATAGACTGTGTTCGTTGTCAGAGAGACAGCATTACCATAGACTGTGTTCGTTATCAGAGAGACAGCATTACCATAGACTGTGTTCATTATCAGAGAGACAGCATTACCATAGACTGTGCTCGTTATCAGAGAGACAGCATAACCATAGACTGTGCTCGTTATCAGAGAGACAGCATTACCATAGACTGTGTTCGTTATCAGAGAGACAGCATTACCATAGACTGTGTTCGTTATCAGAGAGACAGAATTACCATAGACTGTGTTCGTTATCAGAGAGACAGCATTACCATAGACTGTGTTCGTTATCAGAGAGACAGAATTACCATAGACTGTGTTCGTTATCAGACAGACATCTTCATCATCATCGGTGTTCAATTTCCTTGTTCCTTTGTTGGTCCTGCTGCAGAATGGGTTTTTGCCACGGTGGCAGATAGACTGACCTACAGGTCAGGGAAAGAGAAATACTGTGAGACAGAAAGCTGGGCTCTGTCCCACACTCATACGCACACACACACACACATACACACACACAGGGGCACACATGGACACACACATGCATACGCACACACACACACTGAAACACGCACAGGTAATTACCATGTCTTCAATTATTTAGAAGAAGTTAATTACTGCCTAATCTTCCCCGTTGGTACCTCCAGCAGGGAGAGTCTGCTCTGCTGGTTCTCTCCGGGGGGGGGCGGGGGTTAAGAAACCGTGTCTGATAAATGCTCCGTATTTCAGCCAGTGTGTGCCGGGGGCGGGGAGGAGGGGTCCGGGGTGATTTATCACGCCCCGTTCCCATGGCCACGGACGGCCGGGAGGCGAGAGCCAATCGGAATCTGCCGCTGCATCTTCCCTGGGCGGCGATGTGTCTGTGTGCACAGGGCTTGGCCGTGGCTCAAGGCCACTGTGTGCGTGCTGCAGATGCCCTGTGAGCTATCACGTCTATACTCTTGCTTCTCCTCATGTCTTATCTTCAGCCCTTTTTGCTGGTTTTTATTTTAAATCTTGTAATGAGATTTGAGTTCCGCTCTTTGAATTGTGCAATACAAGCTGAAGGTTGATGGCTGTTATACGACTGAAAGGAGTTATTTGTGGGTGGTGAAGATGGAGGATGCAGTGTGGAGGGTACCCGCTGCTTGCTGGCGTATCCCCTAGTGCTGTACCAGGTGTACGCTGTGGTGGTGACCTCAGAATGTCACAGTGTATGGCTAAGGTGTGCCATGATGACCTCACAATGGCACAGTTTATGCCTAAGGTGTGCCATGATGACCTCACAATGGCACAGTTTATGCCTAAGGTGTGCCATGATGACCTCACAATGGCACAGTTTATGCCTAAGGTGTGTTTTGACGACCTCACAATGTCACAGTGTATGGCTAAGGTGTGCCATGATGACCTCACAATGGCACAGTGTATGGCTAAGGTGTGAAATGATGACCTCACAATGACACAGTTTATGCCTAAGGTGTGTTTTGACGACCTCACAATGTCGCAGTGTACGGCCATGGTGTGTTTTGATGATGTCACAATGCCACAGTGTATGGCTAAGGTGTGTTTTGATGACCTCACAATGTCACAGTACATTCCTAACGTGTGCTCTTGATGCACTATAGTGTTACCGTAGACTCTTTGGGGCAGGGGTACTCAAATCTGGCAAGAACCAGTAGTTCTCCGGTTTTTTATTCTTCCTTCTCTAATCAAGGACAGGTTTACACCTGGGACACCAGATGTAAGGGATCTCTGGCCCATCAGGGACACGAATCAATCAGTTAACTACGAGAAAGAAAAACCAGCAGTACTGCAGCACACGAGAGCCAGATTAGAGCGTCTAGTCTCTAGGCTACCTAGATGGTCAGGTCCTGCATTCTGTGGCCAGAGTCAGTGCTGGCGTGGTGAGGAATCAGTTCCTGAACGGTAAAATTTAGGCAGACCTATTCAGTGCAACGTACAATAAAACGTGTGCACACAAGCGCGTGAATGCAGCGCTGCTGCTCAAAGGACCAGCGCATCACTGCACCAGCAGATGGTGTTGTCATGGGGTTTTGTTAAAAAAAAAGAAATTCTTCCATCCAATAGATCTGTTGTGATATTCTGCCTGGGACAGGTTGTGCTCGGGCCCCGGTGCATGCTGGGAAGACGGAGCTGCGTTTGGCATTGGCATGGCGTAAAATGAGGTCATCCTTTGCCGCATTTTTGGCAGCTCGTGGGCTGCTGCTGGTGCTTTGCCTTTCGGGGGGGGGGGGGGGGGGGTACAGAGGGAGGGCAACGGTGATTATTCTTCTATTGAAGGCAGCGAAACATCGGCGGCAGAGAGATGGGTCCCCTGCGTGTGTGTGTGTCTGAGTTTGAGTGCGCATTGGTTGTTAGTCAGGACTGTGCCCAGGTTAAATTCGTCATCCTCCTCCTCCTCCCACTTGCCAGCGTATTAGCTCAGTGATGCAGCATGAAGTCAGACCATAATGGTCTTTTCCTCCCTCTCTCTCCTCTCCCCTCCTCTCCTCGCCTCTCCCTCTCTCTCCTCTCCCCTCCTCTCCCCGCCTCTCCCCCTCTCTCCTCTCCCCTCCTCTCCCCGCCTCTCCCCCTCTCTCTGGTGAGGTGGCTATGGATTCTGTCTGTAAAGCAATGCACCTGTGTCTTCATTCTTTGTTTCCTCTCCTCCCCCTCCCGCTGCCCCTGTCCCCCTCTGTCTCTCTTCCCCCTCCCTCTCCCCTCTCTCTCCCTCTCTCTTTTCCCCCTCCCTCTCCTCTTTCTCTCTCCCTCTCTCTTTCCCCCCTCTGGTGTTGGATAGCAGTTTTCTACCAGTAGAGCAGCACACCTGTGGTTTCTCTCCCCTTAGCGGTGAATGGTGATTTCAGAGGCTTCCAATCACGCGCCTGTTCACGCTCCAGACAAACATTTTGTGTGTGTGTGTGTGTGTGTGTGTGTGTGTGTGGTTGTGTGTCCATATGGGTCTGTGTGGTTGTGTGTGAGTATATGTGTGTGTGTGTGTGTGCTAATTTACACTGACTCATCCTCATTCCCGATCTCTTTTTATCTCTTCTTTTTCCGTTTCCTCCATCCCTGCT
>CM077289.1:5847347-5912347 GCA_039654925.1 Anguilla pacifica
GTCCGATACTGTAAGAGTGCTACTTTTCAACAGCTTCCTAAAATAATTCATATCACAGAGCAAGTGCACAGTGCAGAGTAAAGGTTTGCTTGTTCTCACAGTATTTCTCAATCATTATAAACTTCCCCAGCTGTGGGAATGGATCTAGGCCACGATGAATTTAAGCACAGGCATTCCCAGGCAGGGTGTTTTCCTGTTGTTGTCATTTTTTCAAAGGTGCTACCACTGCGTGGGAAAAGCAAAGAAAAAGAAAAAGTGATTAATGTTTGAAAAACTCCACTGGGGTGAGAGAGAGAGAGAGAGAGAAAGAGAGAGAGAGAATGAAGAGAGAGAGAGAGAGAAAGAGAGAGAGAAAATGAAGAGAGAGCACATCAGGTTGTTGGAGGGGGACAGCAACAGGGAAGAAACTGGAGGAGGAAAAGAAGGCATAGTTTTTGCCAATATTTACAAATGCATTTGATGGCAATTTTGAATTTGAATTTGGGCTAGCAATGCTTTTAATCCCCTTATTAAACTCTGTAGACAAAGATGAAGATTTATTTACTTATTTTATAATAGGTTTTATAATATGAATCAAGCCTATTAATATATCAACTACCACCAGAAGGAAGTTGTAAATGTAAATGAAATAATAAAAATAGCCAAAAAAAAAAAAAAGTTCTGACACACATGCACATACACTTAAATGATATAAACCCATAGGAACACTCAACATTCAATCAGAGGCTTTCTCCTCAGTGAGAGGGATTAATGGGAATGGAAATCAGCATCACTGGATTTACAGTAACAGAAAAACGTAGAAGTCTCAGCCCAACCCCCCCGCGCCCCAGCCCAGCCCAGCGTTCCTCCGGAAAGGGGGGGTCCGGAGAAAAACGAACTCGGTCCGCGTAGAGAACGCTGGCGCTGACGTTCAGAGAAACGTTGGGGGGGGGGGGGTTCCTGTATAAGCAGGGGGGTTGGGGGGTGGGGGGTGGGGGGGCCTCCAGGCCGGCGCTCGGCGTGCGGTGGGGGGGGTTCCTGTATAAGCAGGGGGGTTGGGGGGTTGGGGGGGTGGGGGGGTGGGGGGCCCTCCAGGTCAGCGCTCGGCGTGTGGTGGGGGGGTTCCTGTATAAGCGGGGGGGGTTGGGGGGTGGGGGGGCCTCCAGGCCGGCGCTCGGCGTGCAGTCCGCGCACCGCTCTTTCTCAAAAGGGGGAAGTGCAAGAGAGGCGCTACTGGAACCGTGCACGGTCGCCATAGCGCCGCGACCGCACTCTCAACCGCTCGGTGCCGAGGGCGGAAATTCCACAACCGTCAGACATTGACCAAAACTCTTTTGTGAGATAATTAGAGAAGGGGAGGGGCATTGTCATCGGAATAGTCGCGATCACGTCATTATTAAATTCACCTCCAGGTTTTCTATGGTGAGAAAACATTGCAGATGAGAAGGGTTGGGGTTAGGGTTTGGCAACCTCCCCCCCCAACCCACTAACTGTGTGTAAATATGTGCCTGTGTAATACTGTTAAATGGACAATGTGTAAACATATGATTTATGTTGCCCCCTAGTGGTTCAGGTCGTAAATGCTATTCTAAGACAGGCTGATAACCACAAATGCATGACTAGATTAAGCTTTGGGTGTCTGTAATCCATCAGTCATTCTGCCTTCTGGTAATTCAGATTCTGTTTGTCTTTCTGTCTGTCTGTCTGTCTGCCTGCCCTGACCTCTCTAAGCCTTCAATATGGCTGCCCTATCTAGACTCTTTGCCTGTCTGCCTTCTTTAATGATTCTGTTTGTACTCTAATCCTTCTTTCTGTCCATCCCCTTTTATCCTTCTGCCAACCTGTAATAATAAAACTCCTGTGTCTGTAGAATAGTCCCTCAGTGTCCCTCAGGTTATGGCAAGCTTTAACATATTGAGCCGCAATTGGAAATGATAAGGAATGTAAGTTTTTTTATATAAATTGTGGAAATGTTTTTCTTATATTTGTGTATTTTGTACAGTTTAGGAGGAAGTGCGTCTCTCTCCCTCTCTCTTTCTGTCTCTCTGTGTTCTCTCTAATCCCTCTGTCCGTCTGTCCATCCTCAGGCTCCAGAATGGGACGAACCTACAGATCTGTTTCGTGAACGACAGCGGCAGCGATAAGGACAGCGACGCCGAGGACAGCAGAACAGAGACCAGCCTGGACACGCCCCTCTCCCCCATGGTGAGGCCCCGCAACCAGAGGCCCCAGAAACAGAGGTCCCACAAACCAAGGCCCCCCCAAACCGACACTCCGCAAACTGAGGCCCCACAAACAGAGGTCCCACAAACCAAGGCCCCCCAAACCGACAGTCCACAAACAGAGGTCCCACAAACCAGGGCCCCCCAAACCGACACTCCACAAACTGAGGCTCCACAAACAGAGGTCCCACAAACCAAGGCCCCCCAAACCGACACTCTGCAAACAGAGGCCCCACAAACCAAGGCCCCCCAAACCGACACTCTGCAAACAGAGGCCCCACAAACCAAGGCCCCCAAAACCGACACTCTGCAAACTGAGGCCCCACAAACAGAGGTCCCACAAACCAAGGCCCCCCAAACCGACACTCCGCAATCTGAGGCCCCACAAACAGAGGTCCCACAAACCCAGGCCCCCTAAACCGACACTCCGCAATCTGAGGCCCCACAAACAGAGGCCCCACAAACCAAGGCCCCCCAAACCGACACTCTGCAAACGGAGGCCCCACAAACCAAGGCCCCCAAAACCGACACTCTGCAAACTGAGGCCCCACAAACCAAGGCCCCCTAAACCGAGGTCCTTGCAAACCTAGGCCTTTTTTTTAAGCGGTCATGTGTCTGTGTCTATCCCCCCCCCCAACGCGCAGAGCAAGCAGAGCTCCTCCTGCTCGGACCGCGACGTCACCGAGGACGACTCGGAGTCCCTGGACGACTCGGACTTCCTGAGCCGGCAGAAGAAGCTGCAGGCGGAGGCCAAGATGGCGCTGGCGATGGCCAAGCCCATGGCCCGCATGCAGGTGGAGGTGGAACGGCAGGTCCGCAAGAAGTCCCCTGTGGCTGACCTGGTGAGTGGCCCAGAGCGCAGAGTTCGCAGTTCACAGTTCACAGTTCATCATCAGCTGCACCAATCAAATCCGCCAGACTCGTGTTCCAACGCAGTGGTTCTCAAACTCGGTCCTGAAGTTCTGAGTAACGCCTGGTTTCTGTTGCTCAGTTGGTGGTTGAAAGTTCTTGCATGATTTTTCATCATTCGTTCATAGCACATTGCAGGTTTGGCTTTTTTATCATTATCTTTGTCTTTCAATTCTTCATTATCGACCAAGTGGCTTCCTTTATTGGTCAAGTGTCCACACTTTCACCAATGAGGAGCCTATTGACTCACCCCAGTCTTTAATTTTATTGGTTGAAAAAAAAAAAAACTTTAAAACCTCTTTTCATGTAAACCTTTGCAATGTAGCGCAATTAACAGGAACATGGGCCTTTTTTTCCCCCTTCATTGCACGCTCAGCCATTTCTGACATAATTGGGACAAAATAGTCCCTCAAAACATGAAAAGGGTCTAATTAAGAAAAATGAACAGCTTGTTAAAAATTCTGGGACCACGATTGTGGGCGGGATGAACACAGCCGTACGAGGGGGGGGGGGGGCAGGGCTGGGTTGGAGAACCACTGACCCAACAGATGGTCAGCTCCTGCCTCTCTTCCATCCCACCTCCCCTTCGTAACAGCGGGAGGTTCTGGGAGGCAGACAGCAATATGTTCCCCATAAAATCGACTGTTGCAGTGCACGTGGTCCCCTACCGGGAGCATGTGAACCCTAGTGTTGAGCTGAAGTGATACTGAGAATTTTGATGCATTGTGGGAGTTTTCGGGGTTCTGTGTCACATGACATTACATTACATTCCATTTATTTGGCAGACGCTTTTGTCCAAAGCGACGTACAATAAGTGCACACCAAGGGTCATTGGAGCAACTACAAAACACAGGTCCGATAAGGTACTAATTTTGTAACAGTTATTCACAGCCGTGAACACATTCAAGCCAGTTCACCCAGTAAACATTACTCTCTGACCTAACCCATGCTAAGTAAAGCTAGGAGATAAGAAAACCCGCAACATCAAGCTACAACAGTGCAGAACAGCCATTTCTACAGGCCTGTGGCACAGAGTATTCCTCTAAAGCCCAAATTCAGACCCAGGATTCATGACGCGACAAGCTGCAACTGGAGAACGTGCAAAAAAAAAAAAAAAACTTGCCACCTGCGACTGGACGAGTTGAATCGCCTGCGATGGCAAACGCCGACACCTGAGGTTCGTTCAAGTCTGAGACGGAAAAAAATAGGTTCAGGTTCAACGAACAGAGGCAAATGTTCGTGGCGAACATGTTTTATTTGAACAGTTCAATTTGAACGGCTTTTTACGAACATTCCAAATTGTTTGCATTAAACATAAACAGACATGGCGACGAGAGCTAAGTACTCACAGCCGCTTCTATGATCATCGATGATAAAAAATAGCCAGCTAGCGAACAATAATTACATTGGCTAGCGTTAGAAATAACATTATTGAAAAAACTGATCGCACTTAACGGCATTTTCAATTGAAATACCCAACTGGGGACATTTCCTCCGTTCAGCGTCCATTTTTGTCCGCCGCAAACTACCTTTTCAGACCGTTCACTTGTGTTTGCAAACGTTCGCGGCGAACACACTAATAACGGAAAAAAGTTTGATATAGTTTGCAAACGTTTGCCTTGTTCGCTGAACTTGAACACACCTCTGACGT
This sequence comes from Anguilla pacifica, assembly GCA_039654925.1. NCBI lineage: Eukaryota > Metazoa > Chordata > Actinopteri > Anguilliformes > Anguillidae > Anguilla > Anguilla pacifica. The sequence goes on from CM077289.1 coordinate 5,852,109, forward strand.
TAGGAGACGGGCAGTTCACACCGCTGCGACTCCTCTCAATTCAATTAAATTCAATTCGTTTTATTGACATGACAAATTTGTACATTTGTATTGCTAAAGCTTGTAAGCTTGTAACCTCTCCTCAACATTCTGAAACGGTTTCTTCATGTCGCGAATCTTTGGTCTGAACTGGACGTTAGGTGCGCTGGAGGATTTTTGCTTCGCTAGTAGGGGGTCATTCAGTGTTCATTTTTACGGGCCTGATTATGTAACATCTATGAAATGTCCACAGAGCTTGTGATCACCGATCCTCGATCTCCTCGGTCCTTTCAGCCCTGGCTATGCTCAGGGTTAAAGACATCTTGGAAATGTCAGTGAGGTTTGAGAGGATTAAAATGTGTTGTATTCCATAGAACAGCTCTAAGCTAAAAATAAAAATAGTCCTAGTCATTTTCTATGACGATTGGTACACCGCAGTAAAATTCACAGCACGTTTCCAGCTTGGGTTTTTTTGTTGTTGTACTGATGGTAAAAATCTGGCTTTGCATTAGCGAGAACTGCTCTGGTGTGAGATGTGAAAGGCAGGCAGAGTTTTGAGAGGACCACAGTTAGTTTGGTTCACAGTCCGTTAGGCTGTTCCTGGGGCTGGAACAGGGTGGGCTGAGACCAGGAAGATGATGTTTTCCCTCTGCCCTACTCTCTCCACCCCGCTATCACTCTTTTTCTCTCTTTTTCTCTTTCACTTTCAAACCCCCCCTTCACTTTAATATCCTCCCCCTTCCTCCGAACCTGAAAAACTGTTTTCTCACACTTACTCCACTCAACTCTCTAACTTCCAGCCCTCTTTCAAATTTCGTCTCTTCTCTCTCTCTATCCTCTCTCTCTCCCTCCCTCCCCCCCTCTCTCTCTCTCCCTCCCTCTCTCTCTCTCTCCCTCCCTCCCTCTCTCTCTCCCTCTCTCTCTCTCTCTCTCTCTCCCTCCCTCTCTCTCTCTCTCTCAGTTCAGGGTTAAACAAGGACGCCGCAGCCAGCTCTCAGCGTCACTGCGCAGTTTCTAGTCTCGTAGCAACCTGAGAAGTGGGAGGGGATTGGGGGATTGGGGGATTGGGGGGGGGGGGGGGGATAGCTGCCTGTGATAGGCTCTCGGCCCACGGAGGGGGGAGGAGCTTCAGTGAAGAGAGCTGGAGAGGGCGCACGCGGGTCATCGGGTGCACACGAGGTTGCGCGAGTTCGCGCGAGTTCGCGCAGGGCGTGTGTCGCGGGCCTGCCGGGTGCACCGCGGGGCCGTGGAGTTTGGAGAGGGCCTGCAGTGTGTCAGGGAGTGCGGACCGGGTTGCGGAGTGCGCGCAGGGTCAGGGAGTTTGCCTTGCGAGACAGGGAGTTCATCGCCGTGGACCGAGGGGAGAGCCGCGCCGCGCTGCGGCGTGTATGCGTGTGTGTGTGTGTGTGTGTGTGTGTGTGTGTGCGTGTGTCTGCGTCTGTGTGTGTGTGTGTGTGCGTGTGTGTGTGAGTGTGTGTGTGAGTGTGTGTGTGTGTGTGTGAGTGTGTGAGTGTCTGCGTCTGTGTGTGTGCGTGTGTGTGCGTGTGTGTGTGTGCGTGTGTCTGCGTCTGTGTGTGTGTGCGTGTGTGTGTGAGTGTGTGTGCATGTGTGTGCGTGTGTGTGTGAGTGTTTGTGTGTGAGTGTGTGCGTGTGCGTGTGCGTGTGTGTGAGCGTGTGCGTGCGTGTGTGTGTGAGTGTGTGCGTGTGTGTGTGTGTGCGTGTGTGTGAGCGTGTGAGCGTGTGTGTGTGCGTGCGTGTGAGCGTGTGTGTGTGTCTGTGTGTGTGCGTGTGTATGTGTGTGTGCGCGTGTATGCATACTTGTGTGTGCATGTGCTTGTGTGTGTGTGCATTTGCGCGTGTGTGTGTGCGTATGTACATGTGCGTGTGTACGCGTGTGTGCGCTTGCACGTGCGTATGTGTGTTCGTTTGTGTGTGTGTGTGTGTGTGTGTGCATGCACGTGCGTATGTGTGTGTGTGTGTGCGTTTGTGTGTGTGTGTGCAATAATGACTCTTTGGCACTAAATCCTGGCCCGTTGCCACCATCACCACATCCGCTGTCTGCAGAGTCCAGAGACGCCTGTGCCTAACACAGTGAAACAGGAACAAATTGCGAAGCTGGAACAAATTCAGTGCCTTTAATGAGAGAGAGAGCAAGGCTCATAAAAAACAACAACCAAACCAATTAAACACAAAAAAAGAGAAAAAAGATTAATTTTGCATGTACATCTTTCAAAGCTTCCTCTTTGAATGAGAAAGGAGACACAAAAACACACCTTCAGAAACACTCTCTACTGATTCGTCACAGACTGATGAATCAGTGTCCCAGCAAAGCAAAGTAATCTACAGTATGTATGAGTAAAAGAGACAAGGATACTGTGATTTACTGTGCATGGATCATATATATATATATATATATATATATATATTCTTTTTTTCCATTCCTGGAACGGACAAATGAATTCTCTTTCCACCTCAAACCTCACAGATGACTGTATGTCTCAGACATGACCCCTGCTGGATGGCTTTTGCATTGCAGTGTTATCTTTGGCGTAAACACAAATGCTTTCCAGAAAACAGGAAACTCCCTCCCAGTGAATGGCTTGGTAAAAATGAATGCCAAATCTTTTAAAAAATTTTTTTTTTTTAAATGTCTTCTTCTTTTGAATCTGTGATGCAATATGCTCACAGGACTCCTAAATGTGTGTGTGTGTGTGTGTGTGTGTGTGTATGGGTATCTACAATTGTGTGCGACTACATGCTTGTGTGTATTTGTGTATGTGTATACGTGTGTGACTGTGTGTTTGTGTGTGTTACATATCGTACTGTTAGATTTTCTGTGTTAAATGTTGTGCTAGTTTGAGGGTTTTCTCTCCCCACTGGGAGTATTTTTTTTTTACATTATGTACTTGCTATTTGGGGGTTCAGGCCTGGTGTTTGTTGTTTGCTATTTTTGACCTGTCTCTTGCCTTGCTGCTCTGTAAAGTGTCTTTGTGACAGTTCTCAGTAAAAAGCGCATGCAAATCAAATTGAATTGAATTGAACTGAATTACTAAATCTTCATCGTCTCGCCCCTGCAGTTGCCCCACCTGCCCCACATCAGTGAGTGTCTGATGAAGAGGAGTCTGAGGCCCATAGACCTGCGAGACATGAGCCTGGGTCAGCTACAGGTCATTGTCAATGACCTGCACTCACAGATAGAGAGTGAGTACACCGTACACACACTTACACACTCAAACACACTCAAACACACACACTCACAGATAGAGAGTGAGTACACCGTACACACACTTACACACTCAAACACACGCACTCACAGATAGAGAGTGAGTACACCGTACGCACACTTACACACTCAGACACACTGAAACACACGCACACGCACACACATTCACAGATAGAGAGTGAGTACACCGTACGCACACTTACACACTCAGACACACTGAAACACACGCACACGCACACGCACACACATTCACAGATAGAGAGTGAGTACACCATACGCACACTTACACACTCAAACACACTCAAACACACGCACACACATACACACACACACACACAAACACAGATAAAGAGTAAGTACACTGTACACACACACACACAAACACAGATGAAGAGTGAGTACACTGTACACACACACTCACACACACACATTCACTGCTGTTTGGACAGGTTATTAATGCTGTGTGCTCAGCAAAAAACAGCATGTGGCTAACCGTAAACGATCTCTCTCTTGGTTTTAAAATGACTGAAACCTGAGCTACAAGGCACCTACTATTATGGCCTCTGATATATTTGCTTTCTTGCTTTGTTAGCTTTTATAATGCTTACTGTTTGCTTAGTGCAACGTGTGGTGCTTTTTCGGCCCTGCTGCAGGTCTGAACGAGGAGCTGGTGGAGATGCTGGTGGTCAGAGATGAACTGCAGGTGGAGCAGGACGCAATGCTGGTGGATATTGAGGACCTGACCAGGTAGGAGCAGGCCCCCTCACATCACCAAACTGCACCTGCCGTCCCTGAGCCTCCACAACTCACACTCTGGAACCATGGTCATTTCGATCTGGAACATTTCCCTGGTTCCAGAACCATGGTCATTTCAATCTGGAACATCTCCCTGGTTCCAGAACCATTGCCATTTCAATATGGAACATCTCCCTGGTTCCAGAACCATTGCCATTTCAATATGGAAATGTTTTCCTTGCTCTGGAACCATGGTAATTTCATCCTGGAACATTTCCCTGGTTCTGGAACCATGTTGTAATTTCATTCTGGAACGTTTCCCTGGTTGTGGAACCATGTGGTAATTTCACTCTGGACTGTTTCCCTGGTTCTGGATCATTCATGCTAGCATGTTTTCAATTTCCCTGTGCTGTGATCCCAGCTCTGTTCCTCTGAATAAAGTGGAAAATACAGGAAGTCAGACTGTCTGCTCTTCATTAAAAAAAAGAAAAAAAAAGACAAGGTGTAACATTGTAACATTTAACCTTTTTTTCCTACAGACACGCAGAAAGCCAACAGAGACACGTGACAGAGAAGATGGTCTCCAAATAAACACGTCCCCATCTGCTGCCCGGCCCCCCGCCCCCCCCCTCCTTTCCCCACATGCACTGCCCCGCCCTGGTGTTTAGTTCAGAAGAGTGCTCCATGGTCATTTTCTCTAGTATTTACACCATCACCGAAGGAGGACACGCTTTCAGGAAGAGGAGAACTAAAGGAAAGATCATCGCAGACTGCACTCGATATGTCACATAAGTTCTGTCCGTTACCGTCGCACGACAAATGAACAGCAGGGCGATGCCACAGATTCCTTATAGCAACCAGATGGCCAGGTCCTCCTTTCTTTCCAAAATCTCTGCCATATCCACGGATGTGTCCCAGGGCAACAACAACAAAAACGCGAAACCCTTGGCCGCTGGCATTGAACATGCCTGATAATGAATTTTCATAAGATGCATGATTTTTTTACTTCAATGGTCGAGAGACTAAACAATTAACTTTATGTAGAGATGGCCATCTGGTTTGTGTATAGAATCTGTGGCAATACCCCTTTTCCTGCTACTGCACCTTACACACAGTTTGTTGTCATTGTACTATCCTGTTTCATCTTGTCTGATTTGACGTGAACGATGGATGTAATTATTGGCACTGGCCTTGACTGTATGAAAAGTGAACGATCTGGCTTTTTTATATTCATTTCTGTTTTATGTTTTTTAAAAAAATACATTCCACACTAAAATAGGTCAGTTAAATTTAACTATTTGGTTATAACCTAAAGACGATAGTCTGTCCAGTCGAGAGAAAGATAAGTACAAATTCAGAACTAAACAAAACTAACTCGGGCACTATTTTTTACAACCTGTCTCTTAATTTTGCACAAACAGTAGTTTTCCTAAAAACAAAAAAGAGACATTTTATTTGAAGGCGCTGGATGTGTGGGAGGAGTTCCGCCCGCCTTGCGGTAAGGTCTGTGACGTCTGGGGCCGTGCGTTCGGTGTAGTCGATCGCTGGCCTCATGCGAAGGTCGGTTTCTCTGGCTCAGGTTTCATTTTATGTGAATGTGTGTGTTTTAATGTCTTCACGTTTGTCTTCAAAATCGTATGGAGAAAACAGACAAAACAAAGTTTTATGTACAGAAATAATGTAAAGTTATTAATAAAACAGTATTATTTCATAACTTGTGGTCTTGGAATGTAATTTATTTTTGGTATTTCCTGGGTTCTGTGGTGATTTGAAATGATAGATTTTTTTATTTTATGTGTAATTAACCTTAATTTATCCAGGCAGATCAGCGGAGAACTGGTATCTAATTTGAAGAGACTACTTGGGGAATCAATATGAATTGCTAGAGATCATGTAGCCAAACAGATTCAACCCTTTAAGGTGTAAGATCACGAAATGCGCGATTAGAATGTTCCTCGCTGAACATTCTGATGCTGATGTCACAATCACTGCTGGCAGCTGAAAGCAACAGAGTTCTAGAACACTGACTTGGAATTAAAAAAAAAAAAAAAAAAAAAACATTCCAAAGAAAAAAACCTACTCTTTATGGGTTTAAGTGGTGGCCATACAAATGTTTTTCGGAAACCGGTGTTTCCCCGATCCAGAGCACCTCTCACGCTGGTTCTGGTTTCCCCGGGTCTTAGCTTACTCAAGGCTAGAACCACACTGTTCCACACGCATGCTCCATGACATCACCCTGCCGATATGTGTGACTCAGCAGGTCAAACAAACAGTCATTCAAGTACTCAGTTTTGCTAATAGTTATGCTATGTGATAACGTCAGAGTCAAATTCCAAACTCAACTGAGCTGATGTGGACATTTCCTTGCAAGACATACAAATTGTCAATAGTAAAGTATTGTTACTCCATTACCAGACACAAAGTACACTAAGTGCTTTAATTATCTTTAAAAGATACCAGACGTGGGTAAAATAATTATTTGACATTCATTAATCCTTTGAACATCGGTGAGAAAAAAGAACTGAAGTATTCAATTAAGATACATAATTCATCCAGGTCTGAAAGATACCGGTGTTACTATATAATTCATGTTTTGGAATTTACTTTTCATTAAGGGTTTAAGACTTGTATTCAGCTGTGAATTACATGTTCATCTACACCCCCCCCCCCCCCCCCAACAGAAAGTCACTTGCATGGCAACTAAATTGAGATAATTGCTGTATATTTTTTTCTATTCTATTGCAATTTCTAACGATTGCCATTGAGTGACAAAGGGGAGCAATGCAACAACTGTCAAACTTCTTACTCAATCCTTATTTTTTTTCTTTCTTGATTCCAATTTATTAATGTGTTCACTTTTAAAAGAGCGGGAATCTTTATCAGTTTCTTTGCATTTCAAGTACAAATAAAAAGACCTTAAAAAAAAAAAAAAAAAAAAACCAGGACAATTTGAAATCCTGAAAATCCTGTGGCACGCTTTTATTTGAATGAGGTTTTCTAATAGTGAATCATCGCCTCTGTTCCCCTTTTTGGCAGAAAGCAAGACATTGAATGGAATGTCACACACCACAGCCACTTCTTTGGAGGGAGGGGGGTGGGGGTGAAATGGGGGGGGGGGGCATTCTGTGAAAATCGGGAACAGTGTTTGCAGTCTGAAAAGAACAGAGACCGTGTTGCTGAGCAATGAAGTTGCATGCATCAAAAAATAAATCAATTAAATAATAAATTAATAAACATCTTTAATTTAAATTATACCTGGAATGGTAGTTTTGGGGAGAACAGAGAAAATAAGATTTCCATGTGGCAGTTTTGATTTTTGCCAACAGCCCCACACCATTACTCAATAAAATTAAAAATATATTCCATACTATGTACAAAATATGATATAGCAAATGATATAGTAAATGATGTTGACTTTTGTAGTGAGAGGAATGTGATATCAATTAACACAAGGATTTTCTTGAACAAATTATTCTATTACTGAATGAACAATCTCTACTGTATAAGATGTATGTGTAAAAACACAGGGAAATTTTTTTTGAAAATAATGATCATCCAGATCATTGAATTACACTGGCAGTGGATACAGGGGTTAAGAGGTTTCTAAAATTGGAATACATTTTCTGAAATAGTTTCACTTTTAAGCTATTTGTAAAAATCAGTGCTAATTTGTAGTCTTTGAAATCAAAATTTAAACGCCACAATTTCACAAACACTGTTTTAGTTACAGATCTTCTGTAAGAACCAGACCTGGATACAACGATTTGAAACTCTTGAATCCATTATACACCAGTCCAATATTCAGATCAATATTAATAACATGTTCTCTTGTTTTTTTTTTTGCCTACACTCTCAGAAAAAAGGTATCATTCAGTATATAGAAAGGTACAATCGCTTGTCACTATGGCAGTACCCCTTGAAGATACAGAATTGTACCTTTACCAGAAAAGAAGGTACCATTCAGTACCTAGAAAGGTACAATCGCTTGTCACTAGTACCTTTAGAGGTACAGTTTTGTACTTCTACAGAATTTGTACCCTTGTGTACCTTTATTTCTGAGAGTGTAAGTTTGGTTTGTACCTGACCAAAACACAGCTGTTTATAACGCACCACTAATTTTTGTTTTGTATATATTAAACAGAGAAATTATGTGCTCTATATTCTGGTATCGGGTTCTCACCTTGACACTACCGGCAATGACCGCCACATAATTGGTTATAATGTCACTCAGGGAAAGACGGTTTTCAGTTTGAAGGATTCTCCTTCGTTTCATTTTCCACGTGATGTGTCGACTAGGCTACTCGGTGAATCTACTCTAACGGATGTTGCCCTGATGTGAGCTATAAAATAATCGATTCCAGCATGACTTGGATAACTGGGATATAAATAAATAAATAAATAAATAAATAAATAAATAAATAAAAACATAAGCAGAAGTGTTGCAAGAACAAAGAATACCGATTTAAAAATCAATATTAAATTAGGCCTACTGCCCAATAAATGTTTTTCTTTTTCATAGAGTAGCCTAAGTGCTGTCACTATTAAACTCATATAAACTCTGTTACTGTTTATATAGCATTTAAGGATTTTTGTTTCTTGTATAATCTCGGTTTGGCAAGCATTATTAGCAATTATTATTTGCTTTCTATTCAAATATAGCCCTTGCTTTCGAGAATTTATATTCATTTGGGCGGCATGGGGCCTGTTGGGGGAAAATTCGGTTGAACAGTGAAAAGCCAACACGTCAACTGCCAGACCGGCTGCGAATGCCTCGGCGTAATTTCGTCATGCTTATCACAGTTGCCTCACCGCATGTTGTTTCGACGTCTCTTGGCACCTCGCTGGGGCAAACAGTCTTCTCGAAACCACGGAGAAAATTAAAGTAACGCCACGCGCATTGAAAGGTGTTGCCGGACGGCAATCCCCCCCGGGGGCCGTCGAATGTTGAAGTGTATGCCCGCACCTGAGGAAATCGCACGTGATCGAGTGTTAGGTTGTCTGGTAGCTACACTTTCAGTGTATTTATCCGGGAGGTCTGTTCGATCTTGCTGGGGGAATCCCTTGGAGGTTGTATAAATATCAGTTCGAAAAGAGACAGGGAACACTGAATAAACTGACCGAGACACTGAATTACTAAACATGCAGCAAAACGGAAAGCTTCGTGAGTATTTTTAATAGCATTCCATTATAACTTATTACAAATAAAATCTTTCAAAAACCCATGGTGATAAAATACGTAATTTTGGGTGAATTCAGTAGATACTCTTAACTATGTTAGATTGTTAGATTTTTCATTGGCACGCTTGTGTAGTATACGGCTCTTCGTATTTAGGTGACGGACGGTTAGGTCCCTTCTTAGGTTTCGCCCAGTGGCTGCTCGTGGTCTTGCTCTCCTGGCACGTATTCGACGTCAGCGTGGGACACCCGGTGAAAGGGGACGTCAGGCTGGACAGCGTAGACATGGAGAGCTGCGTGCCGCACGCGAGGGCACTGCTGTGGAATATGACGGAAGCGCTCCAGCACGTAAGTAAACGAGGAAATATTTGCCCATAATTGTGTTTTTGAAAGAAAGAGTAAAAGTGTCAATGTACTACGATTGATAATGATTCTACAATCCCGTTTAAATGCAGGACAATCTTTTTGCCGGAATAAACTGCACGGAGCAGAGTGCAGAGATGAACTCGGGGACTCAAACGGCGTCTGCTTGCGAACCAAACCCTCGACAGGTACGCTATGATAACCCAGCGGAGAGGGCGAGATAACAAACAAATACTTATTTTTATTAAGTGTTTTTTGTAATTCGATGTAGGTATAGACAACACAAAAGTGTATTGCCTATTTTCTACAGTTGTGTTGTGTCAGGAATAATGAGTTGATTGTTACGTGTCCTATACATTTACAAAAACAATGTTTATAATAAATAGCTACTCATTGTTCACTGTCATTTATTTTTTCAAAATCCAGAACTGTCCGTAACTTCAGGAAATTATCTTGATGTCAGATTAGACAGACACACACGAGCACAGAAGTTCCACTCCCCCTGCTGGTAGTGGAATCAATTAACATTTCACCCAACATCATCATTATTTACTTAGATTAAACCATTTTATATAGTCTATGGATTAAACGCACGTACATTTCAGACTAATTGCGTACTTGTTTACTAATCTCGTATTTAATCGCCGTTCCGTACTACAGGATGCCTCGTGCCGTGGCCAAAGAAACACCAAGTTTGATAAGGTGTGTATTCTCTTCGTACGGAATTCTCATTCAGTCTTCACTTTGTTCGCTGTCGCGTGGCTGACTGTGACGCATCTCTCCACAGACTGAGTGCCTAAAGAACATTGAGCGGGATACGCAGTATTACAGGAGCGCGCTTCTGGCGTATTCTGACCGCTCTCTCGGTTCTCGCCTAGTCAAGACCATCGACGACTTCACGGAGGTGCGAAAAACCTTTTTTTTTTTTTTTTTTAATTAAAAAAATTTTTTTTTTTTGCCTTTGTGCGTACAGCTGGTACTTCAAGTGGGTTAGAATTATGTTACTTTTTATACGAAGAGTATAGTTTCATAGTTTTATAAGAGTATACCATTTCGTCTGCTTCACGAGGGCAACTTCAACAACCAATGTGCGCGACAGTAACGCATAACCTGTATTTTGGGGGGTATGCAATCAGAAGGGTTTTGCTTTCAAATATGTATTTTCAAAATATAATTGAATAAGTTCCGATGTCTGAAGACCTTTGTAGGAAAATATTAAAAAATGGCAGATTTGACATCAGCATGTCACTTACTATTTCCTCCTGTTAAACCAGTTTATATAATTTTGTCCCAAACAGCATTGTTTTCCGGCACGCGAAGATTCATCCGTGATTGAGGTGAATTTTAATTTATTTCTCGCTATTTCCTTTTAAAAATATTATTGTAAATTAGATTTTAATACTCGTATCATTGTTATTATTCCTAAATAATAATTGAGACTAAAAAAAAACTTAAAATGTAGATGTATATGTAGAATGTGAAGAGCTTTAACCTATAAACATTCAATAGCGTTTGATTATTTTTCCCTCCAAGGTACCTCCAGTTACAGGCAATACCTTTGAAGGGAGGCTCAAGCTGTGCAAAGCAATGAAAGGCCTCCGGGTTCGAGCCATTACTATCAACCGTGTAATGAGCTACATTGCTGCTGGGGACTACGAGGTGTAGATCTTCATCATCATCATCATCATCATCATCATCATCATCATCGTAATCATCATCATCACCACTACCACCACCACCATCATTATCATCATCATCATCATCATCATCATCATCATCATCATCATCACCACTACCACCACCACCATCATTATCATCATCATCATCATCATCAATCTCAACAAAAGCCAAGTTATAAGCTACTTCACTGCTCGAAACCTCAAGTATCAATCATCATCACCACCACCATCATCATCATCATAGTCATCATCACCACTACCATCATCATCCTGACCTTCTTGTTCTTCATTGTACCTTCATCATCATCACTCTCAACAACAACAGCCAAGTCACAAGCTGCGTCACTGCTTGAAGCCTCAAGTGAGTCATCACATTTATTGTCATCATCCTCATCATCATCATAACCATCAACTTTGTCAGAACAAACCAAGTGACGGACTGTTTCATTTTTGGAAACTAAAAGAACAGTACTGCCCCTCAGTTATGATACCCTGTAATTGCTGACATCATCTACGTCAACATCTTCATCATAATCTTCATCATCAGTAATCAAATCATGATCATCCAACCTATCTCAGGGAGTCAGGGAAACAATTGTTGTCTGCAGGTGCTACACCAAGTAAAATCAGGGTAATGTTACTTCTCTCTATGTACACAACGCGCGCTCTTGTCTGACTGGTCTTTCGTGTCACCAGGTGACAAATCTGGGCCAATCACTGATGGCTGGGCAGTGAACAATATGAGAATAATAATGTTCCCAGTGCTTGCAACCCTGTTTCAACAATCTCTCATCAAACCACTGATTGCACCTACAGTCCTGAAAGCTATTCATTGTTTTTAAATCTACAAAATATTTCTACATTCCAGTACAGAAGTGAGCAACATCACACCAGGGAACTCATAAGAAAACAGCTATTTTTTGTAGCCTATTTTTTTAAAAAAATTCTTACTTATTTGTGAGCATTTATTTATTTATTTAATTTATTTATTTATTGAATTATGTTTTGATGGCTGTTCCATTGTTGTTAGGATATAATTATTTGAAATGTAAAAACATGCTGTGTGTCAAATATTTTCGTTAGATTATTTATTTATTCATGTTTTCACTAGTTAATATGTTAGGATATATGTTTTTTATGACAGTGTGAATTGTATTTATAGATCTCTGATAGTAGTTTCCATGAATTAATTATTTGTGCTCTTATGATCATGAACTATTAGCATTAGAGTACATCAAGTAATTCAGAATTTTTTGATGATAAGACTTGAACAACATTTTTAAAGAAAATTTCCCCGTACTTGAAATGCTGGAAAACATACAATATCAATTTGAAGAAAATTCGAAGTGTTTGACAACAGAAATGGTGGACTAACAAGAATAAAATAGTTTTGCTATTATTTTTTGGTTGGGGACTCATGCTAAATGCTAAACTCTGACATCATGCCTGTACTTTACACTGTCTGTACTGCAGAATAAATATTGTATTCCTGCAATTCCTGAGTTGAAAAACGACAATAAAATTTTGGTTGAAAATACACCGACATTCTGTACTACAAATGACCCCCCCCCCTCACTCCAGAAGAATCTACTTAATGGTATTTATTTAAATACAGTTGAATATTATTAAATAAAAGCGTATTGTCTGTCGCCTGTACATGTTCATCATATTCATCTTTTGACCTCAAATTCAAAGGCCTTAAGCGAATGGGAAAAATAACACATTTATTAATTAATTAAAACTAGCAAAATATGGGCCTGCTATTGAAAGTAGTGGTATCAGAATGAGGCCGAGTTACAAGAAACAATATTGTCTATCTTAGCTCACAAATGAAAGAAGCTCTATTCCATTCCTAGCAATGCTACGCAGTGTTTCCTAAATAATTTCAAGTAACTTGAGAGAATGTGGTCGTTCAAAGTTTATGCGTCACATGAACCATATTGCTGGCTAAAACATGTTTTGGTTAAAGAAAAACGTTAATGGTTACAAATTCAGACCGAGGATTTATGGTTTACGTTATAATCATGTGGCGTCATTAAACGATATTATGTGGTGTTTGCATATGAAATGATATAGAATGCATTTAAATTAAGGATAATACTCTTCAAAACATTCCCCAAAAGATAATATGGTTTTAAAAGTAACATTGTCGGGTGACATAGCTCAGGAGGTAAGAGCAGTTGTCTGGCAGTCGGAGGGTTGCCGGTTCGATCCCCCGCACTGGGCATGTCGAAGTGTCCCTGAGCAAGACACCTAACCCCTAATTGCTCCCAATGAGTTGATTGGTACCTTGCATGGCAGCCTTTCACTGTCGGTGTGTGAATGGGTGAATGAGAGGTGATGGGTGAATGGGTGATGATGTCACTAAGGTGTCCCCTAGGGAAATGGAAAAATCAAGGAGGGGAGAGGTTAGAGCAGGAATAAAGATTAGCTCCGTCTTTCCCGGGTTGAGCTTCAGGTGGTGATTGTCCATCCACCTCTGGATGTCCCTCAGGCAAGCGGAGATGCGGGCAGGGACCTATGTGTCCGATGGGGAGAAGGAGAGAAAGAGTTGTGTCGTCGGCATAACAGTGATAGGACAAGCCATGGGCAGAGATTACAGGGCCAAGGGATCTGGTGTATAAGGAGAGTAACTTGGAGTAACTTGGCAGATGGCATACCTGCCATCTCAATACACACAGGCGTGAGCATGCACGAACGAATGCACGCACACACTCTCTATTTTAAATTCAGTTGGCTACATGACTATAGGTTACTAAATAGCTCATTCTTGCTGCTTCGCCGGTGTACTGTAGTAAAACACTGGCACCCACTAAAACGCATTGAAAAGATGTCAGGTGACAGCGCCAAGCAAAAGTGTTCCATGGTAAATTCCATCCGTAGTTTTAAGACCGCGAAGATACGGAGCTACAGTTAACTACGGATGATAATTACGTAAACAGTAATTGCAGCATTGCATATCTGCGACTTGCAGCTTGGGGAAGTGAAAGCTCGTGGGCACGGCTGGTCCCAAGACGCAGACGCGAGTGCGAGCGAACTCTCGTTATAGTTGCGTGGAGCAGGTGGCATTCAGCAGCCACGCAAACTACTGGTTCCACGACGTTGCAGCGCTAGATCACGCGAGCACAACTCATTAGTAAAGTCATTCTAGGTGCATCTAAATTATAACTCGCATATGTGGAGAATCCACCGAAAGTTTACACGTGTCTCATGAGAACAACAACAGCCGATGTGATTACAGTACGAGATACGAGTCACAAACGTATCGCAAATTTAATTTAAGATCTCTGCCCGATAAGTCACGATGTTCATGCCAAGGAATAACATCAGAATATAACTAGTGAAATTCTATCAATGACTAAAGGGTGCGAACAAAGCAGTGCTTCGTAATGTGGGGTTAACATTCGTTTCCATTAAGAGCTTCAGTGCTCGTAATTGCTTCTACATTGCGAAGAGTATATTCTCATCAAATTAAGCACAACCGGCGATCCAGACAAAGTGAAGACAATGCTGACACCTAGTGAAATGTCTGTGAATAACAGTTGCCGAAAACCCCAACATTGCAAGGAGTGCAGACTTTTTAGCAAATGATAAAATTGATTAAATGGAAAACACCTGAAACTCGTGTCAGTGTTCTTCAGCTGCAATCGTCTCCATGAAGGTTTTTGTATTTATTGAATCGACACAGTACTCTGTCAACTTGGAGAGATCGTAAAGAGGAGGTAGGCCAATATAGAGCAGCAGAGAGGGTGAAGATGAGACGCCGTATGCTTTTTAATCACACCTGAATCCTATCGATTAAAAAAAATCCGGGGACTGACGTCTTGCGATTCAATCAAAATTAGTCCTTAACATTCATTTAACAATTTTTTTAATGCTTTCTCTTCTTCTTCACAAACATGT
Organism: Anguilla pacifica; assembly: GCA_039654925.1. Classification (NCBI taxonomy): domain Eukaryota; kingdom Metazoa; phylum Chordata; class Actinopteri; order Anguilliformes; family Anguillidae; genus Anguilla; species Anguilla pacifica. The sequence continues at coordinate 5,867,205 of CM077289.1, forward strand.
GAATTAACCAAAGTGCCTTTGTGTAATGCTTGCATTTTCCTTCTAAGTCAAAGTTAAGGATGGACATTAATTGAATTCCTGTCATACTTGTTCAGAATAAGCAAGTGGCCAGACTTGTCCAGAAAGTAAAAAAAAAAATTGCACAACAATATCAATTCTTGCTTTTGAATAGCTCGGGATGTTCTGTTTTTTTTTTTTTTTTTTTTGCTTTAATTGTAAAAAATGGCAACCGATTCAGACCCAAGAAACCAGGTGTGGTGAATTAACCATCCAACAAGCTGCTTTAAGTGATCTGTGAACTGTTGCAGTTGATCCCATTTTAGTTTCCCCAAAAATGTAGTGTTACGTGAGGGGAGAACAGGCAATTCAGCCCACATAACCTCACCATATATTTTAATTGTCCTTTAGGTTTATAACATTCAGTCACAATCCCTACAGTCTTGTTGCTCAAATCACGGTCCTAGGGGGCTGAGAACTGCTGCTTTTCCACTCTGCCTTTTCATGAGAGTCAGGTGTGACGACAGTCTGACCGATCAGTGACACTAATTGTTCACTTAATAACCTGGGTGAAAAGAATCCGGGTCTGGATTTTGATTCCACGGCCAACCCTGCTCCTGGAGATCTACCTGGAGTCAAACGCTATCAACGCACTCCTCACTGAACAGCTACAGATCTAATTGAATCCTTAGCGGAATCGGGTGTGCCAAATTAGGGTTTAAAATGAAAAGCTACAGGACGGCAGATCTCCAGGAGCAGGGTCAAGCAGCCCTGCCCTATGCAGTGCAATTTGGCCACGTGATTGGGCACACCTCCGTAGCCTGAATAATTGCTTTCAGTTGCTTGTGCGAGGTGCTGGTGTCAAGTGAGAGGCCAACGGTCAGAGCTAACTAAAGAGAGACTAATCAGTGTTGCTGTCGTTTCCTCATGCTGCCCTGTGATTGGTCGGCACCTGGCAGCGGTTACTTATAAAGGAGGCTAAGCCCTGCCCCCTCTCTAACTCTGTAAATGCTATTGATGCTGTGAAGGCCTAGCAGTCTTGGCGAATCTGTGAATTGGTGTGTGTCTCTCTCTTGTGTGTGGAGATGGGGCTTACAGAGGGAGTGCTGAGGCTGCTTTCTGGCCTGCTTCTGATTTCTCTCCTGGTGGACGGCGTCCCGGTGCCGCCCGGGAAACCGCGGAAGGGCCCGGAAGGGGACCCGCCCCGGGTGTCCGAGCCCAGCGCCGCCGTCGCCGTGTGGTGCCACGAGTCCGCCGTGGAGATCCGGGTGAAGGCCGACCTGTACGGGACGGGCGTCCTGATCGACGGGGCGGACCTGCGGCTGGGGTGGCACCCGCTGGCCAAGGGCGCCCGACTGGCGGACAAGTGCGGCGCGGCGGCGGTCCCCGGAGGGTGGGGCGAGTACGTCATCCTCGCCGATCTGACCGACTGTGGGACGGAGCTTGTGGTGAGCGTAAGCGTCGCACCGCACGGCCCGGATCGGTCTGTAGGGCGGCTGCGTGGCACCAGTGGGTAAGGAACTGGGCCTGTAAACGAAAGGTCGCGGGTTCGATTCCCGGGTGGGACGCTGCCGTTGTGCCCGTGACCGTGAGGCACTTAACCGGAATTGCTTCAGAACATGTATCCAGCTGTATAAATGGATGCAATGTAAAATGCTGTGTAGTAAGTCGCTCTGGATAAGAGCGTCTGCTAAACGCCTGTAATGTAATGTGACGGGAATCTCTGCTCCCTGTCCAAGGGTCACTGGTTTCTGCAGGCCTTTAATTCCAAATTAACTATTTTGGGCGCTTGGAAATGAGGTGTGGCCAATTTCAAAGCCAATAAAATACTCAAATGAAGACTGAGTGCTGGAACATGCCAAAAAAAGCCACTTTATTTATTTTTTTAAAGACTCAGTGCGAGATCTTCAGTGGCAACATCCCTGTTCCTGGATCTACCATCCTGTAGGTTCTCATTTCAACCCTAATTTAGCACACCTGATTCTGCTAATTAGCAGCTCAACAGGATTTCTGGCTGTTGAATGGGGTTTGTGCTTTGTTAGGGTTGGAGTGAACCTACAGGACGGTCTATCTCCAAGAGCAGGGTTGGTTACTACTGGTCTGAAGCAAAATTGATCCGCAGAGGTAGAAAGTCCAGGGGTCAAAGTCCTGCCTTTTTTTTTTTTTTTTTTTTTTTTTTTTTTTTTTTTTCCCTTCTACCCCTGAAATCAGCCAGCTAATTTCACTAATCACTAACTTTTGGCTGAAGAACTGTGCTGATTTCCAATTTCAGGTGTTTGGGGAACAAAATACTAGGAGAGACTTTCTAAATATGGATTTTACAATGTGATCTGGGGGTGAGTGGTTTGAAAACTTGATGCAGAAACCAGTGGTCTTGACTGCCTTTTGACCATGGACCACTAGTAATGCTTTTGTTTGACCTTCTGTAATTTTGGCCTTAATTATAATGGGACGCTAAATGGTTTGGCATTGTTTTTTCATTCTAAACGAAAATGAGTCCACCTCAAATATCCACCTCTGCTGTATTCCCCAGTTCACTGATGACTGGCTGGTCTATAAGAACTCTATATTCTACTCGCCAGCGCCTTCGCCGAATGGCATCATCCGATTGGAAGAAACTGAGATTCCATTCAAGTGCCATTATGGACGGTGAGCATAAAATTCGAAGTACAACTCACAGGTTGTGGGTTTGAATTCCATTTGGAGTGCTGCTGTTTTACTTGAGCAAGATGATTGACCCGGGCGGGTGGGGGTGGGGGTGGGGGTGGGGGTGGGGGGTAGGCAGGCTTTCCAAATGATTGGTCCAGATTCATTACTGATGTGTGGTAGTTCAATCTTTGGTTCATGAACCTCACTGGTGTTAACCCTTTAAAGTAAGATCGCAAATGTCATTGGAATGTTCTTAACTGAACATTCTAAATGCTGATGTAATTATCATTACTGGTGCTTGAAAGCAATTGAGTTCTAGAACACAGAATTTTGAAAACATTCAAAAGGTTTTGAGTGGAGGAGTGTAGCTTGGCTTGGCTGCATACTGGAGTTGGTTCTGGTATCCCATAATTCCTTTCTCTCCCAGCATGCAGTGTTTTTCCAATCGATGACCCTAGTTTCTGCTTGTGCCCAGGCAGTACAGTGTGGACAGTAACAGTCTGGTTCCTACGTGGGTCCCCTTCATTTCCACGCAGTCTGCTGAGGACGCGTTTTACTTCTCCCTCAGACTCCTGACGGGTAGGCCTTGCCACGCCCATGTTCTGACTTTAAAGTGCAACATTTTCAGATGTGGGGGTTGGGGGGGGGAATAGGGTCTTAACTGATGTGGAACTCAATACCCACCAGTGTTGGTTTCCATGTAACTAAAATTTGTCTCGAGTTACTCAAGACAAATTGTGCCCATTAATTTGGAAGCAAGTCCTGAAAAAGGTGGGGTTGGGGGGGGGGGGCAGGTGGGTGTTTAAGTTCTTGCTGCATCTTTGCAACTGCACAGATTCTTTCTGCACACTATGAAAAGATCCTGAGGTCTATCGAAATATAATCTGACTGCACATATGGAATATAATCCTGTATATGCCCTGTTGGGCATGAGTACATTGACTTGTGTATAAGCTTTACATTGTACCTTCTGTACATGAGTAATTCGTACAAGTTTAGTCAGCATGCTTTCCCCTCTGTACTTTGTGTGGGCAACACAATCTTTCTGTATTGTGCTATTGCTTTCCATGGTATAATTGAATTGTGCAGCTAAATGTAATGAGGGTGAGTGATGTGCTTGGGTGGCTCTCTGGCTCATTGCAGAAGACTGGCGTTCTGAGAGAGCCACCAACGTCTACTTCCTCGGCGAGGTCATCCATCTGGAGGCCTCGGTTGTCCAGGGCAACCACGTGCCCCTCCGCGTCTTCGTGGACACCTGCATAGCCACCCTGGTGCCTGATGTGAACTCTGACCCCAGATACGCCTTCATTGAGAATGGGTGGGTGAGGGGGGCCGGGGGGAGAACAGCCCGTCTTGAAGCTCAATCCAGGGGTGGGCCAGGAAGGCTGTATTGGTTTCTGAACTTCTTGCCAGCTTAATTGCTCAACCCTGAAGGTGGTCCTCCGATGTCCCCCGCACCCCCCCCCCCCCCCTTTCAACTCCTCCTCCAGGTGCCTCACTGATGCCAGGGTGACGGGGTCCCGCTCCCGTTTCTTGCCCAGAAACCATGACAACAATCTGCACATCCAGCTGGAGGCGTTCAGGTTTTACCAACACTCCAGGGACTCAGTTAAGTGGATGTTGGGGGAGGAGGGGGAGGAGGGGGGGGGGGGGGAAGCACATTATGCAGATGAAGTGGTATTGTGAAGAGAGGGGAATTGACAGGTCCCTGCCCCTCCCTCCCCCCCTCCCCCCTCCAACCTTTTCTACAGGTGGACCATTGCACCTTTAATTTGTAATGCCTAGTTAAGTCGTGCCATGGAGGGTGGAGAGCATGCAGGCTTTCATTCCAACCAGTCACTACGTCTGCTGATTTCACCAACTGACACCTTCCACCAGAGAACTAATTGGTGAAATCAGCAGGTGTAGAGATTGGAATTGCATCCTTGGTCCTCCATGGCATAACTGGGCACTCTTAGCCTTGGTGGTCAGTCAAAATGAGTCTATTGTGGCATAATTTTTGACCCTACCAGCCCTGGTCTAGAAGTGCTTCCTCATTCATATTAATGAAGTCTGTTTGACATTTGCTTGGGAAGTTTCCTTCCCTGACATCTTAAACTTGCAGGCTTTCATGAGGCATTTCAGAATGGGTGGGATGGCCATTTTGTGCTCAAGATCATTTGTCAGCATGAATATTCATGTAAATGCTCATTAAAATTTGTTTTGGTTTCAACATGCTTTTTGGTCTCCACGAAATTCCCAGACTACAGGTCTGACAAAAAAAAATAAAAAAAATTCCAGACTGCTCTCTCTGCTACGTTTCCTCCCACCCTGGGGAGGTATCCTCCCAAGCCAGGCTCTACAGTCATCTCACTGCCTGGCTGCACCCTGCAGGTCTTCATCACCTGTCTCCTGGAGGCTGAGCCAGTGGCGCTCGGTGGAGCGTCCCCAAACCGGGCTTGCTCTTACGCTGACGGAAGGTGGGCGTGTTCTTAATCACGCCGTTTAATCTCTTGGTGCTTTTTTTGGATTTTAATCCGGAAATTTCCACTTTTTTTAAATTTATTTTTTTATTTTTTTTTTAATTTAAAAAAAAAAAAAAAAAAATTTTTCCTGCCAGGTGGACGGCCGTGGACGGGAACGACCAGGCGTGCGGCAGGTGCGAAGGTCCCCGCGGTTTCTCCACCGGCCAGAAAACCCCGGAAATCGGGGTATGGAAGAGGGGGGCTAAGGCCGAGGCAGGTGCAGGTGGCAGAGCTGCGACTGAACCTCCTGCTGGTGCTTCTGGTACGGGGATTCCTTTCAAAATGCTGTAGAATAGTCATCTCTACTGTGAAAAACCATGATGGTGCACTTGCACTAAGATTCCACGCTAGTTGAACGTTGATTTTATTTTTCCACTGGGTGTTCTGCGGTGCACATTTTTCAGTCTGCGTCCCGCATGATCCAGGCACTGCGGGTAGGTAGATGTTTAGCAACAATACTTTTTTTTTTTTTTTGCACTTTGAAGGGGAAATAGAAGTTGGAGCACCACAAAGTACTGACCTTTTGGTTTGGGCTTCATAGTAAATTGATGTTTTCTGTGCACTTCCAGCAAGTTCTGTAATCTCAGCGTCCATGTGTGGTTTCCAACTAATCTCTCTTCCAGTCTCTGCTTGCTCCTAATGCATTTAATAACTCATTATGCATATGCTGTTACTTACCAATGCGGAAATTCAATTCCTGTCTGACCACAGCTCGGGCATCCAGCTCCACCTCTGCACAAAGGCATGGAGATAAGGACATTGCACCACAGCAGATGATGCAATAAGTAATGAACTGAGATGAGTACTGAAATTTTTGGATTTTGCCGTTCTGTTTCACAGCTTTGGAAAAGACCGTGACCATCGGCCCCCTGATCTTTCGTAAGCCCGAGCAAGTCGATACGCCCGAGGTCCTTGCAGCTGAGCATTCAGGCACTTCTGTGGACACCCCAGCCGTTATGGCCACGGCAGGCAGTGCAGTGGACCCTTCAGCTGTCACAACTGATTCAGGCACGGTGGTGGACACCCCTAAGGTGCTTCCGGTCAAGCAGGGGAAGGCTTCGGTGGAGGACCCCGCTGTCCTTGTGACTGGGCAAGTCTCGAATAATAACTCCACACTTCCTTTGACTGGGCGATCTGCAAGTACTGTTCACTCCCCACCGGTCCATTCCCTCGAAGCAGGCACCGATGTGGACACCTTGGCTGCATCAACAGAGATGGAGGACACCTTGAGCACCTCTGTCCTCGCGATGGAGCAGGTGGAGAACTTGGACGACCTCAAGACCGAGGAGGCAGAGGCTCCAGTGGGCCCACTTGAGGTGGCCACCCTGGTGGATGAAGATGAACTGCAAGGGAGTGGGGGAGGAGTGTGGGATTAGTACTGGGTGAGTAACCTGGCCCATGTGTGCGCTTATTCACGTGAAACTTCAGTACCCGAAGATCTTTGGTTGAAAATTGTCAATTTATAGGCCAAGTCACTTGGGGACTCTGGATATGATGCATCTACATGAACAAATGTAAAAAGGGGTAAATAAAAGGCTACCTTTTAAAACTGGTCAAGTTTTCCTCTTGTGTCTGAATGGGGGAGAGTATTGGGCCGCTTGAGTTGCCTGTAAAGGTATCTAGTGTTCACATTTCAAAGGCGGTTGTATGGGGACAGTGATCTACTGATGAGCTGTATGACATCACAGAGGTTGGGGCTTCAGTGGTACTTTTCTCCTCAGTTGCCATAGGGCAGGGGTGCACAAGGGCTGATCAATTTCAGGATTTTGTGAACATTTGCCAACATTTAATTAGCACAATCGTATCTTGATCTGGTGTGCGTGTGCGTGAGCACCAGCTACAGCCGCAGACTGCAAGTGTATCCTAGAGATTTCACCGAGCTCAAGTGCAGGAGTGAAGCAGCGTAGTTTATAGAAAAACTGTTGGGGAAAACTATCTATGGTAATCGGCTGGAACAAAAACCAGCACGCAGATCGGCCCTCCAGGACCGGAGTTGTGCACCCCTGCCATAGGGCTTAGGTGTTAATTTTTTTTTTTTTTTTTCTGCCATGGACTTCCATATTTAACGAGACAGACATGCACGCCTTCAGCTAACCTAAGCTTGCGACGTCCCGGAAGTAAGCCTGTACTGCACATGCTGAAGGCGTTCACATTGGAGCTCCCATTGAAGTGAATGGGGAATATCAGACTAATGTAACTAGTGTTTCTATGGGGATTTTGTCCAAGCCCAATGCAAGTAAATACCCTTGTGGCAATAAGCACCGGTAATGTTTTGTCAGTCACTGGATCTTAACCCTAGGTTAGTTCGTCGCAAAGCAACTTGAGGTCAGGCGTCTAAAATGAATCTTCAGACGTTCAAAACTTTGCTTTCAAAATCCTCAGCCTAGCCAAAATCAATCGAAAGGTGCATCTGGTTAGACCGTTCTTGACCAGCACAGAGCCACTCAATGTTTAAAAGGGGTTTTGGGTGCAACCATCACTGCGAACAGCTGCCTGAATGCAGAATCCAATTTGGGCTGTTTATGTACTGGAGGTGGGCAGTGTCACTCAGAAACATAACACTAAACTGATTAAGCATGCTGGGCCTCTTTCAGTGTGTATGGCCTAATGTAATCACATTTGGCTTATTGTACATCCTCCCTTTTATGAGAAATGATTAAGATCAACTTGTACATGCCATTCGGAATTGTGATTGGTTGGGGGAGCGGGGTATTGATGTTCAATCTCTTCAGTTTATTTTGGTAAATTAAATCCTGCTGTAAGAGTAGACTAATAAAATTGCGTAACTCAATGCTGCCAACCCTGTTCCTGGAGATTTCCCATCCTGGAGTTGTCTTCCCCCCCCCCCCCCATTTCACCCCTAACTGACACACCTGATTATAATTAGCAAGGAATTCTCATTAGATTCAACTAATTCGAGGAGACCTCTAGCTGTTGAATGAGGTGTGCTTTCTTAGGGCTCGAATGAACCTGCAGGATGGTAGATCTCCAGGAACCGGGATGGGCAGCCCTGACATACCTGATGCCAAGAAAAGGGGGTGTGTGTGGCTTCAGGGCAATTGGAATATGGGACCGCGTTGATACGAGCAGGTAGAACGGTAAGTTCGGCGTTTTAATACCAGGGAGAGAATCTTGAGGAGCCGGAAACAAAGAAACCATTGCTTCGCGCCGGGATACCGCCATTAGCTCACTCTGAGTCCCTGCTGGTCACCTGACGGCATATCGATTTCATGATTTGTTCCACTTGTTTTTTGTACGACCAATGAGAGAGCGTATTGACGTTTTCATGCGCCACTGGAACACACACCCCAACCCCCCGCCCCCATAAAAAAAATTGTTGAAGTCACACTGCAGTGGGGGGGGGGGGGGGGGGGGGGGGGGGGGAGGGGAGGGAGGGAGGAGGGGGGAGGGAGGAGGAGGAGGAGGAAGGAAACGCTTCTGTTTAACGGTGTGAAGTTGCGCGGATGCGTTTAAACAGTGAACAGGGGCAGAAAGCATTTTAAAGTAGTCCGTAATCTGTGCACTTGAAGGGCAACGAAGTAATTGATTGGCCAACAGTGGTTTAAAAAGCAGGCCCCGAAATGCCTTCATTTATTATTCATACATAGTTGTTTTATTGTTGTTTATGAAGTCCGCTTTATGATGTCCGACTCATGAGGATAATTGGACATGTACCCATGTCTTAAAAGCATCTATTCTAATCCGAAAAGTTTCATGCGAAAAACCATCCGCAATTCCCAGACTGGACTGCCCTTGACCCCGTCACAAATGGAGATGCGGACGCATTAAAAGGCACATTAAAAACCACGATCAATGAGTCATGCATCTTTCATCTCAGAGATTTATTATCGCCTTCCAACTTGTGGTCACTCACTCTCTCCGTCTCGCGCATGGAGAGAGACTGTTACTCAGAAACGGTTCGCTTCTAGCACGGCCCGATATATAAAATATATTGGGACCCCGCAATAAATTCTGTAACTAATTTAAATATTTACACCACGTATCCTTAGCCCCAATCGGGCTTGGGCCCAGGAAAAAGTGTTACAGTTGCCTCCCCCCATCTGCGCCTCTGACTGTGAAGGTATTGTGAAGCAGGCAATCTCAGTGAAAAAAGTAGGCTACATGCAAGATTAAATTTAAATAACTGTCGTTGAAAAGAAACGAAATGCTGCATTGCGAAGTGTCGAACGTGATGAGCAAAAAGCATGCCTAGATGTGTTACACGTTTTCTCCCGACCATGCCCCTAATGTTTTCCTCGTGTAGTGACGTAGCAATCAACAAGCATCATCACAGCTCACTCTGCAACGCAGGCCCCCCTCCCCCCAGAGCCTCATTTCTTTCTGCGACCAACTAAACTAGCTCAACTAAACTTCATCCTTCGTGATTGAGAAAATAGAGCGAAACGAGAATGCTTTAAAAAATAAGTTGAAAATCGGCTATACGCCCGTCACGGAACAGAAAATAAGAATGCTTCATCTGTCACGACATTCAGCGTCGCGGTTAACTTTTCTGACAGTGTTTGTGATTTCCGTCAGCCGGGCGCTGCTGAATTGCGGAGGCATTCAGTGTCGGGAGGACCAGCGATGCTGCGCGCCGGGTAACAGCAGCGCCGTCACTGCTGGCTGTTGCCAGGTCCAGCTGCATACCTTCTTCGACAATCTGGACTGGATAACGCGCAAACTCTCCGGGATTCTGATCCTACTGCTGCTGTTTGCCATGGGCTACTTCATCCAGCGCATCGTCTGCCCGAGACCCCGCCGCCAGGGCGACGGGGAGCCGGAGCCAACTTTCCTAGGCGGAGGCGCCACGACGTCCCAGGACAACCTGCTCGCAGGCGTCACGCGGCACAGCCTCGAGGACATCGCCTCGCCGGTGCCGCTGCCGACGTACGAGGAGGTAAAAGACTTGCCCACGTACGAGGAGACCATGCAGGAGGCGCGCGGACTTCGCGCGGTGCCGGCACCAGTGTCGGGACGCCCTCGTGTTCCACTTCAGCCTTGCCTCCATCCGCTCCCCACATCTCGAACACTCGTTGGATAAACGTAGCGTGAGCTATTTAAGTGTTCATTTTGTCCCGAATGTGAAATGTCAAGCCAACTGACCTTTTTAGCAGCTATAGGTTTTCTCCGTTGTAAATCATGTTACATGGTTAGCAAAACTATTTTGTCAGAGTCTTGGTAACTTTATGGTGTTCTATTTTCCATGCAAATAGTCATCTTGATTCCGTAGAAATACACCCTGAGAAGAAAGCGGCACATAATTGTGATCTGTTTAGGCCTATGTGACATTGCAATTAATTTGAACTCGAATACTGATTATTTGTGTTAAATTTAACTTATCTATTTAGACTTCATGTCGTGCGGCAAAATATTCATTAATTAAACGTGTTTTGTAACAAATAATTTAAAAAAAACACTGTGAAGTTACCTTCTTTTTACGTGGAATGAGTGAGCGATAAGTTAGAGCGGTGACCACGCGCTGGTGCAGTATGCGAATTAACTTGTTTCAGTTATTCCGCTGTTTAGAAATACCACTATGTAAGGAAAGTCGAAGTGACATTTATTAGGCCGGATGTAACATCAAAAATTACACTGCGACACAGCTCTATTTCTAAACTGTGGATAAACGATATAGTTAAAAGTAATGCTTCATACATATTCAATTTTTATTACCAAGATTAATATATTACCAGGATATTTACCTTTGTATTCATACAGTCCAATTTAACCACCAGCGTGTCGTAAGTACGCGCCTTTCTTTTGCATGGCCTAGCTTTTTCCCCCATTCCTAAGCACGCCGTGCTCAGAAAATGGTGAGCTTACGGGCGTTGTTGAGATCAACGATCCACGAACAATGTAGACGAGTACAGCAATAGTATATAAGCGGTTTGCGCCAAGAACACTTTACGCACGCGCACACACAGAACAAGGTAATGCACTGGCCTGTGCAACTGTGCACATTTAGTCTACATTTAGGGGCAAATTTAAAGAGGAACAAAGAGTGGGGAAAACCGATAATTATCTGTCCCCACTGTATAATTTAATAAAACTGCTGCAAGCTAATACAGTCAGGCTGGGAGTCGCCAGACGGGACTCTGCTCCCCGCGCAGAGGGGTTGATGCGTTTATAAACCGATTACTATCTTTCCATCCGTCAGCCGTGGAGAATCCAGCATAGGGAGGAAAAGGGAGGAAAGGCTCTCAAATTATGTTCACAGTCAGCAATTGCATGTGTTCTGCGGTGCAATCAATGTAGACCTGTGCTTTGTATGTTCCTACAAATAATTTCCCATACGATATACAATATGTACATTTCAGTGGTTTGAATATATGTGTGAAGTATGCATATACGCTTTCATTTGGACTAACTGCCCTATTGGCAAAATTCAAATGTATCTTCGCATACTTAGCATTTAGTGTCAGTGAGGTAATCCAGGATGTTTTGGTGTTTTTGTGTTTGGCCACCTGTTTGTTCCCAAATGTTTAGAGCCAAATGATGGCCAATGACATTTTTAAAGGTGTCCAACCAATGTTTCCATTTGATGCTGCTGACATAAACATGTTAAAAATGCAGTGAAGCATAGGCCACACAGGCTAAAATGACTGACAACGCCCTCATTTATATTGTAGAAATGCATTACTTGGAACTAAGAAGCCATTGTAATGATGATGATGTGAAGTGTTATAGAACAAAGCTATAACGTTACCTGTGCATTTCTTTGTTTGCTTTTAACTAAAACGGTATTAGAATTAAAACCATATAGATACCCAATGCACCATCATCCATGTCACAGTGTATATTTATTAGGTCCCAACGTAGAACCAGCACGACAGGCTCCCGGGCATGTGCCTCAGATTTTCGGACTTATTTTGGTTTTCCTTTCGCTTAATAGCAATAGGGACCAACTACCCTGACCAATCCCAGCTGCTTCCAGGCAGTTAAGGCTCTTCAGCAGTTTAAATAACTGTCATCATTCAAACCCGGGGATTTTATTCACACACCCGTTTGCCTTGGGAATCCCACAAGACATTAAACAGGGTGGGGCACTGCCATTAAAAAGCAGAAAAAGACTGATTAAGTGCACTGCCACGTACATATAGCATTGAGAACCATGGCTGTATACATGTTTGTCAGTCCCAGATAGACGGAACACAGGAAACAGAGAGAAAGAGGCGCGGTTGGGATTCAGTATTTATTTCCCTTGAGGGTCAACCCTACCTGTTTCCCAACAGGTTCTGGGAGTCGTACATATCTAGGTTAAGTTTTTTTTTTTTTTTAAACCACAAGGCCCTGACATGGAATGTTGCAAACAGTCCCAACTAAGTCCCCAAAAAAAAGGTCACCTCCACCAACTCCAGCCCAATTCAAAAAGGTGTTACAAAATTCCTTTGGAAAAAAAAAAAAAAAATGAAAACCATCAGAAATTCCTCACTATGACCGGGGAGAAACACTTTACTCACAATAAGGTACTCGGGTGCAAACGGGGTGGTGTGCAACTGGACAGCGTCACAGAAAGGTCCAGGTGTGGAGAGGGGGACAGTGGCCAGGTAAATCGGGGCGTGTGGGGACGGGCACTTTGTTACGCAAGCACTGAAAACATAAGTCAAAAAATAAGAACAGAAATAAAAAATAAATCGCTAGAAAGGTCAAACGGGAAAAGCAGCGGGACACTTCCAGGCTCCGCCCCACAGAGCGAGCGTTTTGGGTCTGCGCCTCTCTTTCGCTCCAACAGGCAGCGGGGGGGGGGGGGGGGGGGGGGGGGGGGGGGTCCTGCTTTCTTCCTTCCTTTCCGGCGTGATCGTGCGTTTCGGGGATGAGTTTTCCTTCTCGGACACCCACTGCGTCTGTCTGTGGTCGGGACGGCAGGCTGGGGGTGGGGACAGGGCGGGCTGCTGCAGGTAAGCCCCGCCCCTTCAGCAGAGTTCAGCCAATCAGAAGGGGTACCCCGCCCCTTCCCTACCCTTCCCTGCGGTCAGGGGTTCCTCGAAGCCATGATACGGTTCTTCCTCAGCTTTTCGATTTCAATTTCACCAGTCGAGCTTCCGTTGTTTCCGTTATTTCCTAGTCCACATCCGGCCTCTGCACAACCAGCGGAAGCATCCGGAAACTCCGCAGTCGCCCGGAATGTCTCTCAGCGAATATTCAGTGGATGTGGTTATCTTTAAATTCAGCAGCACAAAAACTAGTCACTCTGTTACGCTTCAGTGTAGATTTTTAAAAAAAGGGAAAAAAAAAAGGGGCAGTCACACTGACGTTAACAGTTGACACCGTTTCTAGATGTGACAGTTCTTACGCAGTCATGTTCTATTGGCACGGTGCAGATTGTGTTTTTTTCTTTTTAATTAATTAAAAAAAAAAAAAATTATTATTCCCCCAATACTAAACCTCTTGCGCTCACACTTGCTCGCATTCCCAGCTTCCGACCCATCCTTGCCTGGGACGGCCCGGTGCTGCCTCCGGCTCCGTCTCCCACGGCAACGCTTCACGAAATCCTCTGGGGTGTCGGGGGCAACCGCGGAGCCCACAGGCCGACATCCTCCCTCACCCTCACTCATTCACTCATTCGCTCTCTCTCTCTCGCTCTCTCTATCCCTCTCCCCAAGTTTTTGCCTACAACGACCGGACGGTCCAGCACTGAGGGGTTAAGTCTAGAAACGGAACCCTTCTGTCGGCAAGTTGGCGGAAGAGTCGAACCCGTACATTCCCTCCGGAACGGTCTCAGGCGCCAAGCTTGAGTCTTCGTCGATCTAAGCAAAGAAAAAAAAGCTTTGTCACAATATGAGGACTAGACAGAACCAAGCGAAACAGTCTCTTGTGTTCAGCGTTGGCCATTTCCTGTTCTTGTTGAATGGTTCTCTTCAGAGAGCTCTGTACCAATCTTTTTTAGAGAGCGTAGTCTGAGACTATTGTGGCATTTTTAGAGAGCATAGTCAGACTATTGTGGCATTTTGTAGAGAACATATTCTGTGACTATTGCGGCATTTTTAGAGCATAGCCTGAGACTACTGTGCATTTTATGAGAACAATCTGAAACAATTATTACATTTTGTAGACAGAATAGTCCGAGACCACCGCGTCATTTTTCAGAGAGAATAGTCTGAGACTATTGTGGCATTTTTAGAGAGCATAGTCAGACTATTCTAACATTTTGTAGAGAACATAGTCTGTGACCACTGCGGCATTTTTAGAGCATAGCCTGAGACTACTGTGCATTTTGTAGACAGAATAGTCCGAGACCACCGTGTCATTTTTCAGAGAGAATAGTCTGAGACCACCGTGTCATTTTTAGAGAGAATAGTCTGAGACTACTGTGTCATTTTTCAGAGAGAATAGTCTGAGACTACTGTGTCATTTTTAGAGAGAATAGTCTGAGACTACTGTGGCATTGACGAACAGAGGAAACGACAGTGCTGCCGACGGGACTTACGTCATCGGTGGAGAAGAACTGATCGATTATTTCGTAGGACAGCTTGTAGATTTCTTCATTTTCGTGATTCTGTAACTGTTCAATTTTTTCCAAACCTGTGAGAGAGAGAGAGAGAGAGAGAGAGAGAGAGAGAGAAAGAGAACGTTTTCAGCTTTGTTGCCGCACATTTACTTTTTCCAGTGGGGGACTCACTAGTATGGTGCCAGTTCCTGTCATAGAACTATTGGCCTTGTTCCGGTAAGCGCACCTGTTAAGAACAAAGTGCAAGTGCGGCTGCCATGTTGTTTGTCACAGGTGCTTCCTGGTCCACAAGCATGCAAAACAGCATGTACATGGCATGGTACCAACTGTTGGCTAACAGCTGTTGTACCAACATGCAACCACCCCCCCCCCCCAAAACCAATCCCCCAAGGACCAAGGGCAAATGGTCCGCTTGACCAGGCTTTTGGGAGCCAATCACAGAGCGGGGGGGGGGGGGGCCTTACCGCCACACTCCTCGATGATCCCGGCGACAGTGTCCGCCTCCTGGTCGGCCATTTTGAGCATGCTCCTGAGCCCGTCCAGCACCACCTGCACCACCTGGGAGTCCCGCACCGTCAGCAGGTTGCAGAAGGGCGGGATCACCTGCTGCTGGACCAGGTGCGCCACCTACAGGGCGAGGAACGTAACAGCGCGCGAGGCACGCAGTACCGCGGGTCACTGCAGAAGGTAACGGAAACACAGAGCGCAGCGCAGGCTGTCCTGGCAGGGGAGGGGGTTCCCAAAATGTCTGAGCCCCCACCCCACCTAACGAAGAAACACCACTGCAAATTAAAGGGCAGCCTTACATTTTGTTGGCGTTGAGCATAAACTTCACGTCTGCGGAAATAAAATTACCAGAAACGGCAAAACAACAAAAAAACAAAAACAAACAAAATACGTATTTTTTATTGACTGATGCTCATTGTTTAATAATTTGATGCTTATAACTAACTGGAGTTATGAAACAGACAGTACATGCAGCCAGCTGTAAATCTGCAATGTGTGTTAAACAAAAATGGATGGGGGGGGAGAACATGACGTTTATGGACGATGATGACAATGTTAAAAAAACTATTTTAATGTGTTAAAACACAGCCTGTCTCAGCCCCTCCCCTTGGATTCCTCGTTTCTACCCACTGGTTTGGGAAGCAATGCATTATGGATACTGGAGTTCTGAACCGAAAAGCCTGTTATGGAAGTTGGGAGTCTTACCTGCTCCTTTCTCCCACTTATGGTCAGGTTACTGATGGCCCAAGCCGCTTCCTTCTGTGTCCCGAAATCCCCCTGGTGGCCAGCAGCAGATTACAGCGTGAGTGCTAGCCATCAAACACACGCTAAACCGAACACGTGCAGGAGAGTGTAGTACGGGAGGGATAGCAGAAGAGAGGGGGAAAGACAGAGGAGAGGGATGAGTAGGGGACTGAGAGAGTGAGTGAGAGAGAGCGAGAGCGAGAGAGAGAGTCAGAGAGAGAGAGAGAGAGAGAGCGCGCACCTTGTCCAGCAGGTGAATGATCATGGGCACCAGGCCGGCGTCGATCACCGCCTGCACCTGCTGTGGATTCCCGGCGGTGATGTTGGACAGGAACCACACGGCCTCCTGCAACGGGAGAACCGCCGCCGTCAGCGCCCCGTCCCCCCGGGCCACGGCAACAGCCCACTCACCCCTCCTCTCATTCCACAAGTAACCAATCAGATCGTTTACACCGAACACGCTCTGCGGAGCAAGCTCCAGTTAAAGATGCTCACTATCCTCCTTACTCACACAATCAAGTGTGATGCATGCAGCTTGTACAGCCACTGACCGTGTACAACCCTGCTTACATCACAAAGGCCCTGTACAACCTGCTTACATCACAAAGGCCCTGCACAACCCTGCTTACATCACAAAGGCCCTGTAAAACCTGCTTACATCACAAAGGCCATGTACAACCCTGCTTACATCACAAAGGCCCTGTACAATCCTGCTTACATCACAGAGGCCCTGTACAACCCTGCTTACATCACAAAGGCCCTGTACAATCCTGCTTACATCACAGAGGCCCTGTACAACCTGCTTACATCAAAAAGGCCATGTACAACCCTGCTTACATCACAAAGGCCCTATACAACCCTGCTTACATCACAACTGCCCTGTACAAGCAAGATGAGAGCCAGCCCCAGGTACCTTATTGATCTTCTCCTTGGGGTGCGTGAGCAGGTTTGAGAAGTGGGACAGGGCGTCGCAGTTCAGAACCTCCTGGGTCTGCTCGTCCGTGCCAGTCACGATGTTCCCCACCGCTCTCAGGGCTGCCGTCTACCGACACACAATTACCCAATCAGCGGATCAATACCGGCTAAAAGGGCTTATGTCATCGTCAGTTTGCATTTAAACAGCTCATCTGAAACTGCCACATGACATGCCATTATAGCCCACTGGACGCACGACCACACCGAGCGCTGCTCTTATGATACACGCTTATGCACCGTGCCTCGATGGTCCTGTAAATCAATACGGATAAGAGCACCCACTGGATAAATAAGAGCGTGTGAACTCTTCGCCCCTACCTGAACTTTGACCTCCTGGTGGTCGAGGAGGGGCACCAGGCGAGGGATGATTCCCGAGTCGATGACCATCTGGATCTGATCGTTCCCGGCGTCCGTGAGGTAGGACAGCGCCCAGACAGTGTCCACCAGGATCTGAAACAGCACGTCACGCAAACAGGAAGCTGTCATGGCTGGCTGGCCCAGCGACGGCTCTATGGATGGTGCCCACTCACGATTTGGTGATGCCATCGCATGTAGCAATTTGCCAGTGCCAACCAATAAAAATAAATAAATAGATAAATTGGCTGGTCGGCTGGTAAAATTTAGAGGACCGTCTCCAGCTAATGGGTACTTTAATCCTCACTGTCCAACAGCATTAGATTCAGGCCCTCACATCAAGTGGTCAACAGGAAGACACACAAGGAGAGGAAAAGGAAGATAAAATAGAACATCCCCTGACCCGTGCTGCCCCCCCACCCCCCCCACCCCCACCCCCACCCCATCCCCCCACAAAGAATTTTCTTTTTTAACCCTTTAAGGCGCAAGATCACAAAAATGCGATTAGAATGTTCTTTTGCAGATGTAACTACCACCGCTGGTAACTGAAAGCAACGGAGTTCTAGGACAGCCACATTCCAGAAAGATTACTCTTCCAAGAGTCAACGGTGAAGAAACTGGGCAAGAAGATCAGCATCCCTGAAAAAACTGCTCTCATCTCTCCCCATACTGACTGCAGGTGACTAGCTGTAGTACACAGTTGGATCACGCCGCATCACCACAGATCAGGTGACCCAGGTTTACCCGTCATCCCAGCACCACCAACACACTAAACGGTTTCAACACTCACATTCACGTCTGTATGGTGAATCAGAACACACAGGGCTGGGAGGATCTGAGGGAGAGAGAGACAGATGCAGGCGCTTACAGGACAGCTAAACTACAGAACAGGGTTATATAAAATGGAGACAGGAGCATCAATGTTGCGTAGCTCTTTGCCTTAATCTTAGAGATTTAATATACAGGAAGCATATTTAAACAAAATGTTAACACTTCATAATATGGGCAAATACACAAATAATTGCTCTTTTAGCATACACACACACATACATGGATACACACAAACAACGTATGTGTGTGTGTGTGTATAAATAAATAAATAAATAAATGCTGATGTGAAATGTATCTTTTTTTTTTAAGCCACATATTTACATTGCATTGCAGCATAT
This sequence comes from Anguilla pacifica, assembly GCA_039654925.1. NCBI lineage: Eukaryota > Metazoa > Chordata > Actinopteri > Anguilliformes > Anguillidae > Anguilla > Anguilla pacifica. Next base: position 5,885,552 of record CM077289.1, read on the forward strand.
TCCGTTCCCCTAAAGGACGGACGGACGGACGGACGGACAGGGAAACGGACACACAGACGGCAGGTGGGCGGTACCTCCCGGACGGTCTCCAGAGGAGGGGGCGGGTCCTTGTGGCGGCACAGGTTGACCATGACCCAGGTGACGTTGCGGAGGAAGGTGATGGGGACGGTCGGTCGGATGAAGGCCAGCAGGGGCTTGACCACGCCCAGGCTGATGACGTAATCCCTGCAGCGGGGGCCGTCACCTGGGGGGGGGGCAAGGCAGGGGTCAAAGGGCAATCAGACTCACACAGTCCATGCTTTACAGCAGGGTGCAAAAATCTCCTCTCCTTCCAGTGTCTGCAAGCTTTTACCATTTCCTTTTGATCAGCAGACAATTTAGGCTTTAAAAACCTGCATTCTGTGGACCCTGTAGCCGAGGGCTGCCCAACCCCGTACCAAGAGGCCTGCTGGCCCGTGGGTTTTCATTTGAATCCTAATTTGGCACAAATGAGATCTCTAGCAGCTGACTGAGGAGTGGCTTTGTTAGGGCTGGAATGAAAACCTACAGGATGATAGATCTCCAGAAACAGATTTAAGCCGCCCTGCTATAGCCAATTAGTGATTTAATTTAAGTACTGGCTGCAGGAGAATTATCTGACTGAAGCACTTGTTCCTACACTCCTACACTGTACCCCCCCCCCCCACACTATGGCAAAATTATTAATAATTCCCATAAGCACTGCAAAAGTTGTTTTAGCACAGTTAAAGCGCTTATTTAGCATTGGGAGTTTTGCTGCGTCATGCAGGGAATCTCACAGGGTGAGTAAGCGGTTGCTCACCGATGATGTTGCCTAGCGCCCACACGGCCTGCTCACACACGTTCTGGTGTGGGGAGAGCAGCAGACTCAGGAACATGGGCACAGCATCTGCGAAGAGACAGGGAGCATATACCACCTTCATCATCAGTACAGAGAACGGGAGCACATGCCACCTTCATTATCACTATGGAGACAGGGAGCATATACCACCTTCACCATCAGTACAGAGAACGGGAGCATATACCACCTCATTATCACTATGGAGACAGGGAGCATATACCACCTTCATCATCAGTACAGAGAACGGGAGCATATACCACCTCATTATCACTATGGAGACAGGGAGCATATACCACCTTCATTATCACTATGGAGACAGGGAGCATATACCACCTTCATTATCACATTATCATCCAGAGAAAGGACATATACCACCATTATTTCTGGGGCTGGGGCATATACCAGTCTTCAGTGATGAGACCATATACCAGGGCTCATATTATTGCTATTTACGGGCAGTAAGGCGAGAGCCGGTTCATTGTCAGTGAGCAGGGTGGTAGGAATGACACAGCCACTAGGGGGCAGTGCTGGGTCAATGCCAGTGAGCAGGGTGGTAGGAATGACACAGCCACTAGGGGGCAGTGCTGGGTGAGTGCCAGTGAGAAGGGCGGTCAGAATGACACAGCCACTAGGGGGCAGTGCTGGGTGAGTGCCAGTGAGAAGGGCGGTCAGAATGACACAGCCACTAGGGGGCAGTGCTGGGTGAGTGCCAGTAGGGGGCAGTGCTGGGTGAGTGCCAGTAAGCCGGGTAGTGGGGGGGTTTGGTACATACTGCACTGCACCACCGCCTGGGTCTGCTCCGAGGTGCCAGATGCGATGTTGGTCAGAGCCCAGGCCGCTTCAAACTGAAGAGCTGGGCTGCAGAGAGAGAGAGAGAGGGAGGGAGGGAGAGAGAGAGAAGAGAGGGAGAGAGGGAGGGAGAGAGAGAGAAAAGAGGGGGAGGGAGAGAGAGAGAAAAGAGAGAGAGAGGGTGAGAGGCACAGGGAGAAAGGGAGGGAGAGGGGAGAGAGGGAGAGGGAGAAAGAGAGGGAGAGACAAAGAGAGAGAAAGTGGGAGAGGGAGAGAGAGAGTGGGAGGAGAGGGAGAGAGAACTCAAAAAAACACAAACACAGGCACGCACACAGACACACTTCCCTTATTTTCACAGCTTCACAATAGATCTGAGTTTTTTTTTAAAGCATAATAAGGAAAAGTAGTGGCCAGGTTGAGTAATGGGCAAGGTTACAGCAACAACACTTACTTGTCAACCCTGTCCAGGCAGTTAACCAATGCAGGCAAAATTCCTGACTTGATCAAATCATCAATGGGAGGGTTGCGGTCACTGGACAACAGCTTCCTGAAAGTAGATAGAAAGAAGTGAGAAAAGTCAAAGCCAAACACAAACACTAGAGGGCCTGTTACACGAAACAAACAACTCAAACACAGCCAAGCCAACGGGCCCTCAACCTGAGACTCACAAGATATTTATTTACAGAACGCTGCTCAGAATATTTAGCCTTCAGGGCAGAAATGTGGCAACACATCCACAAAGCAGCCCGCATGTCTGGGTCTGGACATCTATGATGGGGGGGTGGCTTTTACCTGGCAGCCTGCACGGCACACAGCCGAACCCCCTGGTCATCACTGGTCGCATTCTGGAATACAGGAGGAACAGAGCTTTGAGCATGTCAACACGGAAGGAAAACTTCCCAAAGTGAGGCTCACAGACCCAACCACTCCCACTCCCAGACTGCGCGACAATCCTTCGCTCCAATCAAAAACCTCATCACTGAATCAGGACCGATCAGGAACCGCCAAGTATGCCCTGCTTGGTTAATACCACATATGTTTTTGCAGGTCTTTTCATTGTTTTTGCACAGAAGCGTATCTTGCAAGGATTCTTTAACTATCCTTTCATCAAGTGTGCTTCAACACCACCTCTGCTGAGCATTGTAAACGTCATAGGCACGTAAAAAAAAAAAAAAAAACCAAATATGTATATTTAACTTACTTGTACTATTGCTTCTAAAGAGGTACTCTGCTGCAAAAAAACAGAAAAAACAACATACAATTAAATTGAACAAATGGGCTAAAATTCTATTTCATCAAAATATTGGAAAATGTTCAACTGCATGCATAAAATGTCCAACAGGCTGAAAGACAAACTTGGAAGGAGCTTGGAACAAAAAAAATACATTTTTTACTTTAAGCGCATTCATTTTTGTGCGTCATCTCACAGAAACAGGAAATGGCAGCATGCGTTTGGGCAAGCTGCCTGAAAACTTCTCCGTTAGTTCCCTGGTGGTTCCCGCTAGCATGCAGCTGCCCTAACGGCACACTGGCGGGACGCGGGCGATTACCCCTTGGAGATCCCCGTCGACATCGGAGTCTTCGCAGCCACCTTCCTGCGGAACATTTCTTCTTTTCAGGAGGTGCTCATCCCTCTTGTTCTAGGGAGGGAGGGAGAGTGAGAGAGAGAAAGAGAGAGAGCACAAAATCAGTTAACTCTGGAGGGGGTTATCCCAGTCAAAGATTAAAGATTTACAGGAGAACTGCCCAAACATGTTCCTGGAGATCTACTGTCTTCTGTATGCTTTCCATTTCAACCCCAAATTGGCACACCTGATTCTAAAAACTAGCAGCTCAGCGAGATCTCTAGCTGTTGAATGGGGTATAATTTGTTAGGGCTGGAGTGCAAACCCCTACAGGATGGCAGAACTCCAGGAACAGTGTTGGGCAGCCCTGCATCACAGGGACATCTGAGCATCAGTGAGAGGTAATCTTAATTCACCAGGCCTGAACCCTCCACACCCCTCCAACTTGTTCACAAGCAGGTCTTACCACCTGCCAGTGCTCAATTAACCCTGTTTAAGTTGTAAAAATCATCTGTTGTGAGGAGAAGTGCACGATTTAGGCGTATTAAAACGTACCTTTCGGATTTCCACAACCACATCGTTCCTCTGCCTTCTCATAGTCTGAAAAGGGTAAAAAAAAAAAAAAAGGTGTTCTTTCTCACATCACAGTGCGGCAAAAATGCAAACACCACATCCATCGCGAGGTTAGCAGAGCAAGTCCTACAACAACGTTTGGAGAGAGGTGGGGGAAAGGATCCCTCTGGTCCACAAAAGTTTAATGGAAACTGGGACAAAGGAGAAAGGTCGGATGTTGACAAATATGCCGATTAAACGCAGTTTGGAATAGGACAGACCCTGAAACTTGTGACAAAAAAGAACAGTAGCGCATTATAGCCACTGTGTTGCCGAACATGAAACCCAAATAGATTTCCTATTTGAAACAGCGAACACCGTATTTAAGATGAAAAGCTTTGGTGAACATGTCAGAGTCATTATGTCGTATAAAGAAAATACTTCAAACGGGAACAAATTCGTGGGTAAATAATCCGCGGACCAACAACGCAGGGACTGACGCACCGGCCGGGCGGGGCAGATCAAAGGTCAAGCTAAGGAATGTTCGCGCGCTCCTTAACTTTATACACGGCGCATAGACACATATTTAAAACAACGATGTAAGGAAACATAAACCAGAAAATACAGCAGTGCATGTGAGATAGACACGTGTAATGTAGTTAGCATACCACCGCTACCCCTTCTGACATTAAACATAGCATTGTTTGCTAGTTAGAGGAGCAAATGTGCTTTCATTTGCAAATCTGGCATGGTAGTTAGTAGGTGTAATAACGTAGCCAGTCAAAACAATTCACCCTTAGCTAGACCAGCTACCCGTATGACAGCATATCTAGTTTAGCTAGTAGTAGGCCAACTAGTAGTAAAAGCGACACGTGCAGGCCAGCTAGCAAGCTAGCTCGTCAAGTAGCTTGAATATGGGAGCACGACTCGGTGCAGCCAGCAGCATCAGAACTAACAGCTAACGGTAATGCTGAGTAGCCAGGCTAGCTAATAGTTTACATAAATCGATATTTAACTTTAACCAGGTTGATAATGTTAGCTGCTCTTGACAGCTTGGATGAGTGCTCTACTGCTAACGGCTTCCTAGCTTAGCGTTTTATCCATTGAGATGAACTGTAGTGTTACTGTGGTCTGATCTCGCCTGCCATTGCTTATGACAAAGTCAACGGTTGCGAAATAAAGAGGATCGGTTAATTTGTGATCATATAACCTCCCTTCACGCAGCAAAACACGTATGACTTCAGAGAGGACGCAAAAATACAGGCTATCGTATAAAAGATCAGCCTGTTAACTAGCTCGCTACCCAGAACCTGGCTAGTATCGTAGCATAAAAGAAAAACGCAACAAAACACAATTTCACCTCCAGATCCCGACCCTTGTTTTTGAAATTCTTTATCCGCTGATTATCTTGTTTCTCGTCGTCGGCCATTTTCCAAAAATGCAGAAGCTTTTGAATGTGAAAATATCAGCGCTGTCTGTGCTTTTCCCGTTCCTTTCTTTTTAGCTTTAAGTTCGGACTTTTGCTAGTTTCTGCCCCGTGGTATTCTGGGAACGACGCCGGTACTAAGGACGGCCCCGCTCGACCAGAAGCCGGCGTTCAAGATTTCACCCGATGCACCGACACAGGACCAGCGAACTCCACACAAATCCTAAACTTAACCACTCAGAAGACAACGGTGAAGCTGGTCTGAGGTCAGTTGCTCACCAACAACCCACGCCTACACCATGTCAGGGGAGAGAAAACCTTATCGATGACTGGATGGCAAGACAGTAGAGGAGGGGATATTTTATCGCGGCCACGCCTTATGTATGTAGCCTTACCGTTATTGTTTATATTTTTTGTATGACCTTGTAGGCTGCGATTTTTTAAAACCAGACCATCCCGGTGCAGTTAATACTATGTTACAATGTCCGTGTGGTAAGTTTCGCTGGAATAGATTGATTTCCTTTTTGCCTTTACTCCTGCGGGTCACATGACGTGCCCGGTATGGTTGTGCAAGCCAGCCATACAGAATATACAGAAACACAAGTCTACTATCCTCCCTGTTAGTAATTACAACGCTTTTAAACCGTCCATACGTAGTAGGTTATACACGTATTTATTCTGATTTAACAGAAAAAAAGTGAAACATCCCTTTAAGTCCGACAGTGCGCACTGAGGTGGCTGATTTTAAAAAAAATGTGTCAGTCAGTAAAGAATTGCAGTTTCATCCCACATTATTAGGGCTCAGCATCAGGGAGCGTATCTATGTTCCCAGGGTCCTAAGTTCTACTGCACCTGACGAAACGTTGTGAACAATTTTTCATAATTTCTTGGAAAGTATTATTATTATTATTGAGGACTTCCGCGCATAGCTAAGCCATTTGTTTGCTGATAGACCTAGCTGACATCGTTTTCTGGAGTAAGACAGAAAATCACTGATTTACTGTCACTGTCTGTATCTACTGAACACAGATAAGATTTCATGTAGAGCTGGGGAACATCGGACCCTGGGAACATAGCACCCTTTGTCATGTTCCCATTATGTGCCATATAAATCTGGGGAACATAGGACCCTGGGAACATAGAACCCTTTGTCATGTTCCCATTATGTGCCCTATAAATCTGGGGAACATAGAACCCTTTGTCATGTTCCCATTATGTGCCATATAAATCTGGGGAACATAGGACCCTAGGAACATAGAACCCTTTGTCATGTTCCCATTATGTGCCATATAAATCTGGGGAACATAGAACCCTTTGTCATGTTCCCATTATGTGCCATATAAATCTGGGGAACATAGGACCCTAGGAACATAGCACCCTTTGTCATGTTCCCATTATGTGCCATATATATCTGGGGAACATAGAACCCTGGGAACATAGGAATAACCCCCAGCATCAGAACCCAAGCGCTTTGTTTTGAACTGTGTAAAACCAGCATGTGCTACAAGCTACAAGGCCTCAAATCTTCCTCCAGGCTCAGGTTACATGAATCTATTTAGACGCAACCCATAGCTTTTTGTCTCCAACTGAACTGACCCTTGGTGCAATAACCAATAAGGATGGACTTCCAAGACTGTGACACCAAGCAACAGATTTTTACCACATATCTAATCTGCACTGAGGGAGTCACATGACTACCATGGGCCTAAGCTTCTAGTGTGAACAAACTGAGATGGAAAAGTGACATAATGTTCTATGGAGTCTGAGGGAAGTTCATTTTCATTCCATTCTTGGTTCTTTATTTATGGGGTGTGTTTTATTGCCACCCCCACCCCACACTATAACAAAACGAAGAAACAAAGGAGGATATTAAAGGTCCAAATTAAATGGTGTGGGATATTCTTGTTAAACCTGTGAAATGTAGCCTGCAGGTGAGTCTAGTTAGGAGTCAGCGTGCCCAGCGTTTAAATGAACCAGGAATCTCACATCTCGATGACAATGAACTGGCAGGCTTGCATCTACTCTAAAGCATTAGTGATGATATTAAGTCGGTTGTAAATTTGGCTGGCTGTTTTCCTGAGCGACAGGCGCCAAAACGGAATGCATTCCAAAAATGTACGCGGGCAAGTTTCAGATTACAGCCAGTTAGTACGTGACCACTGCAGCAGTCAGCAGGGATGGCCAAAAATACACTAAAAACAACCCTTATTACAGTGTGGAATCCGTGCGTGCGATTACGCGTGTTTTAAATGATGTCACTTACATCATACAACTATCTATAGCTTCACACTAGTCCACGTGCACGCATGTGTGTGCACGTACGTGCACAGACACACACACACACACACACACACAAACGCTACATATGACAGAAAAATAACACTTGGTCCAATAACCAGAGAGAAAAGTTGAATTGTATAGTTCAACCCGTATTTATTTCCCAGATGCAGAACCAATGGTATTCTGGGTAAATCTTTGAAATCGTGTTCATCACAGAACCCAAATTTAATACAACAGGATATGGGGCAGGCATTCCAACTCATAGATAAATGTTACATAAACAATACATTCATGGTGGACTTACACACATTATAATCATTACAGTTCACGAACATGCAGGTTATGGGCAGCAAAGTGTACTTTCACACTGTGAAATCACAATGTAAAAACAGCTAGTCAAAACTGTTGTGACATAAGCAGTTTTGCAAAAAAACAATTAAGTTACTTAAATATTGTTTAGTCTTTCAATATACTTTTTGTGCAAAGTATAATCCAACATTACAAACATCAGTGATGTCAGTATCTGGAGGAACAAAACAAAACAAAACAATAAATAAATAAATAATAAAAATTGTGTTTCTTCCATCTGGATTTATTTGATAAACCTTTTATGAAGAAAACACAGATGTCCAAGGACATCAGTTAGGCAGTTGCAAAACCTGAGTTTTGTTTAGTAAACTCAATGACACATATGACATATCACTTTTCAACTTTGTTTCATGCTCAGTTTAAATTAAGGAAAGCAGTCAGCTAAGTTACAGCAAACAAACCTAGCACAATGAACGTACTTATCCTTTTTATTTTCCAGAACTTGGAGGTGTACAGTATAATTGCTGTATATTAGGCCTATAGAGTATTTTCTTTAGCGTTGTGATGCTCATATGCTCACACTTGACCTCACTGTTTGAGCTAACTAGAAACAAGATGCTCGTGTAAGTATGTGTCCACGTGGTGGCACTAGTGAGCTCTGTTTCTGAAATATATAGGCAAATGAGTTAAATGTTACAAAAAACTTAAATAAGAACTGCGGAAAATAAAGCAGTTTCTTACGGTGTTAACTAGCGGCACGACGTGAAAGGTGACGAGCGAAAAGCCCACGCGACACAAATCTCCGTTGTGACGTAGCAGGTGTACCTTTCGAATGGTGGTTTGTCTGCACAGTAATTAATCAGCGTTAATTCGATAAAGGCTAGACCACCAACATTAAACGTGGCGAATGCACAACGTGCTTCCTGAATCCAACCGCCTTTGATTTTGTCATAATTATAAAGATGGATGAGAAATAAAAGTCTGCTTTTCAAGAGAGCAGCATTCAATAAACCACCAGAAAGATATCACATGAATAAAAAAAACTCCAAAAATCCAAACAGTGACAACAGCTCACACAGTAACAATGTACTGTGGATTACACAACATCTGCATTTAATATTTCTATAGGCCTGTGTAACACGCCTCCACCCTGGGCCAATGCAGGCGTACTGCGCGTGCCGAACATCACTTCCCTGGAAGCTGCGGTGGAGGTCAACGGGACACGCGCTGCGATGCTGCTCGCACTTCAGATCTACAACCATCAATCACAAATCGTTCTGTCACCAGCCAGAATGATTTTTCTATATCTTACGATCAAGAGTCTCTTTTACTGCCTGATGTGTATCAGGACCAACGTGACCACCCGAAGCCTTTCCAAATCCAGTGCCAACTGCTAGAGACGAGCAAGTCGTTCTTCAAATTGACATTCTACTTCACTTCAGCGGCACAGCAGCCCCACAAACCGAGCTTTTCGCTCAGCATTTGAGACCAGATAAATTGACCAAACTCAATAATGGGAAGTCCCTTTTAAGCGTTCTTTTTCCAAGATGTGGTCGAGCGGTCTTTCGGTTTCATCCAGATGCCTCCTGTCGGATCGTCCATTACGTACACAAGTCCCGACGCCTCCTGACCGCAGTGCATCCAGCTGAACTTCCTCTTCTTCTGTTTCGCATCGGGCCTTTTCTCCATCTCGATGTACTCTATGGCACGGACGTTGAAAAGGGATTCTTTCAATTTATGGAGCAGATTAGATTTACCTGCGGTATCAAAACCCAGCAGGACAGCACGAGCTTCTGCCGATGTTTTAGAACCTTTCAGACCCATTTTGTTCGGAGAAAAACACCCCACCGCGTTCTTTACACAGTGTTTAAACCTCGAAGGTTTTGTTCCTCTGTATTTATTGACAACAGCGCAGCGTCGTCCCCTTGTCTGACTGGGTGCCGGTTCTAAATTACACTTAAATAGTCTCAGTAGAACCTGTCATTTAAAGGCTGTACCCTATAACTAAACAGCCGGGTGTCGCCGTAATGAACACTCAGTGTTGGTGAAGTGACTCGTTCGGTTTTCGGTAAATCTATTTTGCGTGACAAGGCAAGTCAGTGACATTTCAAGAATCTGATATTTGAAATGTGCGTCGTCTATTCTAAGCGCCACACCTGCTATTAACTGTTACGCAGTGACAGGCAACTCGCTGGCATACACGCGGTCTAGTTAAAGCATGTAGGCCACGAAATCTGGTACATATATAGCATACGGGTTTACGGTTACTCACCCCGCCGGTATGCTACGGCCACAGAACGTTCCGCCACACTGAACTCCCTGTCCTTCTGCAACGTCACTGACAGCCGTTTTAGACGTGATGCAGGGAAGCAGCCCTGCCTGTTTTTTTAATTAAATGTATCGGATGAGGCCTAAGCGAATTACAGGCAATTCACTCGTCAACTATTCGCTCCATTACGGACAAGGATCCTAGACAATCCGACTACAGGCCGTTCTTTATTTATGCTTCTGCATTTGGCAAGCCAGGCAAAGCTGCGTTTTTCTTTGCGTGACGTCAGTGTGTTTCCCATCAGAAGTATTTGCTTGCAGACGTAACCTACAGATATGCACGTATGGAATAGTAGACAAGTTCAACGGACCGGCTGACTACAATGTAAAATGAGAACTGGGGAACATTAAGTATTGATATACGTTTTTAACCTTTGCGGTATATTGCGCGCTTACTCTGTAGTAATGAGATACAAGTTGAAAGAATGTTTACCACCCGCGAACCCTCTTTAGCTTATAACAAGCTAGGCAACGTCATTATCATAGACACATATATATGTATGTATGTCTATGGTCATTATAGTCGTCACAACTGGAGGAGGCAGTGAAGCTGAGAAGCTCTTTACCACGTTTGTTTGTTTGTTTATTTATTTATTTATTTATTTATTTATTTATTTATTTATTTATTATTAGCACTTCTGATGCAAGGTAGGTCTACTATGTAGGCTAGCCTAGGCTACATAGAAAACACAACTGAAAAGTGAATTCAGGATCTAGCATCATTGCTGGGATGCATTAGTATGACCATGAGACCAGCACGTTCAATTTCAGAAACTAAACTGTCAGAGAGATTGTTTTATCCGTTGACTGTGAACACGTCAAGCCATAAATGTGTTTACTCGAACAATACACCAGCAAATATCCTTTTGAATGTGGTGATCTGGCGACACTGCATATTGAACTCAGCTCGAACATTCTGTCGCTTTGTGTGGGAGTGGAGTGAGATATAATAGATATATGCCTTATCCAGCCAAACTGACAGTTCGCACGGGGAAACAAACAAGCTCTGTACTCCCTCTTGTGGTGACTGGTAGGAAAATACAACAAGTGACCCAGGATTCAAGGCAACACAAAACATTCAGCGTTACTAATCAGCGATTCACTAACATGCCAGTTCAAATCCTGCAGTAACGCAAAGAGTGTATCGTGACAGTCAAGCAAGCAAGCAATAAACCCATTTCCCGATATAGTCCTAACGGACTAGTCTAATTTGTCACCAAGGTGGGTATGACATGAACTGCTTTTTCATTCCATCTCAGATTAACACTGTCTTTACATTTTAAATACGTTTTTGTTATTTTTCTAAAACACTCCCAACATGATACAAAATAAATCGTCCACACGTAACAGTCATAAAGAAACAGATGAAATTAGTAATATTATATTTAAGGGGAAAAAGGACAAACATCCTGAACATTTAAAATTATGTAATGTATGGCAATCAAATCCAGTTTGTCTTCATTTCATATAGACTACCAGCAATCTGCCGCCCATGTTAAGAGATGTATTAAAAGAAAGCATCATGGTTAGAGTCCTATTGGAAATATACTCACACCCCTAAACAGAGGCAGGATGGGGTCTGCCAAGAAGCAATCCTCCCAAAGTGGTTTTGAAGGAGTGACGGTGGTTATTAGGTCTGTGTTTTTGAGTCACAAGTAACAGGTACCAACAAAAAGGGGAAGTCAGAGAACACACGCACGCACGCACGCGCACACACACACACACACACACACACACACACATGCCCCACAAAAGCCCGAAAGGACCTGTTTATGAAAATAAGGAGCATCATCTCATCACTGCAGATGAGTGGTCGAATATGGGACAATATGAGATATTACATGTTACATTACCCTTTATTTGGTAGATGCTTTTATCCAAATAAAAGGACGGTAAGTACGTACTGAAGGTCATTGGAACAACTACAGAACACAGGTCTGATAAGATGCAATTCTCATTTAGTGTCAGTTATCCATAGCCATGAGCATGAAGTCTAGTTCACAGCAGTAAGCATAGGCTAGGTCAATAAAGTTGTGGCATGTCAGACTAGAAGTGAGACGTGATTGGAAGACACGATAAAGAGCTGTGACATCAAGATGGTAGGGTGAGGTCAAGATACACATGTAACATGAAAAGACATGGAAAGAGGGATTAGTATGAATATGAAATGGGATCCTGTGTAAAAGTACTGTATGTATGAATGCAGAGTATGAAGGCTGAAGCCATCTGTATGTCAGTGAGAGAGAGAGGGAGGGAGAGAGCAAGCGAGAGAGCGAAGGAGAGCAAATGAGAGAGCAAGCGAGAGGATGGACGAGAGAAAAAATGAAGAGAGAGCAAGCGAGAAAGTGAACGAGAGAACAAATGAAAGAAAGAGAGAGCAAATGAGAGAGAGAGAGAGAGAGAGGGAGCAAATGAGAGCGAGAGAGGGAGAGTTAGAAAGAGAGAGCTGGCAATCAGTGCTGATTGTGATAGCAGTGATGTCTGTCTCTCTCTCTGTTTTGTAGTAAACCTGCACTTCCACTGAACTTTAAAAAAACTGGCATTTAGCTTAAAATCAAGTAAGGCCACAGGGATAAAATGTCCTGTTTTTTCCCCAACACGGTTAAATTTGAATGATAAATCAAGGAGGGAGCTCTGGGTATCGAATAGGGACCCCGATTGTTCGAGCGCAGACAAAGCGCCCCTCTCTCTTTCCCTCTCCCCTTTCCCTCCCCCCCTCCTCCCTTCTCTCCCTCCATCCCTTTTTGTCTTGATGACCCGCTCCTTTCAGCACCTCGCGGAGCTGTAACTTAACTTGAGGCAGAAATTGTAGTCGTCATATCGCGAGTTGCTGATGCTCCGTGTTTTCTGTCCGTCTCACTGATCAGCTGTTAGCCAGTAAGAGTGCCGCGCGCATCACACGTTTTCATACCGTATAGTTCTAAACATGCAGGCTGGGAGTATTTTACCATTCCTATGTATGTTCAGTATGGTTTTTTTTTTATAGACCTTGACATTACAAAAAACGTTTGAGAAGTGTGGTGAAATATAATGCCTATTTCCTACACAAGGACATGCCTAATAAGTCTGATATTTGAGGATGCAAGTTCAATGTAAGAATACATGTCTGAAATGAGAGGGAAGAAGTCTAATTTAATAAGAAGACATGTCCAATATTACAGGGAGAGTCTGATATAAGAAGACATGTCTAATATTACATCTGATATAAGAAGATATGTCTAATATTACGTCTGATATAAGAAGACATGTCTAATATTACATCTGATATAAGAAGACATGTCTAATATTACATCTGATATAAGAAGACATGTCTAATATTACGTCTGATATAAGAAGACATGTCTAATATTACGTCTGATATAAGAAGACATGTCTAATATTACATCTGATATAAGAAGATATGTCTAATATTACATCTGATATAAGAAGACATGTCTAATAGTACATCTGATATAAGAAGACATGTCTAATATTAGATGGCTTGTGCCCAATATAAGAGCAAACCTCATGATATTGCGGAGAAACGAGAGTTTGAGAGTTTGTGCTGAGTAGAGGATATAATGCCTTTTATTAATTAATTTTTTTTTTTGCTCTTCCAGTAAAATGTGGCCGGTCGAAAACAACAAGCCGACGGATTTTCGACGTTCTGAGAACGTCTTTTGTTGGCGGCGCGTAAGAGGAATGCGAACTCAGCCGCAGGGAGAAGAGGAGGGCGGGGCGCTTCCGAAGGCGGTCATGTGACTGCGGCGAGCGGCTCCCGCTTTGGAGGGAAAAGCCGAGCGGGGGTCGCCGACGGGGTTTTGCGCCTCCGGTCCGCGCTCTGCTCTCATCCCCCTTTCTTTCTCTCTTCTGACGAGCCGCCGGGCTTCGTCGGTCGTTTTTGAAGTAGGAGCACGCCATCTCCCCCCCCCCCCCAGCTTTGCGGCCGTTAGCGAGCTCAGGGAAGGCGATCTTCCAGGCCTGGTTCCCCGCAACCTCCTCGTACCCGAGGGCCCGGTGTGGGTAACGTCAGAGGTACTGGCTGTTCTGATCTTCCCAGAAGCCCCCCCCCCCCCCGCCCCTTGGTAACCCGCTCACCGGCCGGGGCGTGGCGGACGCCGGATCGAGTCCCCGTGTGTCGGGACGCGGCGCGGCGGCCTCTGCCCCCCTGCCCCGCGCGGCCCCTTTGAGGAAGGTTCGGGCCGCGCAAGTGCGTCGTATCCCGTGTCACAAAAGGGACGCTGGAAACCAGAAACGGGCCGGCCGGCTTCGGCCCGGTCCAGCCCCGATACATCGCGCAAAAAAACCTATTAGCATTTCCTCATGTTTCGTGCCCTCTCGGGCCCCCGCCAACCTCGGGCACCGTCGGCCAATGGCGGGCCCGATCCGGTCCTTTCCGTGCCCTGCCATTGGTGGAGCTGTGACGTTCTAAAGCAGTAACGGTCAATAAAAAGGATGGATTGAGCCGGGAGGGTTCACTGTCGCCAGGCAAGGACACAAGGCCTGCATCTCTTCAGACACAGTAAGTTTGAGTGTTCCACCTGTTTCTCCTGTCAGATCAGGTGAAAATTTGTTGCAACTGTTTTCAAAAAAAAGTCTGAGAATCAAAGGTGTGAAAGACAGTAGATTACATTATTAGCCTACATTACTTACAAACTTGAAATGTTAGTAGCCTACATTACTTACCTACTTGGGATACTATTGGCTTACATTACTTACCTACTTGGATAATTACTTTATGGAGCTCACAGACATGCAAGACTGTTCCAACTTAACTTTTAGTACAGTACTTTCTCTCTCTCTCTCTCTCTCTCTCTCTCTCTCTCTCTCTCTCTCTCTCTCACACACACACACACACACTCACACACACACACAATTATTACAGCTGAAATGAGAACAGAATAGGTAAGTAAAATGGTTATAATGTACATTTTTCATTTTTATTACAGACACAATTATTTTTCATGATCTAAGTGTTAACATTTTGGCAGGCCAGCCACTGCTGGGAAGATTCACCACTGTTCCAGGTGTTCTCCATTTGGGGATAATGGCTCTCACTGTGGTTCGTTGGAGTCCCAGAACCTTGTAAATAGCTGTATAATCCTTTCCAGACTGATATATTTGAACAACTTTTTTTTCCCTCATTTCTTGTGGAACTTCCTTTGATCGTGGCATAGTGTGCCTGTAGAAACTTTGTGGTGAAAATGATGGCACGGGTCAATATTTGTGAGGTTTAGATTCAAAAGGACCGGCTGCAGTCAGGCCCGGCTTTGTTCAATCAGCTGAATCTTATTTTCAATTAATTGGCTGATTGAGTAACTAAAGCCCTATTCGCACGGGACTAGCATTACCTGGGGACCTCTAGTAACTTGTATTAATCGCGGAGGTCGTCTGTGATCTTAATCCCGTGCGAATCTGCCATGTCCGTAATAACCTACCATATTTCGCCAAACACAGAGGTAATGTGATAATATTAGTCCCGTGCGAATCGGCATCTCGTGATTTGGGGTCGTATTTTACTGTTACGCAGAGCAGAGCCTTGACATTTTCAATCATATCCGGGGGGATAATGTCAGTAAATTCGAGTGAAATACAGACTTTGCTTATCCCGTGCGAATGCGCTGCACCAAACACAGACGTGGGGGGGGGGGGGGGTAATTTCTAAATCACATGAGGTCCCCGGGTAATACTAGTCCCGTGCGAATAGGGCTTGAGTAATATTGCCCAATTACTTTTTCAACATGGGCAATGTGAAATTGATTATTATCCCTTTGTTTCATGTTACATTTTGTCTCCATATGTGACATGATTCAGTGTGACAAATATGCAATAATTAGGAAATCAGAAAATACTTTTTCTCTATATTTAGCTCTGTATTTTTGTCTGACCTGGAGGGGAATTAAAACCTGTGATAAGCACACACTTCAGTTTAATGGATAATTTCTGAAAGGGTTCTCCTTGCAAAAATATTTTCAGTTGTGTCACAGAAAGATTTGACTCATTTGAAGCGGTTCAGCTCATTTACATAAACTTAAGCTGTTTTTTTTTGCTCATTAGGTACGGTTGTGATTACAGGTACAGCGAGAGTAATTTTGATGATTAGGTAAATTACCACAACCATTTGCGTGATTGTATAACTCGCAATCTTAACGACTTACTTTATAAAAGCGGGTTTAACTCTGTATGGTAGTTGCTCATTATTCAATCAGTAGTTACCTTGCAATTACATGCGTGAAACCCACTTCTTTTAAGATCACAAATATGTGCTTGGAATGTTTTTTAACTGAACGTTCTAATGCTGATGTCACAATCACCACTGGCAATTGAAAGCAGTGGAGTTCTAGAGCACTTGCTTAGAACGTTGAAAAAACATTCCGTAAAACCTACTCTTCACTGGGTTAAATGCTTTGTGTAACCAAAGGCGACGGCTCTTTTTCCGTTCCGTCACTCAGACAACAGACATGGGAGTTTCCCCTCTCCGCCTGCTCGTCCTGGTCGCGGCGACGGCGGCCTGGGCGGATACCGCCGCCGCGGCTAGAACCACCCGCTGGCCCAAGCACCCAAACACCAAGAAGCCTCCCGGTGCCCCTGTTCGGGTGGAGCGGGTCAAGACCACCACCACCACCACCACCAGTGTGCCCACCAGCACAGGCATGGAGGAGACCACGGGGTCCATGGACGCCTTCTCTCTCTCCCCCACAGACAGCACCACCTTCTCCGGCGACCCCTTCCCGGACTACCACACCGATACCACGGCGCCCCCCGGTGCCCCGCATGGGAACTACAGCCTGGACTACAACGAGTGCTTCTTCAACGTCTGCGAGTGCTGCCCCCCGGAAAGGGGACCCCCGGGACTGATGGGGGAGATGGGCTTGCCAGGTGGAAACTGACCCCAAAACTGAACCCCCCCCCCCCCCCCCCATACAGATACGCGCCCTCCTTCTCTAACACACAATGAAAGTGCCTTTTGCTACTGGGCACGTGCACACCCCACTGTCTCCCCACTGTATTCACTGTAACTACAAAATAGTAATATTTTGGGAGGAGTGACGCAGGCCGGCTAGTAAACAGATCTGTTACCGTCAGTCATTGTATGAAAAATAATGTTTGACAGCTGCTAGCTCAGTGTACCCCAAACCTTTAATCAGGGGACCCCATAGCTGGATCCAGGTACTTGATGTGTTCCGTGTCACGCACACCTGATGCAGCTAACGAAGGGCTTGATTACCTGCATCAGGTGTGCCTGAGGTGGAACACCTCAAATACCTGGATCTGGCTGGGGCTCCCAGAGGGAGGGTTTGGCTAGCACTGTGCTAGCTCACGTTACCCTGGAGCGACTAGCCAGCTAGCTGTTGTTGTTGAATGCTCATTTAGTCCGGCCGAGGGGGCATCTTGTGCATTTGTTCATTGGCGTTGGGGGCTTTTGTTCGTGTACTCGTTTGTATTTATTTGGACGGAGTGTAGCACAGTGGCACAGTGGGTAAGGGGCTGGGCTTGTAACCGAAAGGTCGCAGGTTCGATTCCCGGGTAAGGACACTGCCGTTGTACCCTTGAGCAAGGTACTTAACCGAAATTGCTTCAGTATATATCCAGCTGTATAAATGGATACTATGTAAAATGCTATGTAAAAAGTTGTGTAAGTCGCTCTGGATAAGAGCGTCTGCTAAATGCCTGTAATGTAATGTAATTTGTGTGTTCATTCTGCAGTTTCTGTTAGTCTTTTCTCTAGTTGTGGGCTGTTGACCATTAGGGCTGTGTCGTTGTTCAGTTCAGTTCAGTTTAGTTTAGTTTAAACTGAGCATTTTCATAGCAGGCTTGCGTATTTATGCGGCATTGTAGCATCGTGTATTTGACAAGCAGTGTTGCACTTGCTTTATGCTGTATAATTGAGCCTTTTTGGTAGGCCTCGTGGATGATAAAGTGCGTTTGGAAGTAAAGGGGTGAAAATAGTTTCTTGGGTAATTGTACCAATCGGTCAATCGACCAATGAAATTTTATGTAGCACGGAAGATTAGAAATATTTAAATGCGCATGAGCTTGATATCTGAGCACTGACATTCAGCCCCAAGCTATTCAAAATCTACAACCTCAGATGAGATTGTGATATCTTTACAGCCAGGTGGGAGATAGGCACGCGAACAACAACATTAAAAACCTGTCTGTGTCCGAAACGTGACTAATATTATGCATGTTCATTTTTTTTTTTTTTTTTTGGACGATTTAGGTTTTTTTTTTTTTTTTTTAACGGAACCCTGTAGTGCGGAGATAAGCTGAACGAGGACGGGGGGACGGGGGACGGGGGGTTTGTACCACTGTTTGAATCCATGGAGGCAGGAGGGAGAAATCCGAACTCTGACAAAGGCTAATTAGAGGAGCGTTTAAAAAACGTTGAGTTCTCTCTGTTTGCGGGAACATGTCTGGGTATACGGGGGACGGAGAGATGGCGTGTGCAGGCTGTGCCTTTAACAGGGACTCATTTCCGGGATGTCTGCACTTAAAATATATAGCCTACTTCTTCTTCTTCTTTTTTTTTTTACTCGACTGCCGTTTAAATTATTCAGATCCACATTCTCATTTGACACCCAGGGATTATAAACTCCGCTTGACGTGTTGAGGAATCGTGTAAAGTCGACTTTTCTTTGGAACTCAAGAGCGGACACGCTTTGAAATATGAGTGCTCTGGGGATTTCACATCGGGCTCCATGTATGACAAACGTATCCTGTTTAAACTCTTTAATCTTCTTAATGTGAAACGTGAAAAAATAAAACAAAAAAATGCACACAGGGGCTCTTGGAAAAGTCAGTTAGGAAATTTCTCTCCGTTTATCTGTATCGCGGTCCATGAGGTGTTAGTTTCTGTTACAGTGGGAATGTTGTCAGCCTGTGTTACAATGCATGTTGTTAGTCTGTTACAGTGCATGATGTTACTGTAGCTTGTTACAGTGCACATGGCTTTAGTTTGAGTTACAGTGGGAATGATGTGCGACAGTGCATAGCGTTATTCTGTTACAGTATATAGTTTTAGCCTGTTACAGTGCATATTGTTATTCTGTTACAATATATAGTGTTAATCAGTTACAGTGTACATGGTGTTAGTCTCTGTAATATTGTCCATGGAGGCAGCAGTGCAGTATAGTGGTTAGGGATCTGGACTTTAACTCAGAGGTTGCAGGTTTGATTACCAGGTGGGGCACTGCCATTGCACCCTTGAGCAAGGCACTTAACCTGAAACTGCCCCAGTAAGCTGTCCAGCTGTTCGAATGGATTTTGTGTGCAGCTTAAGCTGCCCGAGTCTCTCCGGATGAGAGGGTCAGATAAATTCTGGAACGTTGTGCATTTCAGGAGTTCCAGGAGAGAAGGGAGAGCCGGGTCCAAGTGGTCTTCCTGGACGTGCAGGCCTCCCCGGAGTTCCGGGAGTGAACGGAGAGAAAGGTGGGTTTCCGTGTCTCCAGTATGGCCGGGTGAGCTTTCACCAGTATGTTTTTAACATTGGCTTCTGAATGTCAGGCAGCCCAAGTCCTCCCTGAACTTCTGGGAGCCTCAAGATTTAAGCACCAGTCCCGGCCAATCACACGGCAACCACGTAAACCGTCCCAGCAATGGTTCAGTGTCACAAATTCCGCTTGTTTTATTGGACGCTGGTGAACGATTGATTGGTTTATGGCAGCTCACTGTCATGGAAAATGACAGTTATATTTAAATCTCAGAAGATTCCGCAATTTTAAAAAAGCCATTTTGGAAACACTAATTTCAGTGTGTATTTTGTAAAAAAAAAAAAAAGTGAAGGCTGTTGTTTTTGCCACGACAGCACAAGATAAAGTCACTGTAAAACATCAAACTGAAACAGTGTGATGGCCAGTAATGACCGTTTGATTTCATTTTGGGGGGAAAATTCTAGCTTTCACAGTGGAGTCAACGCACATTACCCTGGGCTTCCAGTGAAATCGGTGTGCCTCTCACACCATTATTATTACATGGTGATGATATCAGGCTGAGCCTGTTCTGTCCGTGACTTGTTCATTTCACCCCTGTGAAAACCTCACAGATTCCATCCATGATAGGAACTGAAATGAGATTTCCCGCTTGTAGGAGAACCCATCATTGACTATGCCCCTTCAGGGATCCTGGTTATATTACCAGGCATGAATGATGACTCCCTCAGCATATCAGAGAGGCCAGTTGTACCTGAGCGGCCTGTTGAGTTGTGCAGGAGGCGGGATCAGAGCAGCAAGATTGGAGGAGAGGAATCAGTTATGGACAACAGACAGACAGACAGACATTGCCAAACACCAGAAGCATCACTGTTACCAGTCACCACTATCTTGTCATCATCAGGGCTGTTGTCATGGTTACCATCGCCGGTAAACTCAGCATTGTCACAAAGTTGGCCCCCCCATGGAGGTCAGCCCCAGTTCAGAGGCCGTTTCATAACTGGGGAGTAAACGCTGCTGAGCAGACTGACCGTGTCACACACTCTGCCCGACGTGTGATTGACAGGACTTTGCTCCTCTTTCCCTACCACCCTCCCACCCCCAACCCCACCCCCACCCAACCTCACCCCACCCCGCCCCTCCTCTTTTCACCAGGAGCCAAAGGCGACCGAGGAGAAATCGGAATTGCCGGAACGCCGGGAATTCCGGGAATCCAGGGCCTGAAAGGTAAGCGTCTCTCTCTCCCCCTCTCCCTCTCTCCCTCTCTCCCTCTCCCTCTCTTTCTCTATGTCTCTCTCTCTATGTCTCCCTCTCCCTCTCTTTCTCTATGTCTCTCTCTCCCCCCCCTCTCTCTCCCTCTCTTTCTCTCCATCCTGGAGGGTATCCCACGGTTCCCCTGTGCAGACACTCTTTAGAAATGAACGGCCTTGGGGGAGGCGAGGATAGTGGGATCGTGGGAAAAGCGGGGGGGGGGGGGGGGGTGCGACGTCGGGCCCCCCTTCCACTGACCTCAGCACCCCTCTGTTCTGTTGTTTGGCTGTGAACCCCTTACAGGTGACCCAGGCCTGAAAGGTGACAAAGGGGACCTGGGCTTGCCGGGGTTCAAGGGTGACCCCGGGCTGAAGGGCGATGCCTGTGAGAACGGGACCAAGGGCGAGAAGGGGGACCCCGGAAAACCCGGGCCGACGGGACCCCCGGGAGCGAGGGGAGATCAGGGTGTACCGGGAGAAAAGGGGGAGTGTCCGCCAGCTGAGAAGGGGGACAGGGGCGACCCGGGTCCCGTAGGACCGAGGGGGGACCCGGGCCCACCGGGGGCGAACGGGACTCAGGGACCCCCAGGCAAACCGGGGGCGCAGGCGGAGCCGGGGGTCCCGGGCTCGAAGGGAGAGCCGGGGGGGAGGGGGCCGCCCGGCGCCGGAGGGGGCCGGGGGATGTCGGGGCCCAAAGGCGACCGGGGCGTGAAGGGGGAGCGGGGCCCGCGGGGGTTCAAGGGCCCCCGGGGCCCCCCGGAGGAGCGGAAGCGCTCGGCCTTCAGCGTGGGCCTGTTCCCCAGCAAGTCCTTCCCGCCGCCGGGCCTGCCCGTCAGGTTCGACAAGGTCTTCTACAACGAGGACGGCCACTACAGCCCGGAGACCAGCAAGTTCAACTGCACGCACGGCGGCGTCTACGTCTTCAGCTACCACATCACCGTGCGCAACCGGCCGCTGCGCGCCGCCCTGGTGGTGAACGGCGCGCGGCGGCTGCGCACGCGCGACTCGCTGTATGGCCAGGACATCGACCAGGCCTCCAACCTGGTGCTGCTGCGCCTGGCCGCCGGCGACCTGGTGTGGCTGGAGACGCTGCGCGACTGGAACGGCGTGTACTCCAGCAGCGAGGACGACAGCACCTTCTCCGCCTTCCTGCTGTACGCCGACCCGGCCTGAGCCCGCCCCTCCGCCCCTGCTGACCACAAGCTTCCTGACCCCGCCCCTCCTGACCCCACCCCTCCGCCCCTGCTGACCACAAGCTTCCTGACCCCGCCCCTCCTGACCCCGCCCCTCCGCCCCTGCTGACCACAAGCTTCCTGACCCCGCCCCTCCTGAGCCCGCCTCTCTGCCCCTCCTGACCACAAGCTTCCTGACCCTGCCCCTCCTGACCACGCCCCTCACCCCATCCTGACCACGCCCCTCCTGACCACACCCTGTGTGACCACACCCCTTATCACCACACCCTTTGTGACCACACACCTCCTGACCACACCCCTCCTGACCATGCCCCTCCTGACCATGCCCCTCCTGACCACACCCTGTGTGACCACACCCCTTCTGACCACGCCCCTTCTGACCGTGCCCATCCTGACCATGCACTTCATGACTGCACCCCTTTCTCACCCGTCCGTCGCCCTGGGCAACCTATCACTGCTATTGCCTCTACTGTTAGACTGCAAATACCGCCAACATTTACTGTATTTGATTTCATCCGCGGAAGGAGTGAAGCCCTCTATTTAAAAAAAAAAAAGACCTAAATTAATCAGCCCATTAAAACAGTCACTTATTTTATTAGATTCTTATTGCTTAAGAATCTCTTCTTTGGGGTCTAGGCTGTCCTAGTCTCTGGAAAAAGGCTTTAACCCGTGAAGGTCAAAGACATTTGTTTGAATGTGGTGATTTATCCACCTAGTTTACAATCTAAGGCCAGTGAGGGAACGGATAATAGTGTGGTTTGAGTGTCTTTTGTACAAAGACAGATTTGTTAATCAATGCTAATCTAAATGTTTGCAGTTGGAAAATGACCTGTGAGAGGATGCCAGTCTGGTACTAATTGCTTTGCACTAACAAACATTAGAACACTGTCAAATAAAGCCGAACAGCAAATCCAAAGCTTAAAAAGTTTAGAGTGTACTGTGTGTGTGTTTGTGTGTGTGTGTGTGTGTGTGTGTGTGTGTACATGTACATGCGTGCATGAGTGTGTGTAAATGTAACTTGCTATTCTGACCCCTTATCCTGAAGATAAGGGTTCAACCAAGGTGATACAGGAAGTTATATTTCATGAGTATATTTACCACCCACCTCACCCCCCCACCCCCCGCACACACACACAAAAGTTTTAAAAATAAAATTTAAAAAATGAAACCATCTATCTTTTCTCAAAGTGTTTGGTGCCATGAAATGGTCCAGTAATAAATCTTGAATCTGGCCGACTCATCACTGTCTTTTGTGCGCTGCTCTAACTGAAAATTTCTCAGGCGCAAGGATAGAAACTAACACAGTGGGCAATAGTGCCTAATAACACCCCCCAATTTAAACTCCTCCCACACACGCGCACACACACACACACACACACACACACTCCTACTATTCAATATTTAAGCGATGTCCTTATCCAGTGACACACACCATTTTTTTAAAATAGTTAATTTATACAGCTGGATATTAATTTATACAGCTGGATATTAATTAAAGCAGTTCAGCTGAAGTACCTTTGCTCAAGGGCACCTCGCCGCACCCAGGAATCGAACCTGCAACCCAGCGAACCCAGTCCCCGTAACATTATGCTACACTGCCACCACATGCACACATTCGCACAAATACACTTACATGTAGAGGCACTATGACGTATGTCAGCCCACACAAACGCACACACCCACGCAAAAATAGAGAGAAGAGAGAGAGAGAGAGAGATGCAATGATGACATCACCAGGAACACGAACAAAACTAAATAAAAAAAAAATAAAATCCTCATTGATTAATGCTGCAGCTCTTGGGGCTTGAAAAAACAAAAAAAACAACCCTGCCCACCCCCTCCAGCCCCCAGTCCTTCTACCGTACCTACAGAGCCTGCAGCCATCCCCTGCTGTCCCTGAATGTGCCCCCCCCCCCCCCCCGTCGCCCGCCCCCCCCACCGTGAGACGCAGCGCAGCGACAGGCATGTGATCCTGGGCACCCCGGGTGCTCTGCCACCCTCCCTGCCTCCATTCTGCACACACACAGGTCTGTCAGAGGAGAGAGAGAGAGGGAGAGAGAGAGGGAGAGGAGGGGAGAGAGGGGGAGAGCGAGGGAAAGAGAGAGGGGAGAGAGAGAATGAGAGAGAGGGAGGGAGAGAGAGAGAGAGGGAGAGAGAGAAAGCGAGAGAGAGGGAAAGAGCAAGAGAGAGAAAGAGACAGAGGGGGAGTGAGAGAGAGAGAGAGAGAGAGAGAGAGACCACTCTGGCGCCAAAGAGCCTGAGAGGCGCACTGGGACTAATCAGGATTAAATAAGCCCTCCTGACTCTCCTACCGACCGAGAGCTTCAAAGTGGGGGGGGGGGGGGGGGGGGGGGGGTGACGACTCTGACGTTTGCATATTTTTATTTGATGGAAAGAACTAATGATGGAGCAGAAGAGGAAACAAAAAATAGCCCCCACCCCCCCCCCCCCCCCTCAGAGACCCCCCACTGCTGGGCATGAAATAATACACATTTACAAAGCAGCTCACAGCAGGCTGTCCCACCCACTCCCTGGGACTGGGAGAGTGCAAGGACCTCCAGACTACACACTGCGCTAGGAGGGTTGTGTGTGTGTGTGTGTGTGTGTGTGTGTGTATTTATGTATGCATGTGTGTGTGTGTGTGTGTGTGTGTGTGTATTTATGTATGCATGTGTGTGTGTGTGTGTGTACGTGTGTGTGTGTGTGTGTATGTGTGTGTGTGTGTGTACATGTGTATGTGTGCATTTATGTATGCATGTGTGTGTGTGTGTGTATGTGTGTGTATTTATGTATGTGCATGTGTATGTGTGTGTGTGTTCATGTGTGTGTGTGCATGTATATGTATGTGTGTGTGTGTGCATGTGTATGTGTGTATGTGTGTGCATGTATATGTATGTGTGTGTATATGTACGTGTGTATGTATGTGTGTGTGTGTATGGACGTGTGTGTGTATATGTACGCGTGTGTGTGTATATGTACACGTGTGTGTACATCTGCATACATGTGTGCTTGTGTGTTTGTGTGCGCGTGTGTGTGTGCGTGTGTATGTGTGTGTGTGTGTTTGTGCAGGAGTATGTGCATGTGTGTGCATGCGTGTGCGTACATCTGCGTGTGTGTATGTAGGTGTGGTGTCAAGGCGTTCCTAAAGCAAAGGGGGCTTTCAAACTGTTTTGTTTTTTTGTAAAATAATAGTATTAAAAATGTTCAATCAATCCACAGCTGGGGAGGTTAGTTGTGGCAAACCCTTGCGGATGTGAAATCCGAGAAACATTTAAGTGCTGCTGAGTCCCAGATAACGGGTATCGATCGGAGCACGAGTAATCAGTAACAAACGACCGACAAGAGCTCCAGTCTCGAACGATGCGGGGCAAAGTTTTGCGTCGAGCAGCGAAGCTTCATGGGGAGAGGCAGGTAAGCCGTCTTCACAGGACAGCGTCTGACTGGCCAGCCGTGGCACAGTTTTCAACCAATGACCGAAGCAGCGGGAGTTGCAGAGCAAGCTGATTGGCTGAATGAACGCAGGTGAAGGTAACCAGCGACGGAAGGCGACAAATGTCCTGCTCAGTGCCCCTTTCAGACGTGGAGAGCACAGGCAAGGAAAGCAAACAGCTCCTCTCAGCGCGGGCCATAATATTCACCAGCTATTTCTTTTCTACAGTCTATGGTCTCCCGCCGACTGTTGCTAAGTAGGTTGCTACGCTGATGACAATGCGCTTTCATGGTGTGTATAATGATATCATGCCTCGCCCCCCGATTACAATCAGCTCAGATTTACACAGAGCCCACGTCCAAACTTCATTCCCTCCTGATCTCAGCTGCACCAGAAGACACGCCCCCCCGCCCTCCCCCCCCCCCCACCAAGGGATGCTCCGTGTGACTGCAGCGGGTGGCGGATGATACATGGTACCCGGCTGAATAAATGACAGCGTCTCTATTAACCAACTGCTTGCTGTGGCATCTCCGGGCCACCAGAGGGCGCTGTAGCTCTGCAGGCCGGGGAAATCCAGCAGATTGTGCACGAATGATGGTGCCGAAGCTGAGCTGAGGTTATTAACCGCACTAAGATGCTCGGCCAAGATGGATTGATATATACGATGATGGGTAAACCGCTGCAAAGGAGAGGGTGCTGGGAAAAAAAAGAAAATCCTTTCAGCTTTTATAAAATTACCCATCATGCTTTATGCCCCAAGGGCCCCAACAGCCACCTTTCATACGCGTTTCAAAGCAGAAGTCTTGTCGACCATCCAGAACATCACATGAAAAAAAAAAAAAAGACATGAAACAAAACAAGGTGTGTGATTTAGTGACTTAAGAGATTTTTTGATAAGTAAGGCCGTAGAGTTTGCAGCTGAGAAGATGAAACTAACGGCCGAAAGAATCTGTTGACTTAGTGATGGTAGAGTGGGGGCTTGATGAATCCAAAAACCTGGTGGGGCTAAAATATTCAATCAGTGGCTCACTGATGTGAACCAATCAATGTGTTTTTGCTGTGGAGGAGGGAGCTTTGATTTGCTCAAAGTCACTGACAGCTCATTGTAGCCTAGCTCATTAGGAGAGTTAATGCACCGGTGTAATTTATGTGGGGAGATAGGGGGATTACAGCCCCTCCTCCCAATATTATAAAACAAGGCAAGTAACCCTTCCCCAATAATATAGCATTGTGATGAGAAATAATTTCATATAATTAAGCAACCCGGAAGAAATGTTAGATTTACCCTTATAATCCACCAGAAACAATAATACTTACTTAATAATATGTACTTTAAATTCCCCCAAGGGGGCCCCCTACAGGGTTGCAGTTCTTAGGGACTGTATTTCAACCCCCCCCCAATATT
>CM077289.1:5917347-5923638 GCA_039654925.1 Anguilla pacifica
ACAAAACAAAAACACCAATCAGATTTACATATCTCAGTCTTGTTCAGTTCTGTGAATTTTGAGATGGGAGGCATTTGGCATTCTTCAAAGTGAAAGCATTTTTCTTTTTGAAGTCTGGCTGGCTGTTGTCGTGCAGTTTTTTGTCTGGCCGGTAAATCATTTTGGTCATTTGCGGGTAAAAACGCAACATGCCTGACACCATTAGCTGCGTGACCAGAGAAATGAACTCCTCTCCATTCATTCTCTATTAACCGGGACCATCTGTCACTAAAGATGGATGTTTAATATTCAAAAATGTGTCACAAATCCAGATGACAACTGCATGCAAGATTAAGTTTCGGTGCCTTGCTTTAAAATTCAAATTCGAGATTCATTTTTTTTTCTGGAAAGAAGAATTTAATGAGACAGGTGTACGGTGTTTTTTTTTTTTTTTTGTTTCGGTCTAAGAACCGCACTTTCACAAAAACCATTAACTCTGCACTGGAACTGACAGAAATGCCGCAGCGTAAACCAACCTCACGCGCGGCACGTCACGCATTTTTACACCAACAATGAATTGACTGGGCGGAAAGAGAGAGAACGTTTCCTTTTTCGAAGGAGACTCCTAATGACGGGGGACTGAAGCGCCGAATCCTCACCCAACACACTAAGATGGAGGCAGGTTGGGGGCATTAAGAATTCAGTTAGGCGATCAGTCAGGGATCAGGAGGAGATGTGTGTTGTAGGCTACCAGCTGTCACCCTGAATGAATCGTTTTAACCCGTGCGCCGAACCTTTGATGCCGCCGTACTTTCCATGTCATTAATTTGTACCCTCAGGGTGCCGTGGCTGTGTTTCACAGAAGTTGCTTTTGCTAAAACAGCAGCGGTACATACAGCTAAGTGCCTGGGTTGCCGAACACTACCATAGATATCCAGCATACTAGATGGGTTTTTAAAAACTATTTTTACACGGCTTATGGTTTTAAACTCCCAGTCAACTGGTCATTGCACCCCCCGTGATTCTGTGATGAGGAAGTAGGGGTGTCAACCTCAGGCTTCACCACGGTAGGACACGATTTTGATTCTTGAAGCAACTGTTCAGTATTTGGCAGTATTACAAATTTTGCTACGTCACGGTCCAAAATGACCTGATATGGTAAGAAATGATCGATATATACTGTACGATCCAGCGAACACAATCCTGTTACAACGTACAAATACAACCGAAATGAGGTTGAGAGTGCGAAAACTTATTGACGTCACATTTAACAAGGGAAAATGGCACAGGCGCTGATGGTGGGGTCAAGTTGGAAACGTAAACAGTGGTGTTGGCGGTGTTGCTAGACAGCAAACCGCCACAAGATGATGGACATTTAAATATATTTTTAAATGTATTTTCCTAAGATTCATGAAGATATAGATCAATTTTTGCGTGTTGTATCGACTAGATCGGATTGATGCCTTTTGAACCACGTTTCGTTACGCCCCTACCAGGCAGTTGCCGCTGGAAACGGGAGGTTGTGGAGCTATCAGAGCTGTGCTAGGCCCTTCAACCTTGTCGCGACATGAAGTATTCATAACGAGCTCCAAATCTCAATACCTCGTGCTTCAGCAATGAGAAACAGGTGTTATTACAGCGTAGCAATAAATGCTACAAATACATGTGCAGTGATGCTGGAGCAGTACAGAACAAACAGGAAAAGAAAAACAGTATGCACACCCTGTTAGTTGCACCCCCCCCCCCCCCCAAAAAAAAAAAAAACAAGAACATTAAAAAAATTCCCAACAACATGATCAATGGCTCGACCCCCGCTGCGTCTTCGTCAGCACAAATCTTCAGCATAAATCCTTACGCTGCCGTCTTTGAACTTCAACTGTAGTCTGAAGAACACCTGAGCGCACACTACTGCAAGCTCGAAGTCGCCTGGCGTGATGACATCACGGAGGTCAAAGGTGTGAACTTAAAGGTGAGCGCGTGGTGACAGATGGTGGTGCTGTGTTCCAGAAGCACTGCACGCGCAGCACATTTCTTGATGATGGTTTTTGGTAGCCTGGTATTTTCCCCTCGGTTTTGCATTGCAGCAATTTATTGTGTTTTCTCTACGCATCTGTGTGTTTTTCTGCGAGGCCATCCGTTTGTCATTACACGTTCAGATTTTATACCGTTAATTTAAAAGCTGTAATCACACAAGGTAATGTGTTTTTTTTGTTTTTTGTTTTTTTTTTACAGAGTTGCACATCTGGTCAGTATATAGAACATCTGTGGTGCTATGGTCTTCTCCCCCTTGTTATTCCAGCCCACACAATGGTAAAAGAAACAGCAAAGGCAAAAGTGGTATTGGCAGATTAATTTCTGTACTTTTTCTTTCTTTCTTTCTTGTTGCTAATTATCGACTGCATTAGCGGTAGCATATGGTGTGTTTATTGGCACATATACCGAAAGGTTTTAATTACACACAAAATGAATGCGACTCCAAGTAGCAGCATGTTTTCAAGGCTCGTTTTTCTCCCTCGTTACGCTGGGAAGGGTAGGACGTCAAGCCAGGTAACGCTCACTTTCTCTGGTGGAAATATTAGCCACCCGCCTGAGAATGGAGTCTAGCTGGACCCAGCTCCTTTGGACGTCGTCTGTTTTCTGTACGAAGTTGGCCCTCCAGCTTGGACCTGGTCATGCCAGCATGGCTGCTATCTCAACCATCTTACCTGCCAGCTCGACCATCTCCAAAACCAACTTAGAACCCACTGGACCAGCTTAAAACCAAGGAACCAAGCCAGAATTTCCACTAGGTCAAAAGGAGAAAGGAGTCCTAGTGTGATCACCCTGGCAACTGTTAACCAGGTGAGCAACCTGCCACTCCTTCTTCGTCTGGCATTATTTTGTTCTCTCGGTAGGAAAATTTGGGCGAAAGCGGGTCATTGTGTTGCCGTGCTCCTTTCCCGTGGACACGTCTGAGTAAGAGCCTCGCTAAGGCTAAACACCGGCAGCTATCTCGGCTTGCCATCGCATCGCGGCTCGCGGCATCGCGTTTCCTCTCCGGCCACTTGTGCTATGTGTGGTGAGGATGGCGCTTCTCCTCTCATCTCTGCTCTCTTTCCTTCCTCCCTCCCTCCTTCCCTCCCTCCCTCCTTCCCTCCTGGAGCTCTGTGCTGAATATTGCAGTTTAACCCCTTTAAGGCATGAGATCACGTCACAAATACGTGATTAGAATGCTCTTGACCTGAACATTCTAGCGCTGATGTAACAATCGCTGCTGGCGATTGAGGGCGGTGGGGAGTTCTAGAACACTGACTTACTGTGGAATTTTGAAAAAAACCAACATTCCAAAACACCTACCTTTTCAAAGGGTTAAGTGACGATGAGCCCTGGCATGCCCATCTTGCTGTATGCCAGACATATGTCGGTTATATTACGCCAGGTACACAGTATGATCCAAAGCCTGGATTTCACTGTTGTCAGCATAGTACAGGAGCATACTTGGTCCAGGTGATGACCAGGTGTCTCTGTAGCAGTCTACACAGATACAGAATACCTGGATCCTGGCAGTGCTGTGAACGGCTAAATTTAATTTTGTTTAGGGTTCGTGATTGATTCCATGTCACCGGGACAGGTGTGTCATCACTTACCAGCGGACCCCGCTGTGCCCATTAACATTCTCGCCCTCAGTGTCCCAGTGGCAAAAGTACGCCCGTGAGGTGCTTTCGCATGCAGCTCACGACGACGGCCTGTAAGTAGAGAGAAGTCAAGCATTCTGGGATACGGCTACTGATATGATCTGCCAATAGCCTGCAGTTCACAGAGTTCCCCCCCGGGTTGAAACCTTATTTGAAATCGAGTGCAACCGCTGCTGCTATGCGATTTCTTTTCCCAGGAAAAAATATGTACACGGACAAGTTAGCACGATGCTAAAATGTAAAACAAAGGGCTGAGTGAGATTTTAACTCAGACGAAAGAAAGCAGTGATACGCCTGTCTCAAACCTGTTCCTTGCCAGACGTCGTTGTGAGCTTACCCGGCCTTTTGTTTGGAAAGTGATTCGTCTCCCGTTTGCTGGTTTATGGGGGAAGTGGCAATATATGCTCGTAGCTGAATGAGGGTGCTCAGTTCAGGGCTTTTCCCACGGGGGGTTTCAACGCTGTGCACGGAAAGGTACGACCGCGGACAGATGCGCAGAGAAACGCGGCAGACCGCCGTGAGAGTTTGTTAGCGACGGACGGCGTCCTAATTCCGTCCTGCCTGCTTTATTCAGCATTTTTTTAAAAAGTGTGTTCACAGTTTGGTGGTGGTTAAGCAGAATTGCACGTGCTGTTTGAATGCCCGGCCCGTTTAGTGTAATTCTGCTGACAAGAGTGGACCGCGTTCCTGTCCTTCACGTGGAGTAATGAGCCCGGTGGTGCTGCTGAGAAGGCAGAGAACATAATTTTACTTGACGCACGTGTGACATAAGTTGCTCGGTGAGCTATTTCTTTTGATATTCTCTCCATGTAATTTTAAAGCCCCTTGTTTCACTGATTTGCCGAACAAAGTAGACGTGCTAAAAGATTACTTTTAACGTCCGTTTCCCTGGTATGTCTTAAGGTGTACAGCCAGGGGCCTGTTCCGACAGCACTGCTCCAGCAGATCCCGGTTTTGTGAGCGGCTAACAACAGAACGAGGTCAGCCCCACATAATTTCACTTGCAAATGTGTAGTAAACACGCAAATCGCAGCTCTGCGTCACACCACTCTCGACCATTTTGTAGTGCTCTTTTTAACGGCGACCCGCGTTAAATAATTTCGCGATCCCGGGGGAAGCGCGGCGAAACAAACACTTTCTCCTCTTTTGTTTTTCGGCGGACGTGTTTATTTAACGGAGCGTGTAGGACGCAAATGCCATCAGCGACGCAGTCAGCCGGAAGACGGCGAGGACGTTTCGCTCGTTTGCCAAGATTCCCGGGAAAAAACGAGAGCCGGCGTAGAGCACCTTGCCTGGATGGCTTTTCAGATAGACTCCAATTTGTCACCTCTTTTTTTTTATGCATGAGGAAGAAAAAAAACCCTTCATCCCGAATCTGGTTTCTGGAGTTGAATAATTCATGTTACGGCTCTCTTTCTCTCACTCTCTCTCTCTCTCTCTCTCTCTCTCTCTCTCTCTCTCTCTCTCTCTCTCTCTCTCACCGTCTATCGTTCGCACCCTCTCTTTCAGTCTTTCTGTCTTCTATCTCGCTGTCTCTCAAGCAAGCAGGTCTTCAAAATAAATGTGCACAAAAAAATGAAAGAGAGAGAGAGAGATAGATAGAGAGAGAGAGAGAGAGAGAAATACATGCCTTGATTAAAGCTTCTGCTTCACTTCCTTCTCTCTCCCCAGCTGGGTTTCGGCCTGTTTAATTACAGCTCGGAATTCATATTTCTGAACCTCCGCCGATATTCGAGAGGGCCTCTTCATTATTTTTCTAAAATTGCAAAACACATGAAAGAGCTCCAGGGGCACGAGTGGAGTAGGGCCTAATTAATCTTCATAAGCCATTTCTTGTGTTACTATGACTTCTGAGCCTCTCCGGTTCAAAGGGACCCCCGTCCATCGAACAGCACACCCTACAGGCAGGGCTTCCAATTTCTTTTCTTTTTTTTCTTCTTCTTCCAACCATGCCATGATTCAAGGGGTGACATGGCTCAGGAGGTAAGAGCGGTTGTCTGGTAGTCGGAGGGTTGCCGGTTCGAGCCCCACCCTGGGCGTGTCAAAGTGTCCCTGAGCAAGACACCTAACCCCTAACTGCTCTGGCAAATGAGAGGTATCAATTGTAAAGCGCTTTGGATGAAAGCACTATATAAATGCAGTCCATTTACCATTTACCATTCAAGACACCCCGTCAGGGGCTTTTCTCTTTATTTCGTGCCGCTGGAGGTCTTCAATCCAGGCCAACCTGTAACCAAATGAGCTTCCACGGCATCTATTTCAGGAAAATAATTTATGCCCCCATATTTGGAATGCATTATTATTATTATTATTATTATTATTATTATTATTATTATTATTATCATTATTATTGTATTTGTGTCCTTTAGGACAACTGCTGGCCAGGAATAGCCAACAATTATACTATTTGGAAAAGGGACAGTATTAAGGAGAATGAAAAAGTGAGTTATGCAACAAAAACTTTGAAGCAATTTGAAGGCGAATCACCAGAATTTCAGTTGGGATAATTTACAGTACATATCACCATTTTGACTCAGAGAAACATACACAGATTACATTTTTTTTTCTTACATACAACTTGTTTATATGGCTGGATACTTTACTGAATATTTTACTGCAGTGCAGCTCCCCAGCTATA
>CM077289.1:5923738-5931238 GCA_039654925.1 Anguilla pacifica
CCTGACATTTTGAGGCCCGGGGGGAGCAATCTTTTTGATATTACAGTCGAACGTTTAGCCGGAGCCCCCCCCCCCCCCCGCCCGCGCCCTATCGCTGAAACCTATTGACTGAAGACATTTCGGTGACGGGGCCTGCCTTTTCCCCCCCGGCCGCCGGCGACGGCGATAACGGCGGAGCGGATTTATCCGGGAACGTTTCCGCCGCGTCGTCTTTACGCGTGTGACCGCAGCCTCGCGCCGCACCGCGTCCTTGAACGTTAAAAGAAATAAAAATAAAACGTTGGACCCCTCAGCTCCAATAACACGGAGGTTTATGGGGATGTTATCCCCCTGGCAGCGGGGGAGCTGTAGGTTTGTGCAAATTCACTCGTGTATTCATGTATTCAAATTTAGTTTCTCTCGGTCATCCCTTTCTCTCCTCTCGTTCTCTTTCTTTCCTCTTCATCTCTTTCTCATCTCCTTACCTCCGTACTTCATTCCTTTCTATCGTCCCCACAAAATCCCTCCCAAAAAAAACCAGAATATAACTTTATTTTGTGTTATTGTTAAATTGTTTGGTTTCATGGTAACCCTGACCTCTGATCAATTTCTGAGATGGTAAAAAAAAAAAAAAAAAGAATGAACCAGGCAGCCATGTTGGCTCAAGAAAGTGCAGTAACCCTGAATGCTGAGGAAATGCTGGCTGGAGTGAGGAAAAGAGGACAGGAAATGCATCTGCGGCTCGTTTTCAGCACGGAGGCCTCGACTTAGCAGGGGATAATAGCTCTGTGAAGAACGTTTCTTTATTACTGGTACCCCCCCTCCCTCCCTCCCTCCCTCCCTCCTCCCCCACTCCCTCCCTCCTCCCCGTCTCCTTCCCTCCTCCCCCTACCACTCCATCCCGCCTTTGCGTCACCGCGGGAGCTCTTCCCAAAATAAGCGAAACCGCGTCTCCTGTCACTTTACACCGCGCTTCCCACTAAGAGCGGGGCACTGCTGATGCGCTTGCCATTCGTGTGTTCATTTCGTTAGATGAATCTCTCTCTCCCCCTCTCTTTCTCTCAGTCTCTCTCTCTTTCTCTCTCTCTCTGTCTCGCTCTTCCACTGCCTATCTCCCTCTCTCTCTCAATTTCTCTCCTCTTGTCTATATCTCCCTCTGCTCTCTCTCTCTCTACTGCTCTCTTCCCTTCCTCTGTCTCCCTCTCTCCCCCTTCCCTCTGCCCCCCTCTCTCTCACTCTCTCTTTCCCTCTCTCTCCCTCTCTCTCCCTCTCCCTCTCCCTCTCTCTTCCCCCTCTCTCTCCCTCTCCTCCCCCTCTCCCCCTCTCTCTCCAGTACGGGATGGAGGTGCTCTCTGCTGTTGTAAAGTGCAGTTTATCCGCGGTGCCTTGTGAGCTGCGGTCTAATTGTGTTTGTGCACAACAGATCAGCTCCTGCATTCAGATTTTTCTGTCGGTTTCACACAGAAGTCATTCAAAAAAAAAGAAAAAATTACAACAACAACAACAAAAACTGCAGCACCCGTCATTTTGTCATGTGGCCAATTTGCTAAATTCTTTCTTACGAACAGAAAACGTTTCTGTTCTATTTTCGACAATTATGCCAATGGTTGTGTGTAAATGGACACGTGTATGCACCGTCATACACGTCGCACAAAAACACACACACACATGCACACACACACACGTGTGCACTCTCTCTGATGTCTGTGACATTGTGACACTTTTTTTAAGAATCTGTTCCTGGGGGTCCCCTAGCCTTTTAGCAGTAAGTGGATGTGCTTTTTGTTTATTGCATTACTTAAGAGGAGACAGGATGGCGCTGCATTTCAAAGAGAGCAGTCTCCCTGGAGCTGTGGTGGGGGGTGGTGGGGGGGGGGGGGGGGTGTACCCTACGGAGCTTGTTCAATATCCCCTGACATAAAACAAAATCTCCCCAAAAACCTGAGTGCATTAACCATAGCAATAAGGCTACGGAGGGGCCTCATTCTAAAGTGCAAACACTGTCTCTTCCCCCACCTGTCACTCACAGTCGTATTCTCCCCCCCTCCATCTCTCCCTCCACCCTCTCCCCATCCATCTCTCGCTCCCCCCTCCCTCTCCCTCTCCTCCTTCACCACACTTCACCTTTTTCTTTCTCTGCCTCTCTTTCTCACCCTCTTTATCTCCCTCCCTCTCCTCCTCTCTTTCGTTCTCTGCCTCTCCCCGTCACACCTCCTCGTTTGTTCTGCCTGCGTCTCTCTCCCTCGCTCCCTCCTTCTCTCCTCGTCGCTTGTGCCCTTACTCATTTCACAAGTCCCTTTCTCTCTCCACCTCCACATTTTCGTGGAGGAAAATCGGAGAAGAGTCAGTAATACCCCGTCCAGGCACTCCAGCGCTCAATCCCGGGCTACGTTCGATAGAGAAGTGAAAGGTTTTCTAGCTGACTGGGATGTAGCCAGCCTGAATCCGAAGCTACATCGGGATTAGCGTCGTCCACGTGTGCCAAAACCCTAGTGTGTCTCTCACCCTGGATTTGCACTCCTCTAGATATGTAGATTCTGCCTTTTGGGCGCTGGGCTTCTGTCGATGTAGCTTCAGTTTGAAGGAACTTTATTGGCATGACGTGACACAGCGGTTCCCAAATGACAGAGGGGACATGTAACAGACACATCACACAGTTGAATTCTGGGAGTTGGAGTGTTTCAGTGGGACCTGAAGCAAACAGAACAGCATGTATTTGGACAACGACATGGTTTTTTGTCGTCTTGGCTCTGTACTTTGTAGCACGTTGGTCTTGAAATTGAAAATGAGTGTGAGGTTAAAGTGCAGACTGTCTGCTTTAATTTGTAACATCCATGTCGGGTTAACTGTGTAAGACCTACAGCCCTTTTTATACATAGCCCCCCCCCATTTCAGAGGAGAAAAAGTAATTGGACACTTGGCTGCTTAGCTGTATCCTGGCCAGCTGTGGGTCTTTGCATCATTACTCCATGCAAGCTAACAAAAGATCAAGATTCTCAGTGTGGAATTTGCATTCTGAGTCAGTTGCTGTTGCCTCTCAACAAGAGGATCAAATAACTGTCAGAATGCCAGTAAAGCAGGCCTGTACGAGGCTGGAAAATATGAAGAGAATTGATCGGCAATATGGCCGAAACACTGGACAACATCGAGCTGTTTGATATGTTGTTAGGGAGCAAGAATGTGCTGGTGAGCTCTACAATAGCAAATGACTTGTTAGACTAAAGAAGACCACTGCAGTAGATACTTTCAATTGTGAAGAAAAGCTCCTTTTCAAACTCTCCAGGGTGTAGGCATGGATGCGTCGAGACTACCATAGAGTGAAGACTACACTAGCACAACAGAGATTTTCAGCACAAGATGCAAACCAATGGTAAGCCTCAAAGACAGAATGGCCAGGTTAGAGTTTGGTAGAAAAGTACAAAAACAAAAACAAAACAAAACAAAACTGTAGAGTCTGATGGACAAGACGAGACAAGCATTGACCTTTACTTCTCTTGGAAAGAGGAAAGCGTAGAGAAAGAAATGAACTGCTCTTGATCTACTGCAAAGCGCCTCCCTCATCGTCTGCGAAACACGATGGAGGTAGTGTTGTGGCTTGGGTGCGGCTGGAACGACGGCTGGCGCTAAGATGATGTGACTGCAGACGGCAGCAGCAGGATGGACTCTGAAGTGTGCAGAAACGTCTCCTCCGGTCCAGCCAAATGCCTCAGAACTTAATTGAATGGTGCTTCACCTTGCAGGTGAATGGCGCTTCACCTTGAACACGACCCCAAACACCCTGCTAAAACAACCGAAGAGTTTCTCATGGCCAAAAATGGAAGCTGACATTCTGCACTGTAACCTCATGTTCACTGTTTTCATTTCAAATCCAATGTGCTGGTGTACAGACTCAAAACAAAAAAAAAAAAAATCGTGTCACTGTCCAAATAATTACTTACATACTGCAACTGTATTCTCTAATTGGTTCCTGTACCTCACTTCAACACAGCTGTGATTGGCAGCTACACAACTGCTTGAACTACACTGTCAATTAGCTCAGCCCGTATTCCTGCAGGTACTTTGTTTATACCATCAATTTTAATTTTATCACTAAATGCTCACTCACTGCCAAACGAAACCCCCCTGATGTATTTATTGTCGGAACACGATACGCGTAATTTGTGTTTGTGCTCTCTAAAAATTGCGTTACAAAAGCTTGGAATTTAATTTCGTTTCGCCGAGACGTGGCGTGTTCTCCCGCGAAATCTTTATTCGGAGTCGTTTCGATATCCCCGGGTTAGGAGAGAGGGAACCAGACGGAGCTGAATTTTCTTTATTCTGCGAGCCACAGGGAGATGGGGCAGAACCGGTTAATCCGCGCAGTACATGTTTTTAATTTCGGTGACACGTAGGGGGAGTCCATGCACAGTGGATTGTTCCAGTGATTTAGTCTCATAATAACCGACTCCAGCCGCGGCCCCTGTCCGCGTCCACAACTCGGGAGCGAATAGCGGCAGCGTCTTTCGCTTCCCGAATGCATGGTTTTCATTAAGTCATATAACTCTGTCTCTGTCCCCATGTGTCACCTGGGAGCGCGCTACAATTTAAGCCTTTGCCGCGCGCCAAATAGAGCCGAATGCTTTATTCAGAAGTCAATAAACCGCTACAGAGATTGTTGCTTTTTTTTCTTTTTTAACGGCCGAACGTGCCGGAGAAGTATGGGCATGCTTCGGGCATAAATATGAACGGCAGCAAGGCCTACTGTGCCTTTGGAAGGAACCCAATCAGATACTCACTCAAACACCTTTCCTCCCCTAATGATGCTATTGATGTAATTGCTTTATTAAGGTTGCGGCGATGTAACCTCCTCCAGATTGCTTGCTTATAAAAGATACCGCCGTATTTGATGTCTCCCTGGGTATCCAAACGGACGGTACATTACATTACATTACAGGCATTTAGTAGACGCTCTTATCCAGAGCGACTTACACAACTTTTACATAGCATTTTACATTGTATCCATTTTATACAGCTGGATATATACTGAAGCAATTTCGGTTAAGTACCTTGCTCAAGGGTACAACGGCGGTGCCCTACCCGGGAATCGAACCTGCGACCTTTCGGTTACAAGCCCAGTTCCTTACCCACTGTGCCACACTCCGGTATTATGAACGTGCAGCGAAATGTTTGACTAACCCTGAGAAAGCATATTTAATGGAGTAGGCTACTTACTGTCGACAACGATAGACCGAAATTATTATCATTATTTTTGCAGGGGATGTAAACCGTCTTGTCCAGGTGTGAGGAAAGTAACCAGGATGCACAGATTTTTATAATTTCTGCAGGACGTGTTGTATTGACTGCTTTGCGGTAATTCATAATCACAGCATTGATGTCAGGGGCTTTATGTTGTAATGGAAATAGCCACTCTGGGCTGTGTGGCTCATTGTTGCACTGATAAGTCAATAGGATTTCAGTTTGCCTGTCATAGATTTTTTTTCTTTCTGACTAATAAGGGCTATTCATGGATTAGGCATTCTTATTTTAGTTGATTTATTTAATTCCTTGTCCTTAATAAAGGTCAGCAAAAAAAAAAAAAAAAACAGTTCTCAATGCCAGTGCAGTGTATGGTGTTGCGACTATTAAACCAAAATCATTCCATGTTTTTGGAGAAGTTATATTGATGAAATGATTTTTTCAACATCTGTGAGAGATTCGTCGATTGGGATTGTTGTATTAGGGTGTTCTTGTGTGGTTTAGAGTCTATAACGATTCTCCGAGTACAAGTCTGCCATTTGGGACTGAGGATAAATATGATTAGACATTTGCTTTCCTTTTTTCCTCACTGAAGAATGTTGAGTCTATATGTATGCCCTAGATGCACAGTTTAAAGGGCTGTGCCTATATGTGCTTTAGATACACAGTTTACAGAGCTGTGTCTGTATGTGTGGTAGATGCACAATTTACAGAGCTGTGTCTGTGTGTATGCTCTAGATGCACAGTTTAAATGGCTGTGTTTGTAGCTGTGATTCACATACACAGTTTACAGAGCTGTGTCTGTGTGTATGCTCTAGATGCACAGTTTAAAGGGCTGTGTTTGTAGCTGTGATTCACATACACAGTTTAAAGGGCTGTGTTTGTAGCTGTGATTCACATACACAGTTTAAAGGGCTGTGTTTGTAGCTGTGATTCACATACACAGTTTACAGAGCTGTGTCTGTGTGTATGCTCTAGATGCACAGTTTACAGAGCTGTGTCTGTGTGTATGCTCTAGATGCACAGTTTACAGAGCTGTGTCTGTGTGTATGCTCTAGATGCACAGTTTACAGAGCTGTGTCTGTATGTGTGTTAGATGCACAGTTTACAGAGCTGTGTCTGTATGTGTGTTAGATGCACAGTTTACAGAGCTGTGTCTGTATGTGTGTTAGATGCACAGCTTACTGAGCTGCGTCTGTGTAATTTCTTGCGCGTTCCTTCCTTTTCCATTGTGTAGTTATTTGACTGTGGTTCTGATAGGGAGGCCTGCAGCCTGGGAGGGAGTGCATTGATGGGGAAGGGGTCCGTATCACAGGCACTGTAATCTACCGGATTATTTACAAACTGTCGAGCAGGAAGCGAACCGTGCTGCAGGGTCAATTGAAGACATTGGCCTGAGTCCAGTCGGCTTTTGTTTTGTAATCTGACTCGCAATTTAAATGGAAGCTGGGCCCAAAATGACTTCCTGGCAGAGGGGAGGGAAAGCAATACTCCATTCAGTAAGGCTCGTCCATACCGATTCATGCAATATTTTAAAAAATAGGTTTATCGCCATCATGTGGAAGCAATATTTTCCTAAATTTCTGTACTTTTTTTTGAAATCACGGACATAAATTCAGGGTTGCTTTGCCCTCTTCTACTTTTTCATTTCCTTCATCTCTCTCTCTACCTCTCTCGCTTCATTTTCTGTCCCTCACTCCTGCCCTCCATCCCCTTGCAACCATCTCTCCATCTTTCTCTATTTTCTGTTTCTTTGGCCAGGTCATCCTCATCCATCCGTCCGTCCATCCCGGAGAGGAAAGCCATTCTTCTCGTCGGCCAATCCTATCGCTAGTTCATCGCTGGCATCGATTCCATTGGTTAAACCGAGCGGTTGCGTCACGGCTTCAGTTAGCGATGTCATTATCGGCCAATAGCAACCGCGTGCCGTTGGTGGTTGACAGCCGTGCTTGTCCGTACGGGTTGGGGTCAAACAGTTTACACGTGGAGCGGCTGGAGGCTCGTCTCTTTGCTCTCCGAGTGAATTTAAGCCTCGCAGCACCGTA
Source organism: Anguilla pacifica (assembly GCA_039654925.1). Lineage (NCBI taxonomy): Eukaryota > Metazoa > Chordata > Actinopteri > Anguilliformes > Anguillidae > Anguilla > Anguilla pacifica. The sequence continues at coordinate 5,930,998 of CM077289.1, forward strand.
CGCTGTCCAATCGGGGCTGGCGCTAACGTGCGTTATGTGAATCAGTTCGGAACGGCAACGGCTAATTACGAACAACACAGCGACCACGTCGCACTTTCTGCAGCTATGACAACGGTAACCGTGGCTGTGCAGGAAGCAAATACACTTCATTTATTTGTTTGTTTGTTTATTTATTTGTTTTCAGTGTTCGATTTTTTTGGATTTTCTTTGCCGTCAGCGGAGAAGCTTGTCTTTACTCGGC